>SNQJ01S0004169.1:48436-87134 GCA_010110895.2 Picea sitchensis | reverse complement strand
ATGAAAAATTGGATCATGATTGTGTGATCATTATTATTGCAAATCCAAAATTCATGGAAATAAGTAAGATGAGGACATCAAATGGCTTAATTTTCTCTATGGTTCTAATTATACAATTTCAAATTCATTATTGTTTAATATGTCCTTGGCATCGTTCAAATTCAAATCGACGGTGATAATTCAACCCTACCATGGTTTGGTTATATTTCATTGTCCCAAAACATAATGTAATAAATAAAGATAAAGTAAAAAGGTTTGAATTAAATGTAATAAATAAAGATAAAGTAAAAAGGTTTGAATTAAATGTAAAAAATTATTTTTAAATTGTTTATTTTTTTGGAAAAAAAGATATTATGAGTTTATAATAATAAAAATAATAATAATCTAGTTTTAAGGTCATGGTGATTTGACTAGTAAAGTATACATATCCTACTCTCTTGGATTTGAATTTGTGACCTCTTAAGAGGAAACACATGTTCTTAAGTATTAGGTCCACTCGGGTTGTATATTATATATACACAAAATAATACAGTAATTTTGAGGAGTCTTTCAAATTGGAAACCAGAATTCTATTTCAAAATTTGAGGGTCATTAAGTTTTTCATAATCGTTTTGTCTAGAATTCCACTATACTCAAACTGGATATGTTTCTAGTTATTAATGATTTTAGCTATTACAAAGTTCAATAAAGGGATTAAGAGTAAATTCCCAATAGAAAAAAGAAAAACAATTGCATCAATCAAATGAAAGGAGAAAATGAAAGAGCCTCTAGGGAAAACTCAATTCACAAGTGCCGTAATATGAAGTGTTATGTTTGATGAGGTTTCGAGTTCAAATCCCCCTGATTTACTTGTTCCTACGGAAGGGACATGCATATGGAACTTGGAGGTTATAGTGGTAGCAGTCAAAACCGACCCCGTGTCATGCGAGTACGAGACCGACCCACTTGTTGATTCTGCCAGTCATAAAAAAAGGAGAAAATATAAGATAACTCGAGGTCAAGTCCATCATTCAGTGGTCTGTTTGCACTACCCCATGACTAGTTCTTCCTTAGGGAACCTTCTAGGTTTCGGTTAGTCATCGTTCAACCTAATAGGATGCTCCCTGGTCCCCTCCTCACAAGCATTTCCCTCTAGGTGTCATTGTTGTGAACTCTAGTTTTCTGTTGTTCTCTCGTGGAAGTGAATCTCAAATTGGGATTTATAGAAAAGATCAAATATGGCCTCTAGAATACGCACGGTGTGTAGAGTGGATATGTTCTCTATTTTTTGTTGCACTATGCCAAGGCCACCACGTCCTTGGTTAGCCAATAAGTTTCCACGAGGTGGAAGTATTTGGTCTCCCTCGTACGAGATTTCCCTGGGTCTATTACCCAATCCTTGGCTTCCATCAAAATTCCTTCTCCAATATTGTCTTTCCCTTCTTGACAATTACCTCCTAAACAATGGACATGGCCGTCTTTTCTAGCTCCAAGTAGAGGTTGTGGAAGTGGTAGCTCACCTCTCCAACGAATCTCCCTACTCTGGTGTGGGCCATCGAGTCTACTAGTAATTGTTGTTCGCCTCCCCTATCTTCTACTTACATTTCCCATGGGTTCCAGATGGTTCATGGAATTTAATGCTATCCTTGCTTCACTCTGTATCAGTGCCCCTAAGTTGTAGTTGAATCTCTATCCTCGACCACCAACGAGGTGTGGTTCTATGAATGGTATTATCTCCCTAGGATGAAGGGATCTATAGTGACCAAGGGTGGTGGAGCACCCCTGAGTCACCAACCTCCTCACTTCTCAGAGGCACCACGACTCGCTTGAAAACTAGTCTTCAACACCTGGGAGGTTCGGACCTAGTTTATATATGGTTTGGTGTAAACTACCTGACTGCTTCCTTATATTGTTGGATCCTATCATGAGCCTTGATTTCCATGTTAGCCTCCTCTTCATATCATGAGTAATGAATTTGGTCCTTCTCCCACAAGCCCAATTCTGTCCTCTTCTACTAATTATTTCCTCCATAATGAAGGGGTACGCCATGAGTGTCGTCCCACCTGAATGCAACATTACGCCCACCACTAAACCAATCCTTCGTACCTCCATTACCTGAACTATCATTTCCCCGTAAAATTATCATATTTTCATTACAACTGCCATCTATACCAGCCACTACCCAGATGCATGTTAACTGTTGGCTAGGTGGGGGGATATTGCAATTAGGTATATGCATAGGCAACTGTAATCCCCACATTGAGGCCATCGACTCTTACATTTTTCACCCCATATGAGAGGGGGTTGTCACTCATGGCCATACATGTTATATTTTTGCGAAGTTCCCCCAGGCCCACCTCACACTATTTCTACCGGTTCTCTCTAGGTTCCTGATCAACAACCACATTGGCTAGATAATTTTCCAATGCATTGGTTTCCCTTCTTACTTGGACTAGGATAATAATTGAGTTACCCTCAAATGACTTGAGACAATTCTGAGAGACCGAAAGAGAGATGTTCATTTGTCGAAAATTTATGTGGGGTGTCCCAATGATTATTTTCTTTAGAGCTTCTATTAGAATCTAGGAGTCACCCAAAACTATTTATGTTTGAAAGTCAAAGTTGGTTTCTAGCATTAGTCCTATGATGAGTCTGGCTAGTTCTGCTCCTGATCTGGATTATTTTTTAGAATGAAATGAAGGAAAATATATACCAATGAAATATACAGTGATATTTCAATAAACACAAAGATACAATAATTCACAATTTTTATTAATGAGAGAATGTACAAAAATTGTAAAATTACATAGTGAATGACTCGTTAGAATGGTGGAATCTTATCTTTGAGAAGAGATTTGATGGCTATGCTCATTTGCAAGAAGATGATGATGTTTACAATGAGGCTTTAGAGACATTTTTAACATAAATAAAATTCAAAAGCCTAACCCTGGAAGATGAAACACCAAAAGGTTTGTGGGCCCCGATGGGGTTAGTTGGTATGTCAACTTCCCAAGGGCGTAATTTTTGCATATGATCTCTGTTTGGGGCGCACAATAGCTCATTTGAAATGTCTATCTGAGGAATACACATTTTTCCATCACACTTTGGCTAAGTTCTATAGTGAGACTATAGAGGGCTCAAAAACATTGTTTAGGGCCTCAAAATGGCCCTAGAAGTTTAGGACCCGAAAAGCTATAGACAAATTGCCAAGGTGGAAACCCTTGTTTTGAGCCAATGGAATAGGTGGGTGGCCATTTATTTCCACCTCAATCAATATTCCCCCATTAGGAAGTAATGGTATCCATTGCATCAAGTTCCTACAGAAGATTTTTCTAGATCTAAACCTTGGTGAGTTGCTTGTCTTACTGAAGAAGTTGTCATGCGTAGCTTGCTGAAGGTTGTTATGAACTTGTTGTTGGAGGGGTTGGATATGTTTAACCAATCTAGCTACATTATCTGTCGGAGTGTGGTAGGACTCTTTCGGTGAAGATGCAACATGAAGAACATGAAAGGATTTATTATAACTTTGTTTGACTCGACAGTGTGGAGGCACCCCTGTAGGTGAAATAGGAATATATTGGTGCTCCTCTAAAATCTTGTTGATCGTCTTTTGCTAGATAGAATGGTATTGAGATGAGGCTGTAGTGGTTGTAGTTTCCTTTTCTTCTGACCATGTTTTGAAGAGGCTGAACTTTGCGGTATGAGAGATTACTTTGCAACATTGTTTTGTCAGTACAATAGTCAGAGCTACCTATGGTATCTTGTAGGGTTGATCCCCAAGAGTAACAATGATGCTATAAGGGAAAACAACATGACATCTCCATATATGGATGGCCTAACATAACATCGTAGACTTCTTGTGAGGAAACATCACATAGTACCTCATCCTTGAAGGGTTTGATGTTGTATGATAGGCAAAATTGTTGGTTGACACAAAGATCTCATCCCTTGTGGAGCCATCTGATGTTGTATGCATGTCGGTGTGGTGTTGTTATAAAATCCAACTGTTTGACAAAATCTACTGAAATGAGGTTCTTATGGCTTCTGATATCAATAATAAAATGCAACAGGGTCCCCTTCACCCACATCTGTGAATGGAAAAGGCACTCTCCCTCCTCAGGACCCTCTGGTTGGATTGTTGCGATCGCGATAGTAGAAGTGGGTTCTACATCAATTGTCTGTCTCCTTTTATTATTGTCTGAATGAAATTCTGAGTCAAGGGTTGGATTTATTTATTTGAACTCAATCACCAATGATTGTTCTGAGGGACACTCATCGATGTTGTGACAAGGGATTTTGTGGAAGTCACACCACTTCCTAGTATCCTTATTTGTCATTCGATTACCCTTATTTTCCTGTGCCTTGGAATGGTTCTCTCTAGGTTTATTGTTATGTGAGTTAGGGATAACATTACCATAATTTTGTTGTTGCGGATTTGTAGAACCAAATTCCCTCTTGTTCTGTTACTTAAATTTCTTCTCAATTTTGACAACATATCTCTAATCAACTCCTAGTGATGATATTTCCAGAAACTCCATTATGGCTTAGATGTACCTATGTAGAACCCCACGGTATTTCAGAATCATATGTTGCTCAGAGTCTTTGATACCCATCTTGGTGCGCAAGGTATGGAAGGTATTTGTGAACTCCAACATTGTTTGGTCCCACTTTTGATGCAGCATTTTCCAACTCATGTAATGTTCATCATAATTTCACATAGGGTAATATTTCTCCTTGACTGCATCCATAAAAATATCACAAGTGCTCTTGGTGCAAAAAAATCTAGAATCCTATTAGAAAAACAAGATTGTGGAGCAATAAAATAAAATAAATGCGGAAATAAAACAAATAAGATACACAATAAAATAGTGACACAGATATACGTGCTTCACCCAGTGTGGGATACGTCCACTAGAGAAATTGTTAGGTCCTTCCTTTATTATTTTCTATCAAATGAAGGGATACAACCTACAACACATCCATTGTAACTTCCTCTTCTTTCTCTCACAGTATTCTCACTCAAAATACAATATTCACAATGATCCATAGCTGCAATACACTTCCCTCTTAAGAGAGGGTTTCCTTCTAGGGAAAAAAATCTTAACATAACTTCAACTGTCATATCTATGACCTTATAATGAATGGTCTAGATTTACTATGAAATTACAATATACATTTACAAGGCAATTTTTCCTTTGGGGGCTTCGCCCCAAAACCCTCATCGGGGAACGCTGTCCTCTGAACCCCCACCTAGGGTCTTCTTTCCCCCAGACCCCACATGGGGGTAAACCCCCCTGCACTCCCCCACATGGAGAAGTGTACATTCTCCTAGGGTGTAAATTCTTCATGGGGTATAAACACGGTTAAAAACAAGGACCTATGAATCAAGAAGATAATCAGGCTCCATAATCAACAATCTCCCACTTGGAGATTGATCTCAACAACTCCATCGTTGTTGTATATGCTGGACTATGATCCTTCTTTGAACCTGGCATATTTCTAATCTTCATATTCATCCTTGAAGATCAACTGAAACATAGTACGAACTCAGTTTCTCCTTGGTTACTCCCTTTGTTAACATGTCTACAAGATTCCAGTTAGTGTGTATCTTTTCCAACTTCAAATGTTCATCTTCCAAGACAAATCGTATGAAATGGTACATGAGCTATATATTCTTAGTCTTTGAATGAAAGACTTAGTTCTTTGCAAGATGAATGGAACTCTCACAGTCATTGTAAAACCTGTTACTCTCCTGCTTCTTTCCCAATTCCTCCATAAACCTTTGTAACTAAATCAATTCTTTACTAGCCTCTGTAGTAGCAACATACTCTGCTTTCATTTTTGAAAGTGCAAAAACCTTTTGCAATTTTGAAATCCAAATTATTGTTATTCTACCTATAGTAAAAGCATACCCTTTGGTGCTCCTCTTAATATCTTTATCACTTGCCATATCTGAATCAACATATCCCTATAGAACAACATCTGAACCTCCAAAAAAATATGCATGAGCAACAATACCTCTCAAATACTTGAGAATCCACTTTACTTCCTCCCAATGTTCTTTACCTAGATTGTTCATATACCTGCTCACAACTCCCACTGCATGTGCAATATCTTGTCTTGTGCAAACCATTGGATACATCAAGCTGCCAGTTGCTCATGGATAAGGGACCCTGGACATGTATTCTATCTCCTCTTGTGTCTTGGGACACATCTCATTAGTTAATTTGAAGTGGTTGGCTGAAGGTGTACTAACTGGTTTTGCATTCTACATTCTAAACCTCTCCAACACCTTCTCTATGTATTCACCCTGAGACAATGTCAATTTGTGATTTTTCTTGTCTCTCGTTATTCTCATACCAAGGATTTTCTTTGTGACACCCAAATCCTTCATCGCAAATGCATTAGCTAATTTCTTCTTGAGAAAATTTATATCTTGCATATTATACCCTGTAACAATCACGCCATCTACATAAAATATCAAGATAATATAACTTCCATTTTTTAGCATTTTAAAATAAACACAGTGATCAGAATGACATCTACGGTAACCTTGTTCTGTCATAAACCTGTCAAACTTCAAATACCATTTCCTTGGAGCTTTCTTTAGGACATACAAGATCTTATTCAACTTGCATACCATATTCTCCTTCACTTTGACCTTATACCCCTGTGGTTGCTGCATATAAATCTCTTCCTCCAAATCCCCATGGAGAAAAACTATTTTTACATCTAACTGTTCAAGATGGAAATATTCTACTACAACAAGACTTAAAATAATCCTAATTGAAGTCATTTTAACAACAGGAGAAAATATTTCAACAAAATCTATACCTTTCTTTTGTGCAAACCCCTTTACAACAAGTCTATCCTTATACCTCTTTTTGCCTCCATCTTCTTCCTTCAATTTGTAAACCCATTTATTCTACAATGCTCTTTTTCCTGCAGGAAACTAAACCAAATCCCAAATATTGTTATTTACCAGGTAATCCATTTCCTCTTTCATACCTTTTTCCCACTTCTTTTTGGTGTCTACCTGCATTGCCTCTTCATAAAATTCCGGTTCACCAGAATCAATCAACAATAAATAATACAATGAAGGAGAGTATCGTTCAGGGGGTCTACTTAACCTCGTATATTTTATAACAACACTTGCAGGAGTTTGAGGTACCTTCTGCTCCTGTTTTGTACATTTTTGTTTTTTGGTACCTTTGGAATTTCTTTTTCAGTGATCTCATCATACATTATGTATTCTGGTTTTTCTTTTTCCTGTTTCCTTCCTTGCAACTGATCTTTGTACATGAAATTCTCATTGAATATGACATCTCTACTCCTAATGATTTTGTGATTTTGATAATCCCATAAGAGATAACCAAAATCATTAACACCGTATCCAATAAAGGTACACTTCTTGGATTTTTCCTCAATCTTTGTTCTATTTTCTTTATCAATATGGACAAATGCTTCACAACTGAAAGTCTTGAAAAAATAATAGTTTACCTTTCTTCCCATCCATGCCTCCTATGGAATTCCACCATTCAAAGAATTTGAAGGTCATATGTTTATTAAGTAAACAACAAAATCTACAGTATCTTCCCAGAACTGTAAGAGAAAACCAACATGCAATATCATACTCCTTGCGTGCTCCATGATTGTCCTGTTCATCCTTTCTGAAACACCATTTTATTGTGTTGTTCCTGGCACTGTCTTCTCTCTATGAATCCCATGGTATGAAAAATAATCATCAAACTCTTTGCTGCAATATTCACCTCCATTGTTTGATCTGAGACACTTCAACCTTTTTCCTATTTCATTCTCAACCAAATCTTTTCATTTCTTAAAAATATAAAAAACATCTGATTTTTGTCGAATGAAATAAACCCTAGTTTTTCTAGTTGCATCATCAATAGAAGTAACATGACATCGAGAGATACGAAGAGATGATACCTAAGTTTTTACCCATACATTTGTATGCACAAGCTCTAACCTTTCACTCTTCTTTTCTTTTCAGACTCCGAGAAATCTGACTCTCTTTTGTTTTCGATAAACACAATGCTCAAAGAAATCCAAATCAATTTGTTTAAGGTCTGAAAACAAATTTATTTTATGAAGTATCTGCATCCCCTTCTCACTCATGTGTCCAATCCTATGATCCCACAATTTTGTATCCACCCCTGTAGAAGCTAAAGATATAGAAGAGTCAGTATTACCAGTACATGAATACAATGTACCTACCTTCTCTCCTTTTGTTATTACCATTGATCCTTTGGTAACCTTCCACACCCTCTCTATAAATATGGATATACAACCTTCACTTGCCAACTTCCCTGTTGAAATTAGATTTTTCCTTGGATTTGGAACATGTCTTACCTCTTTCAACAACCACTGGTTTCCACTCCTTTGTTTTATTTTTACCTTTACCATTCCAACAATTTTGCATGGTGCATCATCACCCAAATGACCCTGTCCAAAATCACCTTGAACATAATCTAGAAAATGTTTCCTATGAGGTGTGACATGAAATGAACCCCTTGAATCTACTACCCAAGACTTAGAAATATTATCTACAGAAAGAATAAAAGAATCTTGTAACACATCACCTGTTGCATTTGCTTCCATATTTTTTTCCTGTTGTCCATCTCTTTGCTTCTTTGGAGCTCTGCAGTCTTTCTTCAAATGTCCTTTCTTCCCACAATTACAACACTCTCTCTTTCTCAATCTGGATTTGGATTTTCCCTTCTTAAAATTATCATGGTTTCCTGAGCCCTTTCCTCTATCCTTTTGTCTTCCCCTTTTCTCCATGTTTAACACATTACCTGATGTCTCACCTTTTCTTTTCTGCCACATTTCCTCACTAAGGATAACACGAACAACATCATCAAAATTTAAAGTGTTTGAACCAGAGAGAGAGTTACTTACAACCATGACCAACCCGTTCCAACTTTATAGCAATGGGCACAATATTAGAAGAGCCCTGACCTCATCATAAAAGTCCACTTTTATAGAACTTAGTTTATTACTAACTGTATTAAATTCATTTACATGATCTGCAACAAACCCACCTTCTGACATCTTCATATTAGATAATATCTTCATTAGAAATACCTTATTGTACATCGTGGTTTTTTCATACAGTTTAGCTAATGTGTCCATGAACTACTTTGTCTTTTCTTTCGAAATATTAAAATCCATCAATGCTACCAGGCTCAGTCGTATCGTTCCTAGTTCCTTTCTATCAAGAACCTCCCATTCTTTACTATATGCTAGGAATTTTTTAGTAAGAATGGGAGGAATATATCCTTAGTAAGAATGGTAGGAATAGAAAGGAGGTTTCGTTCCTTTCTATAGAATGGGAGGAATTTTTTAGTAAGAATGGTAGGAATATATCCTTCTAATACAAATAATCTTCTATATGCATCTTCCATAATTGGTAGTTTTGGCCTTTAAATTTATCAACCCTAAACTTTCCATCTTATGTCATTTATCCCACTCAAACTAGGAACCCTCTTTTCCTGCGAGTTACCTTTCACTATGATACCAGTTGTTATAAAAATAGGGTCGCAGAGGAATAAAATAAAAAAATGTGGAAATTAAACACAAAAGATACACAATACAATATAAACACAGATATACGTCGTTCACCAAGTATGGGATACGTCCACCAGAGAAATTTCCAGGTCCTTTATTATTATCCAACAAATGAAGGGATGCAACCTACAACACACCCACTGTAACTTCCTCGTATTTCTCTCACAGTGTCCTCACTCAGAATACAATATTCATAATGATACATAGCTGCAATACATTTCCCTCATAAAAGAGGGTTTCCTTGTAGAGAAAACAAACTCTAACATAAATTCAATCGTTAGATCTATGACCTTAAAATAAACGGTCCAGATTAACTATGAAATTACAATGTAACCCCCCATGCACTCCCCCGCATGGAGGAGTGTACATTGTTCCAGGGTGTAAAATATTCATGGGGTATAAACACAAGTGAAAACAAATACCTCTGAATCAAGAAGATAAACAATATCCACAACCAACAACTCCTTTGTGGAATTTTTCTCCCAGTAAGTTTCCCACCAATATCTGACATGGGGGACAACCTTAAGGAGTGCAAAGGTGATCTTCTCTCTATTGAAAATTTTTGGATAGAGAAATTACCTTCTAGCAGATTTAACCACTTTTCCAAAGCATATTCATCTATCGGACCTTCAAACACAGGAATATCAAAATTAACTTGTACCTTGAATGGGGTAGCATCCCCAAAGTGTCTGCTTAACGAAGAAGCACCTCCTATTGTTGATAATCATTGAAGGATTTGGGAAAAATTCTCCAACATCGCATTCCTATGTTGCGTGTTGGATTCTATGAGAAATAGATTGATAATATTTTCTTCTCCCCTGTCTCTCTTTTCTTCCACCATGTGAGGCCACTTGGGCTAGCGAGAGTGGTTTTAAAGAGAAACTAGTTTGAGACCCAACTCTCCATACCTTGACCTCGTCGAGGACACACAAAAGAAACAAATGAGTAACCTTCTCTGATACAACTAATACAAATTAGTTTTTGAGAACTAAATGAAGGAAAAGATATAACAATGAAATATACAAAGATATTTCAATAAACACGGAGATACACAAATGCACAATTTTTTATTAATGAGAGAATGTACAAAAACTGTAAAATTACAAAGTGAATGACTCGCTAGAATGGTGACAACTTATCTCTGAGAAGACATGTGATGACTACGCTCATCCACAAAAAGTTGATGATGTTTATAATGAGGCTCTAGAGGTATTTTTAACATAAATAAAACCCAAAACCCAAACCATGGAAGATGAAATGCTAAAAGGTTTGCAGGCCTCGATGGGGGTAGTTGGTACGTCAACTTCCCAAGGGAGTGTCTTTTGCATATGATCTCTATTTGGGATGCATGATAGCTCGTTTGAAAGGTCTATCTGAGGAATACAGATTTTCCCATCACATTTGAGCTAAATCATACAATGTGATTGTGGCGAGCCAAAAAAACATTGTTTAACGCCTCAAAATGGCCCCAGAAGTTTAGGACCCAAAAATCTCTAGAAAAACTGCCAAGGTGGAAACCCCTATTTTGAGCCAGTGGAATAGGTGGGTGGTCACTGAATTTCACCTGGATCAGCTCCATTATTGAATTTGTAGTCGATTTTGGTTATGTATTGTCTATGGACTTCTCTTGTTGAGTCTTGGAAGATCCCCCCTTCTCCTTCTAGGCCTAGATTACCCTTTGAGGCACCATCCAAATTCATTTTTAGAAATCCAGCGGTTGGAGGCTCCCATTTCTTACACACTCTAATCTTTGAGGGGCTTAGTTTTGTTGGATTACCTTGCTTGTGGGATTATCCAATTTTCCAGTTCTTTGATATTTCAATTTCCTTTCTTATTGGGAGTCATTATTCCTTCACCCAAGTTGTCATCGCTATTTTTTTCTTTATGTTGGAGTATATCCCGTACCAAATTTGTTCTAGGTTGAGCTATTGTTGTTTAAAGATCCTTTTGTTAGTCTCCTTCCATATGTTCTAGAGTAAGAATCCTAGAAATGAGGTTGATATTCTGTTGAGGATGGGATTTCATGTTCTCCATTCTTCTATTATTTTATTGATTTTATGGTAGGTTCTATCTAGGGTTCTGAATAACATTCCCCCCTACTCCTAGAGGGAATAATCAACCATGTAGGAGCTGAATAAATGGTTCAATGTTTCCGCTTCTTGGTAACACGTTAGGTAGATTGATGGGCCTTCATAGCCCCTTCTCTTGATGTAGTTCCAAGTTAGATCTTTTCTGTTCACTACCAAAACCATCAGAATGTCAATATTATGGGCCATTGGGTTGGATTCCATAGTTTTCCAAAAATTGGTGACTTCGTAACCTCTATTGATCCTGATGCCATCAAACAAGCCTCTTTTACTTTGAATTTTTCATCCCCTTTTTGGCCCCATCGTAGGATATCTTTTTCTTTTCAAACATGTAATTGTTGGATTTGTAGAGTGGCCCCAATATCCCAATGAAAGTTTTCCTCCTATTTTACTTACCATTCAACTAAGTTCTTCCATGTTCTTGATAGTTTCTAGTCATAGTGTTGACGCTCTTCCAAATATTGGGATACTGTCTTCTAGTTGGCCCCTACCACACTCTTTTGTATTGGATATTATTTATCCTCTTCACTTAGAGTTGGAATTTGTTCCCAAGCATCCTCACAGACCAAGGATGTCCTACCATCATGGATTTCCCAAAATATCTAATGTTGGAACAAGCCCCAATTTGTCTAATCATGGTTCCAAATAAATGATTCGGGATGGACCCCTTCCATTCTTATCCATTATTATAGTGGAATGTCCCTAACATGTTTTTCTTTATAGATTCTTTCCCATAGCACCTCTGGGATCTTGATCCATTTCCATCATATATTTGTTGCTAGAGCCTGACCCATTCTTTGTGGACCTTTGATTCCCAAACCCCTGTGGGATTTAGGGATGTATATTTTTCCCCATGTGACTAGCTCCCATTTATTCTCCCTTTTCACTCCCCAAATAAAATTTCTTTGTATCACATGAATATTTTGTAGAATGTTGGTTGTAGCTATGCGAATAGAAAATAGATACAACTACATTGTCATTAATATATATTTTATCATAAGGATTCTCCCGGGTAAGGTCAAGAATCAGTGACTCAGTCCAACTATTCAATCATTCTTCTATACTGGTAAGGAGCTCCTTCCAAGAGGTATTGTGAATTGCTATGTATAGAAGGGGGGATCCTAAGTATTTCAAAGGGAGGGAGGCCCTTTAGAAACACATAATACGGGCTATGTTTTGTTGGATTATGATAGGGATATTAAAGAGTAAGACTTTGGATTTATCTAAGTTGATCTGGATGTCGAAGGTTGTCATGAATACTTCCAAGATTTTCTTAATGGATATCTCTTCCCTCACCATGGGTCGACCCATGAGAAGTGTTTCATCCACGAATTGAATGTGGGAGAGTGGCATGTAAGATATATCTTGACGAGAATGATTCCTCTACTACTTCCCATATGTCTTTGCCAATGATGTGAGCATGCTTGGAAAAAGTCCATTGTCATGCCATATGGTCTTGGCATGTTCCCCTTCAACATTTCATTGTCTATATCCTCTACCTCCTCCATGGTCACCTTTCACATGAGGCTACAATTATGTTTCAGAGAGACAAACCTAGTGATCAACCATTTTATACTTTGTGTTGTCTCCATGCTATCTATATCGAGTTCTTTTAATAGGTTGTTGAAGTGTAATTTAACAAATTATTTTTCTATATGATCACAGTTTTACATTATTACACCCCCTCCTACTTGTATAGTATTAATGTGATTTTGTCTTCATCTCCATAATAGAGAATTGTGGAAAACATTAGTGTTCTTATCCTCCTCTAGGAGCCATCGACTAAGGGATTTTTGGTGGTACAATATCTCCTCTTAATTGTCTATTTTAGTCAGGTCTACACGGAGTTGTTCCTCCTTCACCTTGAGTTCTAGGGAGTGACCATCCTGGAATAGTTGTTCCTAGACATTTTCCATTTCTTCTTCCAGTCTTATTTTTTCTTCAAAGATATTCCCAAAGATCTTCGTATTCCATTTCTTGACGATTTTTTTGGTGTGTTTCAATCTCTACTAAAATTGATACATATTTGTTCCATATAGATCTTGTTTCTACTTCCACCATTATATTACATTATATATGAAGTTTGGGTGACATAACCATAATTTTTTTAATCTAAAAGGTTTGGGTAGAGGTGTCATGATATTTTCCCATTTGAGGGATATGGGCTAATGATCTGACCCATATAATGGTTGAATCTCCACTGAGATAGCTTGTTTTGCTTGAAATAAAGATTTCAAAACCAATATTGTATCTAAGTGCACTAGTATGTAGTTAGATCCTCCTCTCCTATTTATCCATGTGTTCCATTGCCCCTTCCTTGGAACATATATGAGTTGAAATTTGATCTATTATCTCTTTGAAACCCAGGTTTTCTAAGTCCAAATTATGAAATCTTCCTTTATTTTCCTCTAGGGATGTTATTAGATTGAAATCCCCCCCGATAATGCATTGTTGATCTGTCATGAGCATACTTAGCTACGATATATCCTCAAGGAAGTCCCTTTTGGATGTTGGAGTCAAGGGGAGAAGTGTGTTGGATACATAACCCTGGTCGTCAGATCCCAATTTTATATAGTGGACCATGAGAAATATTGAGGTTTTCAAGACCAGATCTACCTTCACGATGTTGGGGTGCCAATAGATAGTGAGCCCCCCTGAGGAACCCTTGGATTATATACATTCTACGTCACAATTTTTCCATATTTTACTTGTTCTTCTACCCAATGTGTTGCAATCTCACTTAGTTTCCTCCAACATAACTAAATATTCTTTTTCTTGGGAATTTTTTTTCTTGAGCACTATGTGTTTGGAAAATGCATTTAGACCCCTCATAGTCAAAGAGAATATTTTCATAGTTAACATTTGGGTTGGGGTCTAAAATACTTATCTAGGAGACCCACTACTTGACCTGATTCGATGAGTAGAGATCATGTTTCTTCCAAGATCTCTTTATTTGGCTTGGATCTCATTTTCTTTCCCTCCCCCCTTGATTTTTTTAGCCTTTAATCTTGAGATCCATTTTTCTTTCTCCTCCCCCCTTGGTTTTTTAGCCTTTAATAGGTTAGTTCTGATACCCATGTTCCCGGATGATGAGGATGGTTTCTCTTTGTTGTGTCCTTTGTGTTTCCCTTTGATTAATTCTCATTTTAGTTTGTGTAATTTTCCAACCTACATATTGTTAATCTCCTAGACTATGAACATAGCTCCATTTCCTCTTTCCCTGGTGAGAATTGTTCTATACAATATCTAATATGAAGTCCAAACGAGTTGAATAAGTAAGGCCCCTCATCAAATATTTTATCTTTATCTTTAGTAAATGAAAATATTATTGTGAAAAATCCTTTGGATCCCACCTTAAAATCCATTTCTCGTTTGACTATCCATCTCAATTTTACCCATACCACTTTATCTGAGGGCCCAATTCCCATGAATTTGTCGATAGTAGTGTGGTCCTTCATGTACTATATGTAGTCCCCAATCTATGGGGAGGTGACATCATAGCCAAGTTTCTCCATGGTCTTGGCTAGACATTCGTTCTTCAATTGCCTTTCTGATTTCCTGTCAGTGCCTGTTGCTATGTCGAGATGGTTAGATTTAGGAAGACCATTGTCTGTCCTTGCCATTGTGACGTCCCCTGATGACTTGTTGGAACCCTTGCCACTGCCTCCCTAAACGACTTTGTATGCCCTTGTTCTTTGGTTGCTTCTACCACCACATCCAAATCTCACACTGCCATTGTAGTCATGCCAATCTATTACACTAGAGGGTAACTCTTTTCTCAATTTTGGATAGCAACGACCACCAATCTTTTTTTCTATAATAATTGGGATTAAAAATAAACTCTAGATACTTGAAACATTCGTTAAGATCCAAATAATAAAAAGGAAAGCTCTTTTTTAAAATCTAGGCTTAGTTCATCATCCATACCTGAACCAAAATACGCCTATAATAATTCTTACATGTGCGAATCTACCCTCTTAAAACCAAAATACAACAAAAACACATCAAAAATAAAAAATTATTCAAAGATTAACTCTCTTACTATATAATTTATAATATAATATGAATTAGATGTATAATTTGTATTTAATAAATAATAAACATATAATATGTTAAAATAAATAATATAATATGAATTAAATGTAATATTTGTATTTAATAAATAATAAATATATAATATGTTAAAATAAATAATAAAATAAATATTTTAATATTTAATTTAAATTTAAAATAAAAGAAAATAATTAAATAACATATGAATGAAATATTTCAAACGAAAAAATAGACACAATATGTTTATGCTTGTTGAAACACATTAGTGTTATATTGAGTTAACATGACAACATTATTATATTATATTAAATTAGGATTATTATATTTTATAAGGGAAGTGTGTCTACATTTTAATGGGAGAGTAATTGTTACTTCACACATAATAAAAAGTTAATACATAATAAAAAGTTAATGTTAGTTACATTTTTTCTTCTTTAGTAGTTTTTTTTCATATGAAATCATTTATAGTTTTTTTTAGATCCTACTCATATTTTCTAGTCTAATTGGATATAGTTTAATTGGATAAAGAATATAAGGATTTCCTTTTCAAGGAAGATAACTAATATAAAATGAAAATCTTCTAGTGTAATTGGATAAACAATACAAGGATTTATATTCTTAGCATAATTGGATAAAGGCGACATGATATGAGATAATATTATTTTTTTGTCTATTTTTTTTTTGGTTTTTTATAGGCAAATAAATGATTTTATAGGCAAATAAATGATATGATATGTTAGAGGAAAGGATTTTTGCGAGTAAGCGATTAGTTCCAAGCAGTGAAACATATCTATGCTCAATGAAAGGAAGTGCATGTGGGGCATGGATAACCAGGGGAATGTTTCCTCGAAGGTTATATGATGTCAAGCTGCAACAAACATACAGAAGGAAATGCTTGGATAGTGATGCAAATTGAAGATATATGGGGCTTATAACGAGAAAGAAAAACTGACAATAGGCTCAATAATGCAAGAAGGATGATGGGATGCAATTGCAACTTAACGCCAAAAAAAATATTTTTCATAGATTTAGTCCCCTAGGCTTGAAAAAGTATAAAATAATACCCAGGAGAACTCTTCTAGCCAACGGTTACTAGGGTATTCATTTTTTGTAAGTAGTCTTCTTGGTCTGAAAAAGGGTTTAACTTATACCAAATAGATGTCCTTTCAAATCCATTTAATGAGTGTGTAAGAGACAAGTTCACTCGACAATCTTTTCGGTTTTTTGGGAGTCAGAAAAGAGCTTAACCAAGACTTGGGGGGAGTCCCATAGGTAACGGCCAGAATGCTTATGCATAAGAAAATGGGGTTCGAACACAAATTCATATCGGGACTATAAGGAACTCCCAGTCCTATGGAATAATTGTTGCATGGGAACCAAATGACACAAAGTTTCTGACTAGGGCACCCATGTTTGGTAGGCCTCTAATACTTACTAGTGACACTTCTAGTAGCAGTTAGAAGGTTCCATATCACTAATAAATGTGTTTTTACCTAGGGTGTATGGAACATGGTCATCAGATGATGCAAGAATGCAAAATAGAGTGAAAACTTATCCTATATGGCAGTGAAAGAATATACATGTCAAAGGCATGAATGAACAGTATGATGTTGGAAACCGCAAAAAAACTTGGATAAAACCATAAAAAACCAAGTCTTTCCACTGTGTTATTAGTCCATAAGGTTAAAAAATAGAAAAAACTATAGAAAGTGGGTAAACATTTTCTACTAATAGTGAAAGTAGACCATTTTACCATACCATTTGAGTTTTTTCACCCACATAATGCATTTTAGGCCATTTTCCCCACAATATTCAAGTATCGATTGTGGGAGCTACGATCAATGGAATCAACAACTTTCTAGACCAAGTAAGCTCCCATCCCCTCTCCTTCAATTTCAATGGTTTAAATTTTAGTTTTAGGCCCCGTTGTTTTAGTATTAGAGGGTGTAACATGGCAACTAGGGTATATGAGGGTGAAAGATCATTGGGTCACATATATGAATAGATATACATGGGAAAAGAGAAGGATGCATGTGCATATGTAGATCTATATGTGTGTCTTATCAAGTTATCCCGTGTACAAGTCCTTGAACAAGATTATTAGAGGGTTTTAACTAAAAACTGGTTTGTCCTTTGCATGATGGTTATTGAATGGAGGGAAAGGGAGCGTGAGGAGATAGATGCAACATTATGAAGAGATGGAAGGGCCCAAGAAGATTTAAAATTATGTGAAATTTATAAATTTTGGGCTCTAAAGGGAAGGAGGTCGCATGTGAGGTTACTCTAGTTGTTAGTAAACTACTGGGATTTGGAGATAGAGTCCTTCAACCTCGATGGGAAACCATTGAGGATTGAAGTGGCCAATATATAATTTATCAAAGGATTGTCTCACCAAGGTGAGGTAGAAAATATTAAGGCTTGAGGGGCTAGGGGTGGTATGAATATGGAGGAGTACATTTCCACCCACTGTGTTGCAGGCATGGATAAAGTAGGGATCAAAATCCCTATCAAGGAGATCAATAACATGAGATTAAATATCTCCATTCTTGTACTCACATGGATTTCAGGGTCGACCTCGTTACTATAGAAATTAAGGAAACTCATTTTCTATGCAATGGGGTGTTTAAGACCCAATATTTATGAATAGTGTACCTTACTATTGGCTAACATGAAGAGCCAGTTGACAGATTGCAAACAAGGGAAAATTAAAAATTTATCATTTACATCCATACTTTGTAGTTTTTTCTTTGAGAAGCTTCCACGTTTGATCCCTAGAGTAGATATTACTCCACATGGACAGTGCGATCCATCCATGTCATGGTGGAGCAATGTGAATAGGTGGCTAGGGGGTGGTAAGGTGCCAACCCCTACAATGATGAGTTATTTTTCTTGTCGATTTGATAGGTCATAGCCATTATTGACTATCCTTATGGAGGGAGTGATACAAAGGGGATCCTAACATGATTTTTCTACTAGGTTCCCCTTGCAGTGATATTGGTAAGAAATGTTCTTACATATTTCATTTTTTTGTGTTTTTCAATAAAAATTAAAAAACACAAATACTTTTTTATGGTATTAAGTATTAACAATTTCTTTGTTACATAGATGTAGGTCTGCGATGGCTAGAGGGATTTCCATGACATCAGCGGAGGGGCCGAGGGGATACGCCAGTGGTCAGGGATGTCAAGAGAGTGCTACAGAATGTGCATGGAACCTATCTCGTTTAACACACATGATTCCTATGATTCAAGTGGAGGATATGCTAGAGGCAATGCAATGAGAGGTGGTGGGTATACCCTATGCATGGGTACGACTCTTCTGGCATCTCGAAAATGACGTAGTTTTCTATCATGATACAGATATGATTCCACAGGCGTAGATTCCATGATCATTTTGTATACCGACCATATATGTATTTTGAGGGTGTGAGCCCTATTTTGTACTATGGCACCATATTTTTTGAACTCGAAATGATGAAATGTAAACAAATTTGGTCTTCATCTTTACTTATATATGTTATAATGTGTAAATGTATGAATGTGTTTTCTTTGTAGTTATGTGACAAATTCCAATCTAAATATAATTAGAATATGCATCAAATACATGATTAGAACTTCTAGGGATGTGATTATAAGTAAGAAAATAAAAGCATCATTCCAAAATTCATACTCGTAGGAATCATCAGAGTAGACTAGGATCTCGCACACAATAACTTTCATTCAAATGACATATGACTAACTAGGAGTCTAGGCAAACCTCTAAATATTGAACACCATGTGAAATGGTGTCGTTTAATATCTCTATAACGACACTATACTCAGCCACATTATTCATTGATGGCTCTAGACGAGAGCCACCTGAAGACACCACTTGGCCCTTAGGTGAGTAAATGACCTAAGTGAAAGAAGCCATGTTCTGCGTATGATGATTGGAACCGTTCATGAATTATAAGTAAACCAAATACTTTGTTCACATATTCCAACCAAGGGAAAACTTGATAAGAAAGCCACTAACAAAAAGGAAAATATAAAGATGTATATACACTAGCATACACTAGTATACAAAGTTCATGCCCAATCTTGAGGGATAAAGCATAATACCTTTTAAGGTAGAGAATATTTCTGGGCTCATCCAACATATTCCCTTCATAATATTCTAATTCTTAGGCTCCTTTTTATAAAATGCATCATACAATATAAGGACCACGCCAAATGGGGTTGAACTTTCCTGCCCCCAGTGGTTCTTTGGCTTAGACATAAAGGAGAACCAAGTCATCCTCAACATACTGCTGGGGACAAACAAACTTACCGTACTAAACCTTAACACGTGATTTATTTTATTTTATAGTCGTACATGCATCCTGACGTTGCTCATCAAGGCACTCCAGGTATACAAGACATTCTTCAAGATCAGATGTGTCAAGTAGGAGCTCAATTTCCAACTTAATGGAAGGGATTTCACATTAAATTGGAAGAATCGACTCCACACCATGTACTAACTGAAAGGGAGAGAAACCAATGGAATTATTTACCATGGTTTGGTATGCCCAAAGTGCAGGGTAAAGCATCAGATGCTAGTCATATTTACTCTGGCTGACAGGTTTCTTCAAGATGGTCTTGAGATATTTATTCACCGCCTCTACTTGTCCATTTTCCTCGGGATAGTATGGGGAATAATGACTGTTCTTAAACCCTAGTTTTGATGCTAACTCTTTCATCATTTGATTATGAAAGTGACTGCCATGATGAGTGACAATATCTCTTGGGATTTTGAACCAAGATATAATATGTTTGAATACAAAGAATGTCGCAGTCTTACCATCATATTTAATGATAGGCATGGCCTCTGCCCATTTAGTAAAGTAATCCACAACCACGATAATATGTTTGTTCCCCCAAACCGAGGCTACATTACAGTCCATAAAATCTATCCCCCACTTGGTGAAGGGACTGGCATTGACGACTGGGTGAAGAGGGGTTGGGTGCGAGTGCATTTTTCTAGCGAACACCTAGAAAGGGTGACACTTCTTGACCACTTCAACACAATATTTAAAAATTGATGGCCAAAAATAACCGGCGCACAATATATTTTCGACTATTGCAAGCCCAGATAAATGAACACCACATGCCCCAATGTGACAGTCATTAAGTACAAACTCATCTTCCTTGTGAGTCAAGAAAGAACGTAAAATATTATATCCCCCTTGATGATACAAAGTTTCTCCGATAATATGATAATTTTTAGCCTAATGACATATACATTGTCGATTGTCTCTTGATGGATGTTTGGTTAGCTTCAAGGTTTGAACATAAATAAAAATGTATCTATACGAGGGGTCTGAAGATGTTATAAATAAAATTTGTTCATTTGCAAATGAATCACCATGAAATATGTCGTCATCCATTCAAGGGAATTCCAATATCAACTTGGCAAAAACTAATGATTTCTTAGAGTTCACCGAAGCGAAATCGAGATAAAACTATTGAAAAATAACAATACACTTATGTATTTCCCTCCTATGATACACCTTGCGAGGATGTATAGAAATGGATTGATATTCGCAACCATAGTAGTTTTTTAGAGTAAGATATAATGTTGTAATCGTTGAACCACATGTACGACGACCAAGGCCAACTTCTCTACGTGAGAGTATTTAAGATCAAGATCAACTAGGTTTCGACTAAGATAGTGGACAATGTGCTCATGGATCTCATGATCCTCATGAACTAGAACCATACCAACTGTCCATTCATACCCGACGATATAAATAAAACAATCTCTACTATAGTCTAGAAGATTCAACAGAGGTTTCGATACCAAAGATTTCTTAAGAGCATCAAAGGATTCATAGGCTTACTCATCCCATATAAATGAAGTGTCCTTCTTCAAAAGACGCATGAAACCTTTAGTTAAATTGTCATAGTTAACTATGAACTGACACAGGAAATTAGCCTTCCCCTGCAAACATTGAAGTTGTGTAATGTTGCATGGGGGAGGAAATCAAAGTACTGCCTCATCCTTCATAGGATCTACCATGATCCCATGATCAGATACTATGAATCCTAAAAGATGACCAAACCTAATGCACAATATGCACTTGTGAGGGTTCAACCGAATGCGATAGTAATGATATCTATCAAATACTAATCGAAGGTGAGTTGAGTGATACAGTCTATCGCGAGAGTGAGTAGTGAGATCATCTAGGTAATCTTCGACAGTATGCTTAATATCGTGAAAAAAAAAGGTCATGGCACATTGGAAGGTTTCTCCGATGCTTTTAAGGTTGAAAGGAATTTTTTGTATGCAAAAGTACCCCAAGGAAAAACAAACATCTTCTTATTTTGATCCTCGAGGTTGATCTAAATTTGATTATACCCTGAAAATCCATCCATAAAAGAAAGACTTCACTTCTCACATACTCGTCAAGAATATGGTCAATGAAAAGAGTAGGGAAGTTATATTTAGGACAAGCCTTATTCAGGTCTCTAAAATCCACACATATGCAGATGGTTCCTTTATTTTTATTTATGGGAATATGGTTGGATACCCATTCAGTCAAGGGAACCTGATAGATGAAACTGACATTAAGTAGCTTCTCTACCTCTGCCTTAATAGAAGGGGCCTTCCTAGGATTAACAACTCTAAGATGTTGTTGAATAGGTTTAACATATGGATAGGTTTTAATTTCATGTTTGAAAATGCTGGGGTCGATCCTCGACATCTCTTCATATGACCCAGAGAATACATCTCGGAATTCTTTCAAGAGATCGGTGTAGATATGAATTTATTCAAGAGAACAATATGCACAGACATAAACATTCTCAATTTTACCAGGGATATGAGAGATGTCAATTGTTACGGTATGGGAAATATTCTCCATGTTTCCTTTTACATAAATACCATGCATATCTAATGGAACTAGGTCATCACCGACCATCTCACTCAAGGTAGATTTAAAGTCATCATGTTCAATATTAACAAGATCCAAGAGAAAATAGGATCGATGATGCATATCGTCCCAAAGCCTATCAGGACCAGACATGGCGTCTAATATGGATTCTATTGAAGGTAAAGTATCATCGAGGAAATCATGCCAACAAGATGATTGAACATCCCATACAGGCTCTGAAACAATATCCACCTCATCCATTCGTGAGGAGGAAGGATCTCGGTCAACAATAACATCAAGAATAGCCTCATACGCAACCGTTACTGTTGATAGTGGAATTTCCATCCCAATGTGTGACTAACCTTTGTATGACATAGTCAAGGAAGGTAGGTTCCAATGGGTCGTTTAATTACAAAGTAAGGAAAGGAACGAACCTCATCCATTACAAAGACTCACTAGAAATGGCAAGAATATGGTGAATTGGTACCATGAAATCAAAGCTACCCATCAAAGAGGAATACATTCCAACACCAACATCCTCATTTTTGTTTTGATAATTTTCGATCACAGAGACCGAAGGTCCAACCGATGTACTAGGACTAGCATGCGCAAAGGACAACTAATCAATCATCACTATTTTCCCTTCGTGAGGAAAACATAAAGTGTGGAAAAAGGATGACATGATGAGTGTCATGGAATAAGTCCAATTATGACCTAGTAGTAAATTGTAGTCGAGAGGTGCATCAACCACCTCGACGTTAAACTCCATTTTCTTCCCACCTAACTGGACCGAAACAATGGGAAGGATTATGGGGGGTCTAAACAAACACTAATCAAATGCAGTCAACATAGTCATAGTTTGGGACAGGTTCGGAGAGCTAATGGATTTCCAACATTTTAGGGACATCACGCATGTCGCAACACATTCATCAATTACAATACATTTGATGGTAATTTTTGTGTACTCCAAATGTATTTGAAACGCCATGTGGTAAGGTTAGCGAGGACTAACATTTATGACGTCAAACTGGATAACCTTCGAGCCACATGATTCGAGAGATCCTAACACAGATAAGAAGGAGTTCCTCTATGAAGGACATGTTTGGAGCACCTCCAAAGCCGACATTGCACAAGGGGTTTGGCCCAGATATTCAACAATCGAATAGTTATGGGAAGCTCTGGTATTAGGATTTTGGGAAGAGTTCTTTAGTACTCCTCTTAGAATATGAGGTGAATGTTCCATCTTTTCGATATGCAAGGCTGTTTCTAGAGGAGGAGGAGACTCTGGACCTATAAATATTCATGAAGAACTGTAATCACGAGATCGATTAGCTACATCAATATGAGACTTGACCATATTGATGCATATATGTCCACCTTCATGTGTCGAGGGGTTTTGAATCATGTTCGACACATTTCCAGTCTTGGAGGTCCTTGAGGCTATGTACTGATTATAAGGAAACAAATTTGTCAGCACAGTGGGAAACTGCGATAAGAGCCTCAAGGATTCCTCGATTTTATGGCGGAGGTGGGTAAGGTGATCATCTTTAGAAAGTTTACAAGGAAACTTCACCTTCCTCATTTCTTTCTTTACCTCACTAGAATTATTATTCGATCTATTATTTTTAGTGTCGTTCTTGTATTTATTATTATTTTTCTCACCCTTATGATTATTACCTTTTCCTTTCTTTTTATTCCCTTCTAATTGTTGATTACCATTTGGGTTATCCGACGACTATACAAAATGCACATCCACTGACTAGGTGTGGGTGGAGGATGAAGTTGAAGCTTGTCCTGCTACAGGCTAGCTTAGATACAAATCTTTTAACTAGTTTGTCACCATGTCTGTAGACTTATCATTTGCAGAGCCTATGATTCCATAGACATGAGGTTTGAGATTTTGTCTAGGGTCATAGTTTGAACATAGTATGTCAAGATGAATTTCATAAAGCATCCCAGATTGAGCATATATGAGGTCCAATTGTTGGGCTTTGAAAATGGTTTATTCCTCAGATGTTACTCTAGATGTAGAGACATCCTTAGAAATATAAGGAAATAATGACTTAAGGAACCATTCCAATAGAAAATATGGAGGAATGTATGCTTTGATCAACCTCTTCTGCCTACACCACCCTTCGATATGGTCTGAGATATGTGTGGATTTATCTTGGCAGAAGCCAGAGAAAAGTTCTATGACGACATTGTAATGAACCGACAACTGGAAGTGGTTGAGAAATACCAATACCATCTGATTGAAGGTTCCATACGTTCACCCTGGTAGCTCAATGTACCATTTTGTGGCTACCCCCGTGAGGGTGCATTGAAATATCCTCAAATGAATATAATCATCATTCAGGGAGTTTGATGAACACCATAGATGAAAATTAGTGACATGATCACCTGGATCCTCACCAGTCTTGCCTTTGAATTTTAGAAAGTTTGAAGGGAGCTTGGTGGGGATGGGGGGCCATGACATATCATGATGCACTGGGTCATTCATTGATTTTGAAAAATCTGGCATATTAAGCGTGGCCAGAAAAGGGAGTCGAGGTTGTGACATATGAGCCCATTCTCCTGGGAGAGATTGGGGCCGAGGGATTGCAGATCATCCACGGTTTTGGTATATACCATGGACCTGTCTGGTAGGATAATATAATCCTCCAAACTGAATCATGAAAGGTTGTATGGGCACCATACTAGCGGAAGCGACATGATGAGGGTTATATACATTGTCCCCCAATGAAAGGGACTCCATGCTATGGGTTTCCCATACTATGAAGTTGACTCACCCCAGATGGAACACCAAAGGAAAAAGGGGGATTCTCCATAATAAACGCATTCATCAGAATCGTCCTAGAGGAAGTGGGGATGAAGGACAAAATATATGTAGTGAACTATCTTCTCGGTTGATAAATACATCCTGGAGCATTGAAAATAGGATTAGTCCAGGAGGAAAAAAGATTCTAACCTCCAACTATAGGATTCTCTTGGGGAATATGACCTCCACCAAACAAGAAAGGAGAAAAAGGAGGCGTCATGCCCCTAGACCCAAAACTAGGATTCACATTAGTCGTTGAAATGAAGGATGAGAGTTTCACCATCATTTCAAGCATACTAAAACAAAAGGGATTAGAGGCTGAAGGTATTGTTTGAGATTCATGACTCGATATACCAAAAAGAGATCCGAAAGGGTTCATTCATGTGGGTCGAGTAGAACTCACATCTTGGGTAGCACTAGAGGAAGGGACCTCCAACACCCACACAATTGAAGTTGAAGGATTCAAAGGGATCTCCCTAATCACAGAAGAGAAGGGAGTCGAAGGTCTCCCTGAGACGTTTGGGTCTCAATCAGTACTCATAACTAGATGATCATGAGCTTGGGAGGTGGAGATATATGTACCACATTTATTAATTCTACGCCTTTTAGAAGGAAGCTTTGGTAAAGGATCAAGATGCAGTGGTAGCTTCAAAAAAACACGATACGAACGAGGAGGCTGGTCTCACTCCATGATTATTCAAGACTCGAGATATAAAACAAAATCCTAGGGCCAACTAATAATAAGGGAGAACAACAAATAAAGAAACAAGGTCAATGCACACAAAAATGATATAGTGGCTAAAAGGGGGCCTCCCTCACTAGAGTAGGTATGTCTCTCCTAAGAGGGGCCTAAGACGCCCTTCAAAATAATGGAGGTATCAGAATCAGTTATAAGGGCCCTTGTGGGATTAACAACCCAATCGGTCAAATTCCATCAAAGAGGTAATCCTCCATAAAGATTGTGTGTTGTTCAACCCTTTTCTGGCTCAGGGTACTTGCAAAATAACCCCTGCAAGTAACCTATCTGGCTACCTATGTCAAGAAACTAGAGTCACTACAATATAACCAATGTGCATAAATGCAATCTCTACAATTTCAATGAAATGAAATCTCTCCAAATGTGTCAAAATTAATGCAATGTAATCAAAAGTAAAAATTCCATAATGTGAATAAGGAAATTTTTTTTTTATTTTTTATATAAATAGAAGAAAGTGCAAGGACTGAATAACAACTTCACAGTCAAACCTTACTACAAGAAAAAGAGACAAGCCAAGAAAGACACCAAGACAAAAACAATCAGACCAATGTTGAACGAAAACCAATAAAAATTAATATAATAAAGAAATCCACTAAAAAAACCTTCTTATCACTCTATAAGAACTTAACAGTTAGAACAGGGACCCAAGAAGACTCAATACCAACAAAACTCACCCAAAAAATACCAAACTTAGCCAGCAAAACTAAAGAGATGATGTATGTGAATTTTTGAACACAAATCATGTATATACGCTCCCTAAAGGAAGATAGCTCACGTATATACACGTCTATCAAGGGAAAAAAACACGTATACCCATTAAAAAACTGTTAGGGAAACGGTTAAGCCAAGAAATTAGATGCAAGGTAAAAAACACTCTATCAAGCAATAGGCGACAAGGAAACTTAGACTAACAGAGAGAAAATCAAGGAAAAAAACACTCCATACCCCCAAAAAGGATATCACTCCCGAGTATGGTCGTTAATTCTATTACGAGGAAAATCTCTCTATGGCTAGGGCTACGCCACAACAAATAGAATGACATGCAAAAATCAACTCTAATCCAAAGTATGCTAGATAAAAGAAATGCTAAGAAGACAAGGCTAAGAACCTACCTTGTTTGGACGTTTGAAGAAGACCACCATTGAGCACATGACCCAAAGATTTATACCTGCAACTTGTCCTCAACAACCAAGATACGCAAGCATATGGTGATAATATATAATGTTAGCATATAGATTAACATAATCCATTAACATACATGACAAAAACGACCATGGAGTAATAATTCAAATATTTGCAAGATATCAATTAGACGAGAAAACAATATTTCTATTAAAAGAATTGGCATAAGTATATAGGTGACAAACTTCTGTAACAACACATATCGGAACCAAGAAACCAAGTCCATCCAGTTGGGCCTCCACCACTTCAATCATCCACCAAAGGCAATCTCATATATAGGAGTCAATGAGGTTCTCTATCACAAAGAAAAAAAAACTTGGAGGCTGAACAAGGAGTTCAGACTTTCAAGGACAAAGGGATGCAGACTCAATATGACATGAAATTTCTCCAGAGTGTATTTTCTCTCAATGTTGAATTGTTGAATCTCTCAAGGCTTGGATATCACTCAATTTATAGTCTTCAAATGGAAGTGAAGGGTCGAGTCGGAGTGTTTCCAGCATATGGAAGGTCAATGATCATGGATCTCATGGCATGGGAACCCGACATAATTTTTAAATTTGAGCACCAAACCCGATGTATGCGAGATGCAGTAGAGCAACCTATCTAGACACTTGTTGTATAACTCATAGGGCACATATATGTGGAAAAATATGTTTTCTTAGATTTGAAAATAACAAAAAGGAACTTCAAGTAGGGAAAAATGAAAGACCATCTAAACAAGTTGCATGGAGTGAAACAAAATTTAACAATTAAGTTCAAAAGAAACCAACAAGGAATCAATCTACTTAAAATCAATGGTTTGATCAACAAACTTTATCATATAGAAAGTTGTTTTTTAATTGGAAACTAAGTGTTAAAGGATAAGTTCTTTTTGAATGAGAGTACCGACGTATATTATTAGGATACGTTATAAGTTTTTTTAATTACATAAGTGATTATAATTTAAGATTCCCATGATTTTTTATCATCTTTTTAATGAAAAGTTGCAATTACATAATAGTATATTTAGCAAAACGTTGACTGCATTTAATAAATTAAATGTGAGTAATTTGCAGGTGTTTTCACCACGTATGGCATTCCAATTCCAAAAAGTTCAGATTGTGGGAGTTGTTGTTTCTATTAACCTGTGAAACATTCCATCAATGGGCCAGGGAGTGGCTGCCTCTTCCGCCACACACTATCTACTCAACAGAACAATGAATTTTAACATGGCTCAATTTAATTCTACAGCTTTCTGATTTCGTGGGCTCTCATTGCATCATCCCATTGATTTCGTGGGCTCCCATTGCATCGATATAATAATATATTAGGTGGTACCTGCATGCAATTAATTATTGTATTTGTTTGAGTTAAGTAAGAATGGTTATGTTATTTGTGTATTTAATCTCTTTAGCTTTGGGATTTGACGCGCTCTAATTGCATCGATATAATAACGTATGCATGCAATTAACTATTCTGTTTATTTGGGTTAAGTAAGAATATTTATATTAGTTTAAAACATGGTGTATTTAATTTTTTAGTTTAATTGTTATATTCATATGTAATGGTTGAATACTTGAGTTTTATATAGTCGTTGTTGTATTTACAATTTAGTATTAGGTGGATGTACGATAAATTCAAGGTGGAATCAACATGTATCATTTTTAAATCATAATAAAAAAATTTAAGTAATTGAAAATTATATATGTGGGTTTTAATTTTTTGCGAAATGAAATATATATATATATAAAAAAAAAGTTTACATCTCCAAAGATTTGATCTTTCTCCACAAAACTCGAGTTAAGTATAAATTCATAAAAATTCCTTCACTCTAACTCTGCAAAAGCTAAAAGCTTTTCTGGTAATTTGCAGTTGTGGTTGTCCCGACTAAAAATATAATACTGAAAAAATATATTGCCGTAATCTATTTTATATGGAAATTTTATAGTAATTTGTAAAAGACATCTTTGTCTTGGGTGAAGGCAAGAAAGGGCTCTCATGATGCTTAAAGAGGCCTCGACGGCTTAATAGGTCTATTTTCTATTTTATGACAGTTTACGAGATTAATTAGTGAAAAAATATTAAAGAGAAGTAAATTTTAAATTTTAAATGAGGCAACAAACAAATTTATGAAGATATTATACTACTAAAGAAATACATAAGTTCCAAATTAACACTAGCGTTTAGCACTTTTATTGCTCTACCCAGTTCATGTTTCTGGTATTTATTTCGAAAGAGATTTCAATGGCTCTAACATGGTGGGCACAATTTTTTTTTTTTTTAATTAATTGTGTCCTGAATATTTAGTGAGTTATTTTCTTGGTCAATTCAATTCAATCCCTCGAATCCCAAGTCGTGAGAAACAACTAACTCGACATTTTTTTTAATTTTACAGAACAACGCGTTACAAAAAGACAACTAAACAACAACATACCACTTTATTTAGTTAATATTGATATGTTGTAAATGGTGACGAAGATATTTTCACATATTTTAATTATACAACCCTAGATTTATATGCAAAATGGAAAGAACAGAAAACATGTACATGGAAAGAGCAGAAAACATGTACAGAGTAAGTGAAACCAAGAAGTTATTATGATACCAAATTTTGCAACTGGATTATACGGATTATAAGTGAATGTTGATATTAGTGTGTGTAATTTTTTGTGAGATGGGATGGGAGGCAATGCCATTTACAAACCATCAGCAACTCTTAACATAGCTGGATTTTTTATTACGAACTGTCTAGATGATGATGATGATGATGATTATTATTATTATTATTATCAACTTTTTAATATTTTATTTATTTTTCTGTGTATATTCCTATGATAGTTATGATTTTTTAATAATTTATCTTTTATGTATTTTCCATGAGTTAAATTAAGTATGTGTATAGTTTTTTTTTTTTTCTTTTCTAATAAAATATAATATCAATAAAAACAATTGGTTTATTCTACATTAAGAATGTAATAGATTATTTAGATTTCTTTAAAATTGTATTTCTATACTTAAAAACACAATAGTAATAAAAATATAAAATAGTATTGAAATATTTGATGTAGATATTGCCAAATATCAAAGATCAACAATAATGTTGTTAAATAATATACTAATTACTTTATTTATTTTTTTTATCAAAATTGTATAAATTTAATTTTTTTTATTAATTGAATTAAATATTTTAATCAAAGTTTATTTATTAATAAAAAAAAATTTAAATATGTCTTTTTATAAAATATATATATTTTTTGGTTAGATTTTAATGTTTTTAATTAAAATTAAATGTGTAATGTTTATTTTATAATTTTATAATTAAAGAAAGCATAGATTTATCTTAACTTAGTATCTATGAAGGGTACAAAGGGATAAATTCTCTCAAGGTAAACTTTTAACATAAATTTTAATTTATTATTATTATTATTTTAATGTGTTAATATTATTTTAATGCTTTATGTTATATGGACATCTATCTCATACTACCTTAGAGTGTCTCTAGACACAATCAGTTGACTATATGTTATAGTTGTTTAAATAATAAAAAAAGAAGTCAAGGAAGTGTATACTAGATGGGGTCACTAAGAATGACATTATGCTTGATTTGTCTTCTTTTGCTCCCACTTTAGTAATTTCTATGTTTATTGAGTTAATTTAATATATTCTAAAAGAATCCAAATTCTAGAAATTTGTGATCTTCTAGAGAAATATTCTCTAGAAATATGGTCTCTTATATTGCCTTTAACATTTCCCCTTTAAACATAACTATAGAGAATTTACAAGAAACATGATTATTTTATGGGTTTTTTAAATTCTTAAAATATGTATTGATGTTCTCAGTAATTTTTTATTTTAATTAAAAAAACCTACCTAATTTGCATGCCATGTCTTATTAAATTGCAACAAATATTATAAATGGAACTTAGACACCATGTAAACTGCCCCTAAGCAGACCAAGGTGAGGAAAACCCAACCCTCCACAACCACCCAACATATACACATAGATTGATGAGGGGTTGGCCACGTTGAGATCACTTGTAAATAAATTAAGGGGAAAAAAGGAACCTAACTGAGAGTCTTTGTCCACTTCATTGGACGTCATTATGAGGTCCATTTCAACCACCCAAGGGAAATTAACTTCTATTTCCGAATATAGGGTTAGAATGTTTGAGTTTTGCAACATTGGACTAGCTAGAAATTAAGTTAGAGACTTAAGTATTTCAAAACAATATATGATGTCTCTTTTTCTTGATCCTTGAACTAGACAACAACCACTTGTCAACAAGAAACACATTTGTATAGAGTAGTGTATCCACCCACAGTTTAATGATATCTAGATGGATAAGTGGTTCATGTTATTTGATAATCCTCCCTGCAATAATAGGGGGGTGCCTTTATATTTTTTGAGAAAATTATGGGAATAATTTATTTTTGGTAATCATGTGAACTACTTTGACATTGGTGACTTCGACAGGGTGTGTCAAGGGTCTACACAAGACCGAGAGCATGCTAGGCGTGATCCCATTTTAGGTCCTCATCCCCCCAAAGTGAAGGCCTAAGCCCCCTTCCCAACATCCTCCCGTTGAAGAGGGATTGCATCAGATACATGTATCTCTATCATCCTTGACTTGGAGTCTAGTGTAGCATGGCATTTTTTTTCACTATCTCAGTGACATTGACAAAGGGGCCAGACCTTCAAACCATATAGCAGAGTGCAATGAGGAGAGGGAACATGGATTGATAAGTCATTCATGTGAGCGTCATAGATGCTTGAGTTGCGGGAAGACCTTTTATGGGCCTATGGAGGCTAGTGGACACTAGAGATTCATGGAAGAGGTTAGTATCTTAAGAATATATATGTTCTTCATTGTTATATATTTATATAGTATTATGTGTTTTTATTTATAAATTTTATTATATGATGTTTTGAAAATTCTATTGTAATGTCCCCAACCACCCAGATCAATCCACGTCACACAACCTCAAGTTCTGTAACTCTGAATCAAAAAATACTATAATGTCACCCAACTTACTACTGAACAATGCTACTCTAAAATTCCACTATGCAGATTCTACACTGAACTCTACTCTATCCAATATCACTTGAAGTAATGCAGTGAACCTCAAGTTGAGTTTTACCACCCTAAATTTCTCCTTTTTACACAACTTTAAGTGGTGGAAGTAACTATAAAAAATTGTGTGTACTATCATATTGATGACACAACACTACTATGCGTGCATCCATCCTAACATGACTCGCAATTTTTGGTTTTCCTTATGTGTGGGGTCTAATTCCCTGTATGCACACATGAGTTTCAGTCTCTTGTGCACACATGCTACTTTCCTGCAAACCCAACAATTCAATCCTTTCCTCAAAGACTAATGACCAATGTCAAAGGATAACTTAATAGGAAAAAATATTAATAATTGTCATACTCATGCACAACCAAAATAATGACTATCAGCACCACACTTACATGTGCAAGAAATATTAGACATAATAACTACAATTACTTATATGCAACAACATACAAGAACTTACCCATGTCAAACATAGATAAATAAGCACATAGTAAACAAAACAAGTGCATAAAGAACACTTATATTTTATGAAAGTCACCAACTACGTATAGAACTTAGACGTTACTCCCAACCATAGAATCTATTGCACATAATATTTCAGCAACATTTCACCCTCGAGTTGGGCATTGACTCCACCGAGAAAAAAGGGTTCCTAGTGATAGTCTAGAATTTGATTCTCAATAGAATTGTTCAGTCCAAGCTTCCTGTTTCTGCAACTAGCCTACATTCCCTCATTCCCCATGCACCTTTCACACCCAAGGAAGTGTTCCCCTTCTCTTCTCAACAATCCATCATTTTCCCCACTTCCCTTCCAGAGTTACCAATAACAGGACGAAAAATAAATATCTGATCCCTGCAAATAATTACCAACGCACCACAAAAAAATTCTCATCAAAACTCTCACCTCGAGAGTATGATCACATGCTTGAAAACCTGCTTCTTCAACAATAAATATCTCACCCAGAGAGACTGCTCATCGGCCTCACAACCCGCCTCTTCAACAACAAAAAATTGATTACAACACAGAAACCCCTTTACAAGCTTTGACGTTAAGATAAGGTAATAGTCGTCCTCTCTTGGGATTGACCAATTTTTCACATGAGAGTGAATAATGAATCCCACAATCTCCCCAAAATACACTAAGGCCAACAATATATATTGCATTCCTTCAACTCGAAACTTTTAACCTTCAGAAGTAGCTTAAGCCACTTGGTGACTCGTTCCTGTAATGACCCCATCATTACGACTATAAGCGAAGCAGAAGGTGCATTATTATTATTTTTTAAATGGGACAACAACAACGATTACATCTAAACAACACATTTGACGGCAGACACCATGCCTGTTGAATAGGAAACAAACAACTATGACTCCATGCATTGGCATAAGAGCAACTGGGTGAAACATGCATAAAACAACAAGGAGGATCAACTACCCACCCAATGCAAACAAGACCATGCCTGCAAGCTAAGGGATAACATCCCCCTCCTGACACAATGACCTTAAAGACCAATGACTAGAACCTCAAGGCACGGGAACCAAATGCATGAAGGTGTTACAACCTAAGCGCTAACAACAACTCACATTGATCAACAACACCCACACGAAAATCAAAGACCTCACCCAAGTTATCCTTAGCCTCTATTCCTTAGGGCGTGCAATGATCCCCTCATTGGGAATCATGTTGTCCCCAGGTGATAGGCATGACTATAACCTTGGCGCGACACATCCTAACTGGACCAAGAACTCTTGATAACTTCGACGCACTAGGAGTCAAACATTGACAAGAAGGATACACCCATACCCCAAGCAATAGGTTGACAAGATGCAATATGATTACAATCAAAAGGAAAATCTCTAGCTAATACCCGACTCCGCCAACAACCCATCCAAAAACTGATAAGCCAGATGTCTAAGTGTGAAGGTCAAACTGTTGCCAAGATACGAAGGTCATAAATGTTATCATAATGCGCACTAAGAAGGGCACTTAACCAAATCAAATACGATTATCATCAATTATAAACTATCCATTAAAATAAGTGATCTACTTAACATTTTAAAGGTGCTCCACGCTGCTTATAAGAATAATCAACATTATTGTCTAGAAGGGCCAATCCTGAATGTGATCGATGTCTATAATTAATGCCACTTCAATGCTATTTTTACATCCATTTTATGTTTTTATGTGGTTATAAGTAAAATCCATTTGACGCTATTCAACAAAAATAATTGTTAATGCTAATTAATAATAGAAGAACATTGTCCAGAAACAAATTGCCATGTTATCGTTATCATAAGGATAACATAACCCAATAATACATGCTAAGTTAACAATGATAACAATAATACACGATGTAATAATTCTAAGTTAACATGAGATCGTTGCACAATAATAAAAGATAACTCTATATAGTAATATAACATTACACCAATTTCTTAACCAAGCCATAAAAATCAAGCTATACATTACAAGAAAACATCGTCGAATCCAGCGATGCACCCAAACGTTTTTAGAGAAATCAAGTACAGGAAAAGGGAAGAGTGGTCAAATGAAAATGATGGAAAAAAAACAAGAAGATGCGGAGATAATTTGCTGCCACCTCCAGACAAAAATTGCCATGAAGACGCAGAGATAATTGGCAAAATTCGCAGAGATTAATAAATATTAGTGGAAGATATTAATCGCATAGATTAATGGAAAATCACCAATTTAATAAACGCATGAAGATGCAGAGGTAATGGAAAAATTACCAGGTTATTAAAGACATGAAGACACAACAATTAAATGGAAAAATCACAAGGTTAATAAAGACATGAAGACACAGTGATTAAATGACAAAATTGCCAGGTTAATAAAGACATGAAGATGCCAAGATAATGGGAAAATCGCCAGGTTATTAAATACATGAAGACGCAGTGATTAAATGGAAAAATCGCCATGTTAATAAAGACATGAAGATGCAGTGATTAAATGGAAAAATCTACAGGTTAATAAATGGGCAAATCCCAGTCATAACCAATGGCCAAAATCTCCAGGTAACAATTGGGAAATCCCAGTCATAACAGGTGGGTGACTCACAGTCTTAACATGCAACGATTGCAGTCTTAATAATGGCAATCACCAGAGTAATATATCCAGCCATGAAAATGTAATTAGGATATAAAAATGTAGAGCAATAAATCATGGTAATAATACAGTCTTAATAATGGAAATCACCAAAGTAATATAATTTGTTACATAATTGCATTCTTAATAATTGAAATCTTAGAGAAATAAGTCGTTACATAATTATAGTCTTAATAATGGAAATCGCTAAAGTAATATAATTCATTACATAATTGCAGTCTTAATAATGGAAATCGTAGAGCAATAAGTCGTTACATAATTGGAGTCTTAATAATTACAGTCTTAATAATGGAAATCGCAGAGCAATAAGTCATTACATAATTGGAGTCTTAATAATGGCAATCTCCAGAGTAATATATCCAGCCATGAAAACACAATCAGGATATAAAAATGCAGAGCAATAAATTCGGCATTGAAAAACATTCAAGATATAAAAACGCAGAGAAGAAGTGTGGTTGAGAGTGTGGAAAGTCGGGGTTGAAATGATAGCAATGACAGACCATAAAAGGGTAAATCAAAGTGAAATGAAAACTGAAATTTGCATGCCGATCCACTTCCCATCCATCAAGAAAACAACATAAAACGTTCATTGTGTAAATGAAAGAAACGCAAGCATATGTATATAATTGTAGGTAGATATAAAACTAGTCGTTGGCATGTTTTTCAGATAGAGGCAGAGTATGCGTGTTTGTCATTGATGGCAAAGATCAAGAACAGTAGTGCAATGATGATCGCATGGCAAGATCAGAAGCGAAAACTCCAGGAGTCAAGGAAGCAACTCACAACAAGAATTATAAAATTGTGAAATGCAAAACTATGACATTTCGGGGTTTAGGATACCAGGAGTTGGAGGTGTCAAGGACACTCGTGACAAGAATGTTGAAACGACGAAATGCGAAATGCCGAAATACGTTGATCTGACTCCATTTCATAGTTTTGAATACCGGGAGTTGGAGGTGTCAAGGACAGTCACGACAAGAATTCTGAAACGTCGAAATACATTGATCTGACTCCATTTCAGAGTTTCAGATATCAGGAGTTGGAGGTGTCAAGAACACTCATGACAAGAATGTTGAAATCATGAAATGAAAAACCACGACTTAATCTGAGTCATTGATCAAAGAAATATCTAGATTGTCGAATCATCAAGATTGTGGACAGTTGATTTGACTCCATTTCAGAGTTTCGAATACCAGGAGTTGGAGGAGTCAAGGAAGCAACTCACGGCAGGAACTCGCGATATGCGAAATCATGAAAATATCTGGAGCGTCAAATCATCAAGATTGTGGACCATTCATTTGACTCCATTTCAGAGATTCAGATACCGGGAGTTGGAGCATTCAAGAGTTAGGACTCTTCATCACAGGAGTCTCGAAGTTGCGAAATGCGAAACGTCGATCATTTTGGGGTTTGTGACTTGGAGTGTCGAGATACTTATCCACAGGAATGTCGAAATGTAGGAATGTCGAAATGAGAAATCGTGAAAGCACTTTATGAATAAATGCTTGGTCACAACTGTGGGCATGTGAAGGAAGGAGCTTGCAAGTTGCAAGGCTTCATTTCGTAATCGGGAGTTGGAAGAGTCAGAGTGACTCGCAACAAATTTGCGAAATGAAAAATTTCGAAATGCAGTTTCGAATAAGGTTGTGGTCACAACCAGTAGTCACATATATGGAAGATGGAGGAAGGAGCTAGTGCAACCAAGCTCCATTTCGGAGATCGCAACTTGGAGAGTTGAGATACCTCATCCCCAGATCCATGAAACGCGAGTCACATAAGCACCTTCTGAACAGGCATGTGGTCACCGCCTGAGGCCACATGTGAAAGGAAAGGTGAAAGGTGCCAAAGGCACAAGGCTCAATAGGTTCATAGTGTAACTGCTAGAAACAACAGATGGTTTCTATCAGAGGACTCGAAGAGACTTCAGGGTGATCACCAGAGAAGATGAAGAGTCTCAAGGCATCTTCCAGTGGCATGAAGACTGTTCATAGAGGATATTGACATATGTAAGACCATTGGAGTCTGGAACTGCAACAAAGGGAATGATCTCGACTGTGACAGAGGAGACGAAGAGTCTCGACTACTGGAGAGGATAAGGAATCTCGACATAACACCCAGTGATGATGGACACATGGGTTTAACTGCCAAAGAAGCTAAAGAGTTGAAATGATGATTAGGAAAAGCACTCAACATGGGGAGAGCATGCAAAAGCATTGTGAATAGAGGATGCAGAAGATGCATAGAGTGCATAAAAACGAAGAACAGAGAAGAGATTGGGTGCTTTTGAGAGTGATTTAGGTGTGTAGAAGGAGGAAGAGTGAAGCAGTTGAAATGCACACAAGAGGAATGGTGCATAGAAGGGACATGGCGCACATAGCATAAAATGCAGAAGAACATAAAGCGTAAGGAAAGTGTGGAGGAAGACACTGATGCAGGTAGTGCAGAGTAGTGTAGCATAACAATGATTTGACTGGTATGCCATTGATAAATATTGTATCGCTGTGATAAATTTACAGATAGCAAACTTTATATCTCAGGGTGGTAGGGAGGTGCTAGGGAGGATTGTTTTCCTTAGAGGTTCAAGTGGGTGCTTGAACATAGGGAGTTGTAGCTTCCATCTGGTTGCAGCCAGAAAAGCCAGGGTGGCAGGGTGGTGCAAGGGAGAACGTTTGTTCCCTGTTATACAGGTTGGTGCCTGTGTGACAGGAAGTTGGTGATTCCACCCAGTTGGTGTTGGAACACTTAGGGAGTTGTTTCTTCCTTCTAGTGGGTGCTAGAGAAACCAAGGAGTTGGGGCTTCCTTCTAGTGGGTGCTAGAGAAACCAGGGAGTTGGTGCTTCCTTCTAGTGGATGCTAGAGAAACCAGAGAGTTGGTGCTTCCTTCTAGTAGTCGATAGAGAAAGCAGAGAGTTGGTGCTCTCAGCAAGTTGCATCTTGCAAAACAGAGGTTGTAGCCTCATAATGAGTTGGAGCTCATATGTATGATAATGTACAGAATGTAAAGATTACTTATCATATCAAGAAGAAGAGGTTTTTACCCTCTATGGGTTTCCTCGGGAAATATTTGTCTCTGTATATTTCATATGTGTGACTGATGTCGAATTTTCTATTGCTTGCCTCTCTGCATTATTGTGATTGTCATTGAGTGCTCTGTAAA
>SNQJ01S0004169.1:19660-48386 GCA_010110895.2 Picea sitchensis | reverse complement strand
TTATCTTTATCTTTAGTAAATGAAAATATTATTGTGAAAAATCCTTTGGATCCCACCTTAAAATCCATTTCTCGTTTGACTATCCATCTCAATTTTACCCATACCACTTTATCTGAGGGCCCAATTCCCATGAATTTGTCGATGGTAGTGTGGTCCTTCATGTACTATATGTAGTCCCCAATCTGTGGGGAGGTGACATCATACCCAGGTTTCTCCATGGTCTTGGCTAGACATTTGTTCTTCAATTGCCTTTCGGATTTCCTATCAGTGCCTGTTGCTATGTCGAGATGGTTAGATTTAGGAAGACCATTGTCTGTCCTTGCCATTGTGACGTCCCCTGATGACTTGTTGGAACCCTTGCCACTGCCTCCCTAAACGACTTTGTATGCCCTTGTTCTTTGATTGCTTCTACCACCACATCCAAATCTCACACTGCCATTGTAGTCTTGCCAATCTATTACACTAGAGGGTAACTCTTTTCTCAATTTTGGATAGCAACGACCACCAATCTTTTTTTCTATAATAATTGGGATTAAAAATAAACTCTAGATACTTGAAACATTCGTTAAGATGCAAATGATAAAAAAGAAAGCTCTTCTATAAAATCTAGGCTTAGTTCATCATCCATACCTGAACCAAAATACGCCTATAATAATTCTTACATGTGCGAATCTACCCTCTTAGAACCAAAATACAACAAAAACACATTAAAATAAAAAATTATTCAAAGATTAACTCTCTCACTAAATAATTTATAATATAATATGAATTAGATGTATAATTTGTATTTAATAAATAATAAACATATAATATGTTAAAATAAATAATATAATATGAATTAAATGTAAGATTTGTATTTAATAAATAATAAATATATAATCTGTTAAAATAAATAATAAAATAAATATATTAATATTTAATTTAAATTTAAAATAAAAGAAAATAATTAAATAACATATGAATGAAATATTTCAAACGAAAAAATAGACACAATATGTTTATGTTTGTTGAAACACATTAGTGTTATATTGAGTTAACACGACAACATTATTATATTATATTATATTAGGATTATTATATTTTATAAGGGAAGTGTGTCTACATTTTAATGGGAGAGTAATTGTTACTTCACACATAATAAAAAGTTAATGTTAGTTACATTTTTTCTTCTTTCGTAGTTTTTTTTTCATATGAAATCATTTATAGTTTTTTTTAGATCCTACTCATATTTTCTAGTCTAATTGGATATAGTTTAATTGGATAAAGAATATAAGGATTTCCTTTTCAAGGAAGATAACTAATATAAAATGAAAATTTTCTAGTGTAATTAGATAAACAATATAAGGATTTATATTCTTAGCATAATTGGATAAAGGCGACATGACTAATGCTAATATGAGATAATATAGATAATATTATTTTCTTGTCCATTTTTTTTTTTTATATAGGCAAATAAATGATATGATATATTAGAGGAAACGATTTTTGCGAGTAACTGACTAGTTCCAAGCAGTGGAACATATCTATGCTCAATGAAAGGAAGTGCATGTGGGGCATGCACAACCGGGGGAATGTTTCCTTGAAGGTTATATGATGTCAAGCTGCAACAAATATAAAGAAGGAACTACTTGGATAGTGATGCAAATTGAAGAGATACGAGGCTTATAACGAGAAAGAAAAAACCGACAATAGGCTCAATAATGCAAGAAGGATGATGGGATGCAATTGCAACTTAACGCCAAAAAATAACTTTTTCATAGATTTAGTCCCCTAGGCCTGAAAAAGTATAAAATAATACCCAGGAGAACTCTTCTAGCCAACGGTTACTAGGGTATTCATTTTTTGTAAGTAGTCTTCTTGGTCTGAAAAAGGGTTTAACTTATACCAAATAGATGTCCTTTCAAATCCATTTAATGAGTGTGAAAGAGACAAGTTCACTCGACAATCTTTTCGGTTTTTTGGGAGTCAGAAAAGAGCTTAACCAAGACTTGGGGGGAGTCCCATAGGTAACGGTCAGAATGCTTATGAGTAAGAAAATGGGGTTCGAACACAAAGTCATATCGGGACTATAAGGAACTCCCAGTCCTATGGAATAATTGTTGCATGGGAACCAAATGACACAAAGGTTCTGACTAGGGCACCCATGTTTGGTAAGCCTCTACTACTTACTAGTGACACTTCTAGTAGCATTTAGAAGGTTCCATGTCACTAATAAATGTGTTTGTACCTAGGGTGTATGGAACATTGTCATAAGATGATGCAAGAATGCAAAACAAAGTGAAAACTTATGCTATATGTCAGTGAAAGAATATGCATGTCAAAGGCATGAATGAACGGTATGATGTTGGAAATCGCAAAAAAACTTGGATAAAACCATAAAAAATCAAGTCTTTCCACTGTGTTATTAGTCCATAAGGTTAAAAAATAGAAAAAACTATAGAAAGTGGGTAAACATTTTCTACTAATAGTAAAAGTAGACCATTTTACCATACCATTTGAGTTTTTTCACCCACATAATGCATTTTAGGCCATTTTCCCCACAATATTCAAGTATCAATTGTGGGAGCTACGATCAATGGAATCAACAACTTTCTAGACCAAGTAAGCTCCCATCCCCTCTCCTTCAATTTCAATGGTTTAAATTTCAGTTTTAGGCCCCGTTGTTTTAGTATTAGAGGGTGTAACATGGCAACTAGGGTATACAAGGGTGACAAATCATTGGGTCACATATATGAACACATATACATGGGAAAAGAGAAGGATGCATGTGTATATGTAGATCTATATGTGTGTCTTATCAAGTTATCCCGTGTACAAGTCCTTGAACAAGATTATTAAAGGGTTTTAACTAAAAATTGGTTTGTCCTTTGCATGATGGTTATTGAATGGAGGGAAAGGGAGCGTGAGGAGATAGATGCAACATTGTGAAGAGATGGAAGGGCCCAAGAAGATTTAAAATTATGTGGAATTTGTAAATTTTGGGCTCTAAAGGGAATGAGGTCTCATGTGAGGTTACTCTAGTTGTTAGTAAACTATTGGGATTTGGAGATAGAGTCCTTCAACCTTGATGGGAAACCATTGAGGATTGAAGTGGCCAATATATAATTTATCAGAGGATTGCCTCACCAAGGTGAGGTAGAAAATATTAAGGCTTGAGGGGCTAGGGGTGGTATGAATATGGAGGAGTACATTGCCACCCACTGTGTTGCAGGCATGGATAAAGTAGGGATCAAAATCCTTATCAAGGAGATCGATAACATGAGATTAAATATCTCCATTCTTGTACTCACATGGATTTCAGGGTCGACCTCATTACTATAGAAATTAAGGAAACTCATTTTCTATGCAATGGGGTGTTTAAGACCCAATATTTATGAATAGTGTACCTCACTATTGGCTAACATGAAGAGCCTGTTGACAGATTGCAAACAAGGCAAAATTAAAAATTTATCATTTACATCCATACTTTGTAGTTTTTTCTTTGAGAAGCTTCCAGGTTTGATCCCTAGAGTAGATATTACTCCACATGGATAGTGCGATCCATCCATGTCATGGTGGAGCAAGGGGGTAAGGTGCCAACCCCTACAATGATGAGTTATTTTTCTTGTGGAGTCAATAGGTCATAGCCATTATTGACTATCCTTATGGAGGGAGTGATACAAAGGGGATCCTAACATGATTTTGCCACTAGGTTCCCCTTGCAGTGATATTGGTAAGAAATGTTCTTACATATTTCATTTTTTTGTATTTTTCAATAAAAATAAAAAAACACAAATACTTTTTTATGGTATTAAGTATTAACAATTTCTTTGTTACATAGATGTAGGTCTGCGATGGCCGGAGGGATTTCCATGACATCAGCGGAGGGACCGAGGGGATACGCCAGTGGCCATGGATGTCGAGAGTGCTACAGAATGTGCATGGAACCTATCTCGTTTAACACACATGATTCCTATGGTTCAAGTGGAGGATTTGCTAGAGGTAATGCAATGAGAGGTGGTGGGTATACCCTATGCGTGGGTACGACTCTTCTGGCATCTCGAAAATGACGTAGTTTTCTATCATGATATAGATATGATTCCACAGGCGTAGATTCCATGATCATTTTGTATACCGACCATATATGTATTTTGAGGGTGTGAGCCCCATTTTGTACTATGCCACCATATTTTTTGAACTCGAAATGATGAAATGTAAACAAATTTGGTCTTCATCTTTACTTATATATGTTACAATGTGTAAATGTATGAATGTGTTTTCTTTGTAGTTATGTGACAAATGCCAATCTAAATATAATTAGCATATGCATCAAATACATGATTAGAACTTCTAGGGATGTGATTATAAGTAAGAAAATAAAAGCATCATTCCAAAAGTCATACTCGTAGGAATCATCGGAGTAGACTAGGATCTCGCACACAATAACTTTCATTCAACTGACATATGACTAACTAGGAGTCTAGGAAAACCTCTAAATATTGAACACCATGTGAAATGGTGTCGTTTAATATCTCTATAATGACACTATACTCAGCCACATTATTCATTGATGGCTCTAGACGAGAGCCACCTGAAGACACCACTTGGCTCTTAGGTGAGTAAATGACCTAAGTGAAAGAAGCCATGTTCCGTGTATGATGACTGGAACCGTTCGTGAATTATAAGTAAACCAAATACTTCGTTCACATATTCCAACCAAGGGAAAACTTGATAAGCAAGCCACTAACACAAAGGAAAATATAAAGATGTATATACACTAACATACACCAGTATACAAAGTTCATGCCCAATCTTGAGGGATAAAGAATAATACCTTTTAAGGTAGAGAATATTTCTGGGCTCATCCAACATATTCCATTCATAATATTCTAATTCTTAGGCTCCTTTTTCTAAACTGCATCACACAATATAAGGACCATGCCAAATGGGGTTGAACTTTCTTGCCCCCAGTGGTTCTTTGGCTTAGACATAAAGGAGAACCAAGTCATCCTCAACATACTGCTGGGGACAAACAAACTTACCATATTAAACCTTAACACGTGATTTATTTTATTTTATAGTCGTACATACGTTTCGACGTTGCTCATCAAGGCACTCCACGTATACGAGACATTCTTCAAGATCGGATGTGTCAAGTAGGAGCTCAATTTCCAACGTAATGGAAGGGATTTCACATTAAATCGGATGAATCGAATCCACACCATGTACTAACTGAAAAGGAGAGAAACCAATGGAATTATTTACCATGGTTTGGTATGCCCAAAGTGCAGGGTAAAGCATCAGATGCTAGTCATATTTACTCTGGCTGACAGGTTTCTGCAAGATGGTCTTGAGATATTTATTCACCGCTTCTACTTGTCCATTTTCCTCAGGATAGTATGGGGAATAATGACCGTGCTTAAACCCCAGTTTTGATGCTAACTCTTTCATCATTTGATTATGAAAATGACTGCCATGATGAGTGACAATATCTCTTGGGATTTTGAACCAAGATATAATATGTTTGAATACAAAGAATGTCGCAGTCTTACCATCATATTTAATGATAGGCATGGCCTCTGCCCATTTAGTAAAGTAATCCACAACCACGATAATATGTTGGTTCCCCCCAGCCGAGGCTACATTACAGTCCATAAAATCTAGCCCCCACTTGGTGAAGGGACTAGCGTTGACGACTGGGTGAAGAGGGGTTGGGTGCGAGTGCATTTTTCTAGTGAACACCTAGAAAGGGTGACAATTATTGACCACTTCAACACAATATTTAAAAATTGATGGCCAAAAATAACTGGCTCACAATATATTTTCGACTATCGCAAGACTAGATAAATGAACACCACATGCCCCAATGTGACAGTCATTAAGTACAACCTCATCTTCCTCGTGAGTCAAGAAACAATGTAAAATATTATATCCCCCTTGATGATACAAAGTTTCTCCGATAATACGATAATTTTTAGCTTGATGACATATACATTGTCGATCGTCTCTTGATGGATGTTTGGTTTGCTTCATGGTTTGAACATAAATCAAAATGTATCTATACGAGGGGTCTGAAGATGATATAAATAAAATTTGTTCATTTGCAAATGAATCGCCATGAAATATGTCGTCATCCATACAAGGGAATTCCAATATCAACTTGGAAAAAACTAATGATTTCTTAGAGTTCACCGAAGCGAAATCGAGATAAAACTATTGAAAAATAACAATACACTTATGTATTTTCCTCCTATGATACACCTTGTGAGGATGTATAGAAATGGATTGATATTCGCAACCAGAGTAGTTTTTTAGAGTAAGATATAATGTTGTAATCGTTGAACCACATGTACGACGACCAAGGCCAACTTCTCTACGTGAGAGTATTTAAGTTCAAGATCAACTAGGTTTCGAATGAGATAGTGGACAATGTGCTCATGGATCTCATGATCCTGATGAACTAGAACCATACCAACTGTCCATTCATACCCGACGATATAAATAAAACAGTTTCTACTGTAGTCTAGAAGATTCAACAGAGGTTCCGATACCAAAGATTTCTTAAGAGCATCGAAGGATTCATAGGCTCACTCATCCCAGATAAATGGAGTGTCCTTCTTCAAAAGACGCATGAAACCTTTAGTTAAATTGGCATAGATAACTATGAACTGACACAGGAAATTAGCCTTCCCCTGCAAACATTGAAGTTGTGTAATGTTGCACGGGGGAGGAAATCAAAGTATTGCCTCATCCTTCATAGGATCTACCATGATCCCATGATCAGATACTATGAATCCTAAAATATGACCAAACCTAACGCACAAGATGCACTTGTGAGGGTTCAACCGAATGTGATAGTAATGATATCTATCAAATACTAATCGAAGGTGAGTGGAGTGATACAGTCTATGGCGAGAGTGAGTAGCGAGATCATCTAGGTAATCTTCGACAATATTCTTAATATCGTGAAAAACAAAGGTCATGGCACATTGGAAGGTTTCTTCGATGTTTTTAAGGTTGAAAGGAATTTTTTGTATGCAAAAGTACCCTAAGGAAAAACAAACATTGTCTTATTTTGATCCTCGAGATTGATCTAAATTTGATTATACCCTGAAAATCCGTCCATAAAAGAAAGACTTCACTTCTCACATACTCGTCAAGAATATGGTCAATGAAAGGAGTAGGGAAGTTATATTTAGGACAAGCCTTATTCAAGTCTCTAAAATCCATACATATGCAGATGGTTCCTTTATTTTTATTTATGGGAATATGGTTGGATACCCATTCAGTCAAGGGAACCTGATAGATGAAACCGACATTAAGTAGCTTCTCTACCTCTGCCTTAATAGGAGGGGCCTTCCTAGGATTAACAACTCTAAGACATTGTTGAATAGGTTTAACATATGGATAGGTTTTAATTTCATGTTTGAAAATGCTGGGGTCGATCCCCGACATCTCTTCATATGACCCAGAGAATACATCTCAGAATTCTTTCAAGAGATTGGTGTAGATATGAATTTATTCAAGAGAACAATATGCACCAACATAAACGTTCTCAATTTTACCAGGGATATGAGAGATGCCAATTGTTACGGCACGGGAAATATTCTACATGTTTCCTTTTACATAAATACCATGCATATCTAATGGAACTAGGTCATGACCGACCATCTCACTCAAGGTATATTTAAAGTCATCATGTTCAATATTAACAAGATCCAAGAGAAAATAGGATCGATGATGCATATCGTCCCAAGGCCTATCAGGACCAGACATGGCCTCTAATATGGATTCTATTGAAGGTAAAGTATCATCGAGGAAATCATGTGAACAAGATGATTGAACATCCCATACAGGCTCTAAAACAATATCCACCTCGTCCATTCGTGAGGAGGAAGGATCTCGGTCAATAATAACGTCAAGAATAGCCTCATACGCAACCTTTGTTGTTGATAGTGGAATTTCCATCCCAATGTGTGACTAACCTTTATATGACATAGTCAAGGAAGGTAGGTTCCAATGGGTCGTTTAATTACAAAGTAAGGAAAGGAACGGACCTCATCCATTACAAAGACTCACTATAAATGGCATGAATATGGTGAAATGGTACCATGAAATCAAAGCTACCCATCAAAGAGGAATACATTCCAACACCAACATCCTCATTTTTGTGTTGATAATTTTCGATCACAGAGACCGAAGGTCCAACCGATGCACTAGGACTAGCATGCGCAAAGGACAACTAATCAATCATCACTATTTTCCCTTCGTGAGGAAAACATAAAGTGTGGAAAAAGGATGACATGATGAGTGTCATGGCATAAGTCCAATTATGACCTAGTAGTAAATTGTTGTCGATAGGTGCATCAACCACCTCGACATCAAACTCCATTTTCTTCCCACCTAACTGGATCGAAACAATGGGAAGGATTATGGGGGGTCTAGAAAAACACTCATCAAATGCAGTCAACATAGTCATAGTTTGGGACAGGTTTGGAGAGCCAATGGATTTCCAACATTTTAGGGACATCACGCATGTCGCAACACCTTCATTAATTAAAATACATTTGATGGTAATTTTCATGTACTCCAAATGTATTTGAAAGGCCATGTGGTAAGGTTAGCGAGGATTAACATTGATGACATCAAACTTGATAACCTTCGAGCCAGATGATTCGAGAGATCTTAACATAGATAACAAGGAGTTCCTCTATGAAGAACATGTTTGGAGCACCTCCAAAGCCGACATTGCACAAGGGGTTTGGCCCCAGATCTTCGACAATCGAATAGTTATGGGAAGCTCCGGTATTAGGATTTTGGGAAGAGTGATTTAGTACTCCTTTTAGAATATGAGGTGAATGTTCCATCTTTTCGATATGCAAGGGTGTTTCTAGAGGAGGAGGAGACTCTGGACCTATAAATATTCGTGAAGAACTGTAATCACGAGATCGATTGGCTACATCAATATGAGACTTGACCATATTCATGCATATATGTCCACCTTCATGTGTCGAGGGGTTTTGAATCATGTTCGACACATTTCCAGTGTTGGAGGTCCCTGAGGCTATGTACTGATTATAAGGAAACAAATTTGTCAGCACAGTGGGAAACTGCGATAAGAGCCTCGAGGATTCTTCAATTTTGTGGCAGAGGTGGGTAAGGTGATCATCTTTAGAAAGTTTACAAGGAAACTTCACCTTCCTCATTTCTTTCTTTCCCTCACTAGAATTATTATCCGATCTATTATTTTTAGTGTCGTTCTTGTATTTATTATTATTTTTCCAACCCTTATGATTACTACCTTTTCCTTTCTTTTTATTCCCTTCTAATTGTTGATTACCATTTGGGTTATCCGACGACTATACAAAATGCACATCCATCGACTAGGTGTGGGTGGAGGATGAAGCTGAAGCTTGTCCTGCTATAGGCTAGCTTAGATACAAATCTTTTAACTAGTTTGTCACCATGTCTGTAGACTTAGCATTTGTAGAGCCTATGATTCCATAGACATGAGGTTTGAGATTTTGTCTCGGGTCATAGTTTGAACATAGTATGTCAGGATGAATTTCATAAAGCATCCCAGATTGAGCATATATGAGGTCCAATTGTTGGGATTTGAAAATGGCTTATTCCTCAGATGTTACTCTAGATGTAGAGACATCCTTCGAAATATAAGGAAATAATGACTTAAGGAACCATTCCAATAGAAAAAATGGAGGAATGTATGCTTTGATCAACCTCTTCTGTCTACACGACCCTTGGATATGGTCTAAGATATGTGTGGATTTATCTTGGCAGAAGCCAGAGAAAAGTTCTATGACGACATTGTAATGAACCGACAACTGGAAGTGGTTGAGAAATACCAATACCATCTGATTAAAGGTTCCATACGTTCACCCTGGTAGCTCAATGTACCATTTTGTGGCTACCCTCGTGAGGGTGCATTGAAATATCCTCAAATGAATATAATCATCATTCAGGGAGTTTGATGAACACCATAGATGAAAATTAGTGACATGATCACCTGGATCCTCACCAGTATTGCCTTTGAATTTTGGAATTTTTTAAGGAAGCCTGGTGGGGATGGGGGGCCATGACATATCATGATGCACTGGGTCATTCATTTATTTTGACAAATCTGGCATATTAAGCATGGCCAGAAAAGGGAGTCGAGGTTGTGACATATGAGCCCACTCTCCTGGGAGAGATTGGGGTCGAGGGATTGCAGATCATCCACGGTTTTGGTATATACCATGGACCTGTCTGGTAGGATAATATAATCCTCCAAACCGAATCATGAAAGGTTGTATGGGCACCATACCAGTGGAAGTGACATGATGAGGGTTATATACATTTCCCCCCCAATGAAAGGGACTCCATGCTATGGGTTTCCCATACTGTGAAGTTGACTCCCCCCAGATGGAACACCAAAGGAAAAAGGGGGATTCTCCATAATAAACGCATTCATCAGAATCGTCCTGGAGGAAGTGGGGATGAAGGACAAAATATATGTAGTGAACTATCTTCTCGGTTGATAAATACATCCTGTAGCATTGAAAATAGGATTAGTCCAGGAGGAACAAATATTCTAACCTCCAACTATAGGATTCTCTTGGGGAATATGACCTCCACCAAACAAGAAAGGAGAAAAAGGAGGCGTCATGCCCCTAGACCCAAAACTAGGATTCACATTAGTCGTTGAAACGAAGGATGAGAGTTTCACCATCATTTCAAGCATACTAAAACAAACGGGATTAGAGGTTGAAGGTATTGTTTGAGATTCATGACTCGATATACCAAAAAGAGATCTGAAAGGGTTCATTCATGTGGGTTGAGTAGAACTCACAGCTTGGGTAGCACTAGAGGCGGGGACCTCCAACACCCACACAATTGAAGTTGAAGGAGTCAAAGGGATCCCCCTAATCACAGAAGAGAAGGGAGTCGAAGGACTCCCTGAGACGTTTGTGTCTCAATCAGAACTCATAACTAGATGATCATGAGTTTGGGAGGTGGAGATATATGTACCACATTTATTAATTCTACGCCTTTTAGAAGGAAGCTTTGGTAAAGGATCAAGATGCAGTGGTAGCTTCAAGAAAACATGATACGAACAAGGAGGCTGGTATCGCTCCATGATTATTCAAGACTCGAGATATAAAACAAAATCCTAGGGCCAACTAATAATTAGGGAGAACAACAAATAAAGAAACAAGGTCAATGCACACAAAAATGATATAGTGGCTAAAAGGGGGCCTCCCTCACTAGAGTATGTATGTCTCTCCTAAGAGGGGCCTAAGACTCCCTTCAAAATAATGGAGGTATCTGAATCAGTTATAAGGGCCCTTGTGGGATTAACAGCCCAATCGGTCAGATTCCATCAGAGAGGTAATCATCCATAAAGATTGTGTGTTGTTAAACCCTTTTCTGATTCAGGGTACTTGCAGAACAACCCCTGCAAGTAACCTATCTGGCTACCTATGTCAAGCAACTAGAGTCACTACAATATAACCAATGCACAGAAATGCAATCTCTACAACTTCAATGAAATCTCTCCACACGTGTCAAAATTAATGCATTGTAATCAAAAGTAAAAATTCCATAATGTGAATAAGGAAATATTTTTTTTATTTTTTATATAAATAGAAGAAAGTGCAAGGACTAAATAACAACTTCACAGTCAGACCTTACTACAAGAAAAAGAGACAAGCCAAGAAAGACACCAAGACGAAAAAAATCAGACCAATGTTGAAGGACAACCAATAAAAAATAATATAATAAAGAAATCCACTAAAAAACCTTCTTATCACTCTGTAAGAACTTAACAGTTAGAACAGGGACCCAAGAAGACTCAATACCAACAAAACTCACCCCAAAAATACCAAACTCAGCCAACAAAACTAAAGAGGTGATGTATGTGAATTTTTGAACACAAATCATGTATATATGCTCCCTAAAGGAAGATAGCTCACATATATACACGTCTATCAAGGGAAAAAAACATGTATACCCATTAAAACACTTTTAGGGAAACGGTTAAGCCAAGAAATCAGATGCAAGGTAAAAAACACTCTATTAAGCAATAGGCGACAAGGAAACTCAGACTAACAGAGGGAAAATCAAGGAAAAAAACACTCCATACCCCCAAAAAGGATATCACTCCCTAGTATGGTCGTTAATTCTATTACAAGGAAAATCTCTCTATGGCTAGGGCTACACCACAAAAAATAGAATGACATGCAAAAATCAACTCTAATCCAAAGTATGCTAGATAAAAGAAATGCTAAGAAGACAAGGCTAAGAACCTACCTCGTTTGGATGTTTGAAGAAGACCACCATTGAGCACATGACCCAAAGCTTTATACCTGCAACTTGTCCTCAACAACCAAGATACACAAGCATATGGTGATAATATATAATGTTGGCATATATATTAACATAATCCATTAACATACATGACAAAAACGACCATGGAATAATAATTCAAATATTTGCAAGATATCAATTAGACGAGAAAACAATATTTCTATTAAAATAATTGGCATAAGTATATATGTGACAAACTTCTGTAACAACACATATCGGAACCAAGAAACCAAGTCCATCCAGTTAGGCCTCCACCACTTCAATCATCCACCAAAGGCAATCTCATATATAGGAGTCAATGAGGTTCTCTATCACAAAGAAGGAAAAACTTGGAAGCTGAACAAGGAGTTCAGACTTTCAAGGACAAAGGGATGGAGACTCAATATGACATGAAATTTCTCTGGAGTGTATTTTCTCTCAATGTTGAATTGTTGAATCTCTCAAGGCTTGGATATGGCTCAATTTATAGTCTTCAAATGGAAGTGAAGGGTTGAGTTGGAGTGTTTCCAGCATATGGAAGGTCAATGATCATAGATCTCATGGCATGGGAACCCGACATAATTTTTAAATTTGAGCACCAAACCCGATATATGCGGGATGTAGTGGAGCAACCTATCTAGACACTTGTTGTATAACTCATAGGGCACATATATGTAGAAAAATGTGTTTTCTTGGATTTGAAAATAACAAAAAGGAGCTTCAAGTAAGGAAAAATAAAAGACCATCTAAACAAGTTGCATGGAGTGAAACAAATTTTAACAATTCAATTCAAAAGAAACCAACAAGGAATCAATCTACTTAAAATCAATGGTTTGATCAACAAACTTTATCAATAGAAAGTTGTTTTTTAATTGGAAACTAAGTGTTAAAGGATAAGTTCTTTTTTAATGACAGTACCGACGTATATTATTAGGATAAGTTATAAGTTTTTTTAATTACATAAGTGATTATAATTTAAGATTCCCATAATTTTTTATCATCTTTTTAATGAAAAGTTGCAATTACATAATAGTATATTTAGCAAAACGTTGATTGCATTTGATAAATTAAATGTGAGTAATTTGCAGGTGTTTTCACGACGTATGGCATTCCAATTCCAATAAGTTCAGATTGTGGGAGTTGTTGTTTCTATTAACCTGTGAAACATTCCATCTATGGGCCACGGAGTGGCTAGCTCATCCGCCATACACTATCTACTCAACAGAACAATGAATTTTAACATGGCTCAATTTAATTCTACACCTTTCTGATTTCGTGGGCTCCCATTGCATCGATATAATAATGTATTCTTATGTATTAGGTGGTACCTGCATGCAATTAATTATTGTATTTGTTTGAGTTAAGTAAGAATGGTTATGTTATTTGTGTATTTAATCTCTTTAGCTTTGGGATTTGACGCGCTCTAATTGCATCGATATAATAACGTATGCATGCAATTAACTATTCTGTTTATTTGGGTTAAGTAAGAATATTTGTATTAGTTTAAAACATGGTGTATTTAATTTTTTAGTTTAATTGTTATATTCCTATGTAATGTGGATATTTGAGTTTTATAATCGTTGTTGTATTTACAGTTTAGTATTAGGTGGATATGTGATAAATTCAAGGTGGAACCAACATGTATCACTCTTAAATTATAATAAAAAAAATTAAGTAAATAAAAATTATATACATGAACTCCAACTTTTTACGAAATAAAATATATATTGAAGGATTTACATCTCCAAAGAGTTTATCTTTCTCCACACTTCTTAAAACTGGAGTTAATATAAGTCTATGCTAATTCATAGAAGCTAAAAGCTTTTATGAATACTCCTTCACTCTAACTCTGCAAAAGCTAAAAGCTTTTCTGGTAATTTGCAGTTGTGGTTGTCCCTACAAAAAAATATAATACTGGAAAAATATATTTCCGTAATCTATTTTATATGAAAATTTTATAGTAATTTGTAAAAGACATCTTTGTCTTGGGTGAAGGCAAGAAGGGGCTCTCATGATGCTTAAAGAGGCCTCGACGGCTTAATAGGTCTATTTTCTATTTTATGACAGTTTACGAGATTAATTAGTGAAAAAATATTAAAGAGAAGTAAATTTAAAATTTTAATTGAGGCAACAAACAAATTTATGAAGATATTATACTACTAAAGAAATACATAAGTTCCAAATTAACACTAGCGTTTAGCACTTTTATTGCTCTACCCAGTTCATGTTTCTGGTATTTATTTCGAAAGAAACTTCAATGGCTCTAACATCGTGCGCACAAATTGATTTTTTTTTTTTTTTTTTAATTAATTGTGTCCTGAATATTTAGTGAGTTATTTTCTTGGTCAATTCAATTCAACCCCTCGAATCCCAAGTCGTGAGAAACAACTAACTCGACATTTTTTTTCATTTTACAGAACAACGCGTTACAAAAGACAACTAAACAACAACATACCACTATATTTAGTTAATATTGATATGTTGTAGATGGTGACGAAGATATTTTCATATTTTAATTATACAACCCTAGATTTATATGCAAGATGGAAAGAGCAGAAAACATGTACATGGAAAGAGCAGAAAACATGTACAGAGTAAGTGAAACCAAGAAGTTATTATGATACCAAATTTTGCAACTGGATTATACGTGAAATATTGATATTAGGGTGTGTAATTTTTTGTGAGATGGGATGGGAAGCAATGCCATTTACAAACCACCACCAACTCTTAACATAATTGGATTTTTTTTATTACTAATTGTCTAGATTATGATGATTATTATTATTATTATTATTATTATTATTATTATTATCAACTTTTTAATAACTTATTTATTAAAAAGTATGTGTATAGTCTTTTTTGTTTCTTTTCTAATAAAATATAATATCAATAAAAATAATTGATTTGTTCTACATTAAGAATGTAAGAAATTATTTAGTTTTCTTTAAAATTGTATTTCTATACTAAAAACACAATATTAATAAAAATATAAAATAGTATTGAAATATTGAAATACGTTTTTATTTGTAATTTTTGCAGTCATCCAAAATGGCTTTGCGTTTTCTTTCTCAGCGGATATTAATAAGAATATAAAATAGTATTGAAATATTTAAGTACGTTTTTATTTGTAATTTTTGCAGTCATCCAAAATGGCTTTGCGTTTTCTTTCTCAGCGGGAAGGTTGTCGACTTGGATGATCTTTCCCAGTGGGAGCAGGCATCATATCCATCCTCCCTGGTAAGTTTAAGATGCTACCGAAATCTAAATAATAGAGTGGAACCTCACAATGTCATTACAGTGGAAGAACCCTCGTACTGTGACTCTTATAATGTCTTTAAATTTCGTTTCCCTATTATTGTATCTATTTGTAACTTCCTAGATTGTTCCTGCTCCTAGATAATTAGATTATTTCCTTGTTTCATCCTCAATCTATCTGAAAGGACTCGACATTCCACCTCCTTGTTTCCGATTTAAAGAATTTGCACTTGCATAGTTTTTTTCGTGTGTATTTCAATCTTAGGGTTTCATTATTTTCTCTCTTATCGTTATTCTTTATAGTCCCTCTGTTGATATGCCTTGAGGCCTGGTATTGAACCTTTGCGATGTTACACGGCGTTCTAGTATGGAGTTTGAAGGTTCACATTGTATAATGCATATTATTTTACGTCTCCTAAAGAGAACAAAACCCACCCTTCTGCAGTTTCATCTGGCCCTTAATTGATCCTTACAAAGATAATGTTTCCTCAAAGATTAATGTATTTTATTCCGCGTCAAGGAAAATGGGTAAACTGTGCTTTGAATAGTTTGTTTGGGAAATTCCCTATAGCTTATAATATTTGAGTTTGTAAAACTTCTTGAATTAATCATGTTTCCTATTGTTATTATCGTTGTATGTGGATAGTATACGCCATTTGAAGCCTTGTAAATTGTAAATTTAGTAAGGAGGTTAACTCTGCATTTAGCGTTGATTAAAAAAATACCCTCTTCAACATAGCGAGTCGATTCATAGTAGGTTTTGGTGTCTACAGTTCGTATAGAATTTTATTACGTTTGTAACATTTTCATGATGCCTTTGACCTTTTTATTATGTTTGTAACATTTTCATGATGCCTTTGACCTGATCGCACAACACGTCTTATGCAATTCGTATTTTAAATGTCAGCCCTATTTTTTCATTTCATTTCATAAAGAAATTGATTTATACTCTTTTGGTATCAACACTAATGATGGGACCCTGTTGTTGCGAGGGTACCCATGAGGAAGTCCTGGGACCATCCTCCCCTCAAATACATATACCCAACCAAAATGTAACAAGGGAAATACATCATATCTACAATTCATAAGTTAAGTGCCACTCTGATTTAAACTCTTTTTGTCATTTATCATTTTGTTGAATGTTTTTCATTCATCTTTCTTCGTTTGTATTTTACTAATATTAACTTGTAAGCCCTTGCATGGACTTCCGCCATGCACAATCAGGATGTAGGCTCCTGCCAATTGCGCAAAAGGTATATGGGTTCCATTTTTCTACTCTTAAGGGAATACCATAGGTTTTTTAAGGATTTATACGATTCCAAAACCAAAAGGTTAATATCTTGGTGAAAGAGTCCATTGAAAAGATAGTCCATTCTTTTAACTTTGTATCTTTGAATTTAATAGAAGGCATAAGGATTATAACCTTATTACTATGTAACTGATTGAAACACACAATTAGAATACGGTTGTATTTTTTAAAAGTTGTATATTCAATTTTAGGGTGGAAATACGAATAGTCAATTCTTGTAGAGAAAATGATCTGTTATATCACTGATTCTAGAATGGATATTAACACACAGCTATGAACAATGATTATGTCTTGACTATTTTTTTTTGGATCTTATGGAAAAATTCGACGATTTCTTGTTTAGTCATGTAGCTTTGTTCTTTTGCATTATCTCAGATTGTCATTTATTATCTATTAGTCTGTTCATTAATAATAATTTCCTTTCTAGGTCTCTCTTTTCGATTTTGCATACTATTTACTTTCTGTCATTGTATATTCCAGAAATTTCACTAAGACTTAGTTAGACTATTGTCTTCTATTGTATTTTAATATCTGTTGGATCTACAATCTGAACCTATTGTATTTTAATATCTGTTGGATCTACAATCTGAACCTAAGTCATGCGTTGTATGGAATTAAGCTTATGTATTTCCAAAGATTTATATTCCTCTAAATAGAATCTCAACGAAATAGAAAGATAGAATATCAAACTTATGTGCAGGCATATATATATATATATATATATATAACTCTATATGAATATTCGATGCTATACTTACCTTACATCGATATTATGTGAGTGTGATGACTTTGTATAATTCTTTATAGTAAGATACGAGTGTATAATTACTTTCCATTCGTGTATTTATATAAACACGAGATTTATACTATCAAAAAACAGATTCGGACTGACTTTGTTTTAGAGATTTATACTATCAAAAAACAGATTCGGACTGACTTTGTTTTAAACTATAAATATTCCAGCGTGCTCGCATAATTCTGATTCTACTAAAAAATTTGGGTGTACAGGCAATGTTTTTTTTTTTTTTTTTTTTTAATCGAAGTGTAAAATTAAACTAGCAAAGGGTTTATCCTACGTTTGTTCCCAACCATTTATATTTTAACTCTTAGCTATAATTCACACAGTATTGGGTTATCTCTACTCTTTCAGTCTTTTAAATCAAAACGACTCTTAATTAAAAGGAAATTCAAAATAAATAATTCACCGAATAATATATAGATGTATTACAGCCATTTAAAAATCAAAGATATATAACCAGAAAGGACTAGGTGAACATATCTGAACGAGTTTGTTGAAAGACAAAGGGGACAACCACATTCCTCCCAACCTTATAACGGAACAACCAATGTCACTTTCTCCATTCACCCCCTAGGTTGACTATGAATCCATGAGGGAGAACTTAGAACTCCCCTCAGCAGTAGTCTTTCCACTTCAACAACTTCTCATTGCCTCACACTAAGAAAACCAATGTTCATAAAAACAAGAGATAATTATCCTTTTCTCTAACATACTAGGTAGCGTCATGCCTCCTCCTATATGCTATATATCCAAAGCCATTTTTGCCTAGGTCTTTTCCCCCCTTGGGAATTTTCACATTTTTTCAAATCCCTGATTTTCAGGGGCCATCAATGGCCAAATTATTGAGTTTCCACTTGTCACATTCATCCCTTAGGTAGTTCCAACATGTTCCCCTCTCATGGAGTCATGGTGAGTGGATTTTAACATAGTTGTTCCATTTGCCCATCAGCAGTAATTATAAAATGTTTTGTTTCATACAAGTTCCATAGTCAAATAGTTGGTTGGGTCAAATCAGGTCTCTGCCCAACAGTTATAATCATCAATTACAATTAACTAAATTCAAAATTCAGAATTTCCATAAATGGAAAAAAATTCCAATTTCAAATTTACCAAAAAGGGAAATAATTTCCTAAGAAATTTCAAACTTAAAATAATTTATTTTGGGGGTTGTTACATTTGATCTTTTGAATTAGACCATAGAGACATCTTCCTTCCATCATATTTTCTTGTTTATATAGTCTTTCAACGAGTATAAAATTTTAGCCATTGTGTATTTTAATAATTTATCATTGCACCTCTTCATTTATTTAATAATAATGTTGTTTTAATAACAAATTGATTCCTTATTATTTATTAGTTTTCTTCTTCAATATATTTTTAAATCAAGAATCATATTCGCAATTTTCACTGGTAAGCTAGACACATTTCTTAGAGTATTTTCCTTTCAATGGTTATCAAATTAACACCTTTGTAGCCCTGAAGCTAAATTATTCACTCCATAGGACCCATGTTTATGACCAAAAAAATTATTAATATGTATGATATTATTAATTACCACTTATGGTATCCATTTTAGTTGTGCGGGTGATCAAAATTGTTTTAGAAACCCTCTATCAGGGTATTCTCATTCACAAGAAGCTGCTACATGTCTACCGTGGTAATTTACAAACCACCTACATTGATTCCAAACTTCTCATTAACCTTTTATCCCTTCGGTTATGAATGATACATATACACCGTAGACCTATTTTCTCAATGAAAGGTTAGATATGAACCTCCCATAACCTTTATTGCACCTCGATCCGATGATTGGGTTTTAATCAGGCATTGAGTCAACTATCATGTCTTTCCTAGGATCTTTATATAGATCCATGGTTTGTTTTTAATAAAGCATTGAGTGGACTGTAATATCCCCCAAAAATAAATTATTTTTAAGGCTGAAATTACTTAAGAAATTATTTTCGTTTTTGGTAAATTCGAAATTGGAAAATTATTGCAATTTATGGAAATTCTGAATTTCGAATTTAGTTAGTTGTAATTGATGGTTATAACTATTGGGAAAATATCTGATTTGACACAACTAACTATTTGACTATGACACTTGTATGAGAATTTTTTTTTTTATATTTACTGTTGATGGACAAGGTTAAAATCAACTAACCGTGACTCCATGAGAGGGGAACATGTTGGAACTACCTCAGGGATGAATGTGACAAGTGGAAAATCAATAATTTGGCCATTGGCAGCCCCTGGAAATTAGGGATTTGGAAAGCTGCGAAAATTCCCAAGGGGAAAAAGACCTAGGCACAATTGGTTTTGGATATATAGCATATGGGAGGAGGTAGGATGCTGCCTAGTATGTCGGGGAAAATGAATTAACTCTTGTTGTTGTTTACACTACTTCTTAGTGTGAGGCAAGGAGAATTTGTTGAAACTGAAGGACTATTGTTGAGGAGGAGTTATGAGTTCACCCTCATGGATTCATGGTCAGGATAGGGGGTGAATGGGACAAGTAAATTAGTTGTCCTATTCTAAGGTTGGGAGGAGCTTGGTTGTTCCATTTGTTGTTCGGAAATTGTTCAGATATATCTATCTACTCCTTCTCTAGTCAATTGTTATTTAAATTATTGGCTGGTAGAATGCATCTATTTAAATTTGGATGAATTGATCTGTTTATTAAATTATGTTGGAATGAGATGAACTATAGGATAAATCCCTACAGTTTAACTATAGATATTGAGTAAAAATTTATGTGCATCTTGGATGGGAATGAATTTAAATATAGAAAATGTTAGAAGATACATCTGTGTTAAATAGAGTATCATCCCAATTACTGTGCTGGAACTCCGTATGAGATATGTGACTCGTATACATTTAGATATTCCGTAAATTATAGACTGTGCAAATGCTAAAGGAATTCTGAAAGTAAATCTAGGAATTAATTATACATATATATGAACAGACATATCTTGGTAGTCCATCTCTTTTTTTNTAAGTAAAAAAAGAGTTGGAGCCTATTATATTATCATTGACAAAATACAGAGCTGTTGGTGATGCCAGTTGTCCCGCCTGAGTAGGAAACTGGGACAGCTGGGCATCCCTGTCCATGTGTCACCATAGTTGCATAGTAGGCAAAATTTAACAAAATTCACACTGCTACTTCCCGCCCATAGGAAACCGGGACTAGCAGGCCTCATCATGAAACTGGTCTTTTCATCTAAAACTAGGAAATAGAAATAACTATCTGTTCTAAGACATAAACTATTAGGACAAAACCACAAGCAAAGTCTGGGTCTGAAAATCAAATAACCTCGGAGCCAGGGTGATTGTAGTCGACCGCGGAGTGCCTCCATCGTGCTGGAAACGCGTACGCTCGGGCACATGTCGGGCATTGTTTCTTTGGAGTGGCTCTAGAGTGCGTTGCAAAGAACATGTCGAGCCTCTGCTCCAGTCTTGCGATGTGGAAGACCTGATCTTCTAAGATATTTCTCATGTCAAAGACGAGATTGAGATATCCCCAGTCAGCAGAAGGTGGCTGTTCCGGGGTGGTGGTCGTTGTTGCTCCCTGCGTTTTGTGTCCCTCAGCTCCTCTGGTGGGTTCGGGAGGAACTTATTCCGCCACATAGCAGGGAGAGTAAGGCCTTTTGACGTTGATGTCACAGTGGGTGTGCGTGCCGCTTACCGTTTGTGGAGTGCTAATCGAGCCCAAATGCGAGCGTGGGTTCCAATTTTCCGAGACCATGAACAAGGTGTGTTCAGGAGGGCTTTCCAGGCCTCCTTCTGGGATCACCTCCTCAACGACCTCCATTGGAGGCGTACGTGGTCATGCCCTTCGCCTCCTGGCAGCCATTGCCATTGCCTTTTCAAAATCCGCCTTCCTCTTGCGTCGCGACTCGGCTGTATACCAAGCCGCCCCTCTTCGCGGTGTCCCCCTGATTCTGGGCATGGTGAGGTTCCAATGTCTGAGCCAGGAGCAGTCAATTGGAGTCGGATTGCTGCTAAGGGTGGGCAAGATTGCCGAGAGCAGCGGCCACTCCAGTGGGACGAGAGAGAACTTGCTGAAATGCTGGCACTTCTGTGAGACGAAGGCTCGCGGGAGTGCTCTGTTACCTGGACTAACAATTCACACAATGAGCACAAATTCCATGCGGATTACCATATCTACATCCATTACTTCCTCCATTAAAATCTGCGGGCTAGTGCATGTACCCTTCCCTTGTGCAAGAAGGCTCAGCTGTTGAATGTGCCTGTGCATATTCATGCCAAATTAATGAGCGAGGTGATGTGAGCCGGTAGACACCATAACATCGTGTTCCATATCGCTTCCACATGGCTGCATCGCCCTCCGTGTCACCCTATCCGGGGAGGTATGCCATCTCTTTAGTTCTGGGCAAATTGTTTTATTGATTTATATACTAGTGGAATAAAGTAATATATAGTATAATCCTTATAGTTCCATTGTACTCCTTGAGTAAGGGTAACTCTGGAAGTAAGTGTGAACATTTAGAGTTATACTTACATATGTCATTGCTACAGATTAAATACATAAACTACACTAAACGGATATGCAGAATAGATTGTGCACACATAAGANATGTCTCTACGAGGATTCTAGATCCACCTAAAAAATCCTACTGCATATTAAACCATATTTCAATGGCATAAAGGAAAAACATGTTGAGTCAGATGCCACAATAATCATAAGAGTATTCTCTTTATTTATTTTTAAACAAAAGAATAGAATATCTGAGTAATCCTATGCCTGAAATAAATAGTTAACAACCTTGTTTCTTTACAAAATATTGATTCATTGCAAGTGCATAGAAGAAGAATCCTATGACTCATTATGAAAACTCATTACATATCCCAAATCAGACCAGAAAATTCAAAGGTGTATACAACGCTACGCAAGTACTGCATTTATAGTTTTCCAACAATAAATTATCGTTATACAACTAAATTCACTTGTTAACCAACCACTACAGGAATCTAGATGAAACTTTCCACAATAATGAAAACTCTAGGTTCGAACCGTGATCTTCATTGTTAGAACCTGGAAGAATAACCCTGAGAATATTGTAAAGAAACTCGAGTACCTTTTGTGTGAGCCATTGTCCGAAATTAAGAAGATTTCGTATGCACCAACCCTGGAAGGAGATCATAAATTTTCAATTAGTATTTAACAAGAAGAAAAAGATATTCTTATGTGGAACATAGAATTGACTTACCAGGATAAAATAATTAAAAAAAATACAACGTAGAGATGTTTTGGATTGTGCTTAACTTGGGGCCTATAGTAAAAGTCATTGTTCCTTTGCATTCTTGAAAACACGATCCACGAACCCAAAGGGGGTGGAGGGGAAAAGGATCGCTTGATGGGTATCCTTGTAGTCAAAAGGGGCCCATCATTAGATTTAGAAATCAAAACATTCAACAACTCTTTCAGAAAAATAAACATACAACATCCCAACATTATAATAAAGAATGTACAATAGCAATCCATAATACACAAGAATTACTCATTTAGCCTAGAATGAGGTTACGACTACATTCTCATTTTAACCAAAAACCCTCTTGAAATAAAGTTAAATGACAAGAGACATAAACAATATTCATATCAATACAGTTCATCATAGAACAAGGAGAACTATAGAACAAAGGAATATTATTTAGAATTCTGGATAACACACATGCACTTGGACATGCCCGGAACTAAGGGCTCATAAGATTAACTGTGTAGTAGAGATTTGTCTCATGAGTCTTTAATATCTTTACTGTGAAATTGTTTGGACATGAAAATTCTAGTAAAGGTCGAATGTTACTGGTGTATTCAATAAAAAATACAATTGTGACTCCAGAGGGAAAGGTTTTAACAGAGAAAATGAACTTTGACATATCAAAGGAAGCATGTCGGGATTCCCAATAGTCGCAGATATTTTTCCCTCTCAAAAATTGATAGACTGAATATCTCCCTAATATAATTATAGAGTTACCCTATATCGACATACCTTTAATACATTTAAAAAACTCAAAGGTGCTAAGATAATAAGAGAAATGCTTCCCACAATGGTGTAAAACCATTTTTTGACTAGGGTAGAAAACCCGAGCGAAACCATAGAGCATTCAGTAGAAACCACGATTCGATAGGAATGTTTACTGAAGCCACATAACTTCCGAAGGGCTCAAGAATAGAATTGATGATGTTATATCTAAGCCTTAAAATGTGAGGAAATCAGAGTAAGAAACATGTAATACAGGAAGCTTCCATTATACAGGATCTTAGAACAACAATACAAAATACAGGTATGAAGACGAAACAAAACTCTAAACCACTACTGGGTGAAATGTTGATCCCAGACCAAAAAACAACAGAGTATGCATGAATAAATAATCACCATAAGACTTTTTCTTAAAATAATCGGGAGTACGGATAAATAACCAGAGAATCCTTACCTAGTTGTGGTAGGATTCAGTGGGTTTGTTCCGCCTTACTCTCCTCCATCAAAGTGAGCCTAATTCCACCAAGAAGCTAGCCATGTTACAGTGGGACACTGAAACACAGGGTTATCACTGTGACAAAGGGGTAAAAACTAAACAGAGCCAAGAGGTCGGGTGAACATTAGACTTGGGGGAAATCCCGTAAGGTAAGATTAAGTGTGTTAATACATAGTTTTACTAGCCCATGTGATTAGGGCAATGTGGAAAAAACTGAATGGGCACATTAATACAATCGAGGGCCCCAAGAAGGAGAGTTTTAGACGCCATAAATGTCATTTGTAGGTCTCATTTAATCCATGACAAATGCATACTATTCAACTAGGGATATTGTAACAATCGATCCGTTATAGTTTAAAGTCTTATATTGAACCTCAAGTCCATTAGCCCTGGTGATAATGTTAGTTCATGGTTTAGTCCTGATGAGTGCGTAACAACCAAGAACAAGCAGCAAAAGAACCCAACCGGTTAGTTCAACTACTCCAAGCCTTAATGTTATCACATGTGGAATGTCTTATGGATAGGACTCATACTGAAAAATATCTTCCATGCAAATCTGGTGGGTAAGTCATTAATTCGAAGTCAGTATCAAATATGCTTATCTCCTTCCATGTTATGGTTTATATCTCGCACACATTTTAAATGCATAGTTAATGGATGTATATGTATATAGTTAGTGTTTCCATAGTATGAATATAACTTGTGCAAATTTAAGTGTCCACTCTATGGTAAATATATGTACATGTATATAGTTATATTCACTTAGGTAATCAAACTACCTTCCTTGAGAATAGGAAGAAGTTGAGTCTTTTGTTTAAATTGTCAAGGATATGGTAAACGTAAAGGGTACAAATAAAAGTAGTGTTAAATCACAACATATTGTCATTAATAAAAGTTAGAGAGGAAATGAAAATATTGAATAATGACCCTAGTAGAATTTTTTTTTATGGGTAAATATGGGGTTCGTTACATGGACGATCCTCATTCATTTCTAACATGGAATTTTTACTTATAATTAATTTACATGGAGGAATCATGTACTCCCGGGCTCACATGTCTTCTCGGGTGTCATCAAAATGCATGCCCAACTTCTGCAACCTCCAAGATGAACCTATACTTAGAAAACAAAAAATATTTTTCTCAGGTTCACAGACTCTCAGACTCGCGGACTCATATATTCTCTGGGATGTCATTAAAACATGCCCAACTTATATTACCTCCATAATGAACCATACATAGAAATTTTTAAGTTATATTTATGAAATATGATATTTAACCATTTTTTGGTTGCTCAACAAACTCCCAGAGAGATATCTAAGTCATCTTATCGTGATTTCATTTTGATCCAATGATAACCATTTTTTGTTTTTTATTAATTGTCCTATTCTGATCTTATTTTGATCCAATGATCAACAATGTTAGTTTTCCTTTACCATCTAATCTTCTCTTATTTTGATCCAACGATCAACATTGTTCTTTATTCCTTATAGTCCATTTCTAAAACTAGTATAGCCAGATATTTGTATGTACGATAAATCCATATTAACCATTGTTGACATAAATGACAACATAACACCATGTCCAATATTCTCCCCTTGTTCCATTGATGGCAACAAAGTAATTTTTTTTTATTTTAATTGAGTTTTATTGTGTCTTCTATCCCTTTGAAAATAATGACATAAGGGACATTTCTCTACTCCCCCTGAGATTATTCTCCCACTGTCCATGTACTCATTTTTTGTATGAATCTTGTGCAATTTTAATTAGATATGGAGATTACCCCCAATTTCTATCTAAGGTATGAAAAATTACTCATGGGTAAAGGTTTTGTGAATATATTTACAATTTGTTCTTTAGTATCAACATATTCCACTTTAATAACTTTTTGAGAAACTCGGTCCCTTAAAAAATGAAAATTTATTGGGATATTCTTGTTTTTTGAGTGCATGACATGATTCTTAAAAAAATGTATGGCACTCATATTATCATAGTTAATAAGAATTGGATGATCATATTTTAATTGTAATTCTTCTAGAGTTTGTTTCATCCAAATTACTTGACTGTAGTAGGACGAAGTAGTAATATATTCAAATTTTGTTGGAGATAGTGATATAAAGAGTTTATTTTTACTTAGCGATGACACAAGACTTTTTCCTAGGAAAAAATCACCTCCACTAATTATCTTTCTATCATTAATACTTCTTTCCCAATTTGCATCAGTATATGTAGTTAATGTCAAGTATGTTGTTTTCAGATACCATAAATGAATTCCAAGGTGCCCTTGAGAGATATAAAAATTCTTTTAACTTCCTTCATATGTGTCTCTTTAGGTGTATATTTAAATATGGCCATTAATAGTGAAACCTTTGTGATATATGGTCTTGTTCTTGTTTCATATAGTAGGATACCAATCATTGAGCTATACATAGTTTGGTATATATTTAGTGATTCATCATATTTTATTATTTTTCATCCTCTAATCATAGGACCCCTCGTAGGTTTGAAATATTCCATTTGAAATTTCTTCAACATTTCTTTAATGTATTTGGTGTGAGATATGAATACACATTTTTATTATTGTGAGACTTGTAGTCCTAGAAATAATGCCAGTTCACCAAGCATTGACATCTCAAATTATTTTTTCATTTCTGTAGAAAATTTATTGCTTAGAGGATTTATATTACTTCCAAATATTATATCATCCACATATACTACAAAAATGATCATATTTTATTTTAAATTTTAATATAAATATTTTTTCTAGTGGATCCTCTTTTGTATCCTTGTTGTTGTAGATGATTATCAAGTCGTTAAAACCATGTTGTGGGAGCTTGTTTGAGACCATACAATGCTTTCTTTAATTTGTAGACATTGTCTTTATTTTCTGATAACATAAAACCTTCAGGATCTTCTATATAAACTTCTTCCTCTAGATTTTCATTTAAGAATGCCGATTTGACATCTATTTAATATATTTTGAAGTTTTTAAAACCTGCAAATGAAAAAAACATTATGATTTCTTCTAATCTGGCCATAGGGGAAAATGTTTCCTCAAAGTCAATCCCTTATACTTGTGCATATCCTTTGCACAATAATATTTCTTTATTCCTTATAATTTGACCATCTTCATTAACTTTATTCTTAAAAAGAAACTTGGTTCCTACCACATTTTTTTCTTTTTGTCTTGGGGCAAGTTCATGAGTTTGAATCTTCTCTATTTGATCAATCTTTTCATTCACGACTTTAATCCAATATTCATCTTTTCTAGCTTCTACAAATATTTTGGGTTCTATTAGGGAGAGCATTGTTTGTTCAGATTCATATGTTAACCTTCCTCTTGTTTCAACTCCAACACTTTTGTTTCCAATGATATAACTTTTATGATGATCTCTTTGTACACTTCTTGATGGTGCTCTTGATTCTTGTCTTCGTGATGCTTCCTCTTCGTTTTCTTCCTAACTTTGCAATTATTCTTCTTGTATTTCTTCAGTTTCTTATTCATCATCACCATCTCTTCTTCTTTAGTCATATTGTAAATTGTCTTGAGATTTGATTCTTCTTGATGTTAGATCATCCACCATTAAATTTTCACTTTCCACAATTTTGTGCAATCTTAGATTATAGCATCTGTAGGGATTTTTCTTGGACGAGTAATAAGGAAATATGCCTTAATCTGATATGGAATCAAATTTTACTAGATTATCATCATCTCTTTTTATATAACATTTTCACCCAAAGACACTGAAGTGTTTGACTCATGTTGGTCTTCCAAACCATAAAGCATATGGTGTCTTCTCATGGCTAACTCTAAGATGAGCTCTGTTAAGTATGTATACTATTATATATATTGCTTCTCTCCCATATATCTAGAAGTTTTGATTCATTTAACATAGTTCTGGTTGCTTCTTGGATAGTTTGATTTTTCCTTTCAAGAACTCCATTTTGTTGAGGAGTTCTTAGAGATGAAAAATGTCTTTTAATTCCATGAGTTTCACAAAACGTATGGAACTGACATGAGGTAAATTCCCCACCATTGTTTGTTATTAAGCATTTGATTTTTAAAATAGTCTTTTTTAATTTGTCATAAAGATTGGATTTTTATTGAAATTTGTTAGATTTGATATTGGATTTTTATTACATTTTATAATTAGATAAGTTTAAATATAAAACAATTACCACATTTTAAATTTCATGTTATGTTTTATATTTTGATATTAAATATTATTTTCAATACTTTAAATCTATTTTATCAAGAATATATTCACCTAAGAGGAATAAAATTTCTTTAAACGTAATTTTATATTATTTAATTTTGTGTTATTATAAATCGTTCATGTTAAATAGATGATTATTATAGATAAAAAAAATTATATTCTTGTAGGTGCTGTAATGACTCTTGATTAGTAAGTATAATTAATTTAATAATATAATCCTAAAAGATTAGCTAAACTATATTTATGTCTTAAAATAACATTTCTAATAGATTATTATTAAATAGTTGTTCATGATGGTTAATGACTGATTTAATTATTAAATTAATTCATTAA
>SNQJ01S0004169.1:0-17214 GCA_010110895.2 Picea sitchensis | reverse complement strand
AAATTTCATACTCGATTTTATATTTTTATATTAAATCATTTTTTCAATACTTTAAATCTATTTTATAACAAATTTATTTACTTAAGAGGAATCAAATCTCTTTAAATGTAATTTATTATTATTTAATTTTATGTTATTATAAATTTGTTCATATAAACCTAATTTCATCAAATTTTGTCTATCATAATAAATTTACAATTTTCATTTTAAATATGACAATATGAATATATTTAAAGTGCAAAATTGGATTCAAAAATTGCTAATAGTGTTTTCCAAAAGTATGAATTTTTATTATAAATTATAAATTTTGAACACTTTTGATTCCAAAACTACAAATATCAAATTGCTACAATGTGTAAGTTAGATTTCAATCATCTAATTTCTTTTTTTCATGTGTATATAATATCTAAATCCAAATTTGATGTATAATTTTAATCACTTTATTTATCTGTGTGCATGCACAATATCACTATGGCATACATTGCTAAATATATCAAGATTGAAGAGATGCAATCAAACAAAAACATGTTCTAATAATCATTGGATTGGATATTGTTGATGATTACAGCTGAGAGAGACATCCTCCAAGACACAGACTTAGTGAGTTGGCCTAAGAGGAATCCCATGAGTTAGGTGTGCCCATGAGATGGGTGTGTGGTTCCCCTCTGAGACGAAGATGGAACATTGTGCCTTATGTGGGGTGAGGAAACCCATGAGCTGGGTGAGTGGCTTCTTTGTGAGATGGATGTGTAATGTGTTATCACACTAAGTCGCCTTGGGTCTTTTAATTTGCTTTTATCATTTTTAAAATCCTTAGATTCTTATTTTTTTTATTTAAAATAAATTTCTCATACCTTTAATGTTATGTTTGATAGGACCCCTTTGGATGACTAAACCTTTGATTCATAGCTCATGCGTTGATCCTCAATTCGATTTTTTATCCTTAAACCCTTTTTATCTCATGGTCTATTCTTTATGTCCCCTCAGGTGATTCATCCCTAGGTTGATACGTCCCGTGATCAGGCTTATGTGACACACCTCTCTCCTCACTCATGACCTCACTTGCATGTTTCATAATCCCCACTTACTTGTCCAATCATTTTTTGATTCGGAAGTGCTGCCCACTCAGCAGACAGTTTCGTAGCATCTGTCATGTTTATCATTCATCCACTCCAAGTCATGATTTCCATGGCTGATACCATGTCCCTTGTTTTCAGTGCCAGAAGTTGGTTGAAGTGATTTCAAAAGATCTTGCATTTATGATCCTTGGTAACGGTTTCTAAATTTGAAAAGTTCAGCATTGTTGCGTTGTGTAAGTTTGCCAGTTCCAATCAGGCGACCGCACATCAACTAAATCTAATGTTGTGAGAAATTTTAGGGCCAAATTTTCCTCAATCTCATCCTAAGATCACGTTGAGGATCTCAACATATGTCGAATTCACAGGTATCCTGTGCAACCTCCTTTGCATATTAATTTTCACAAGAGATTTGTGCTCGGTTTCAGTTTGTTAAGCTTGCAGGGTAGTAACGGAGCCATATTTGCATACCTTTAAACATTCTCACTCGTGTCCATGGTCTGATTACTATTGTTTGTTATATCCATTGAAAGTCGCAATCCTGCAATAGCCTATTTTCTGTGTATGCGTTGCGCTACGCAAAGGCGCTGCTCAAACCTTCTCTGATTATTCTTTGTTTCCTTTCATCCTATACGAAGAGTCATTTTGGGATTACCTTTGCACAGTATACACTCTAAAAGGTTGTACAAGTCTGAAGGTCCATTTCTTATAGTCAATCTAGTTTTCTAAGCATTGTTAATTTGGAGGTCCATCTTTGTGCATTTGAAATCTGAATTGAAGATTTCTCGTCAATAACATCCCTTAGGCCTCTTAAGAACCCTCATTTTGAGTCATGGAGACCCCTCACTCGAAGAAGGCACACAAAGGTGGAAAGATAGTTCGAATAGAACCTGTGGACATGCGCCTTTTTGACATAGAACCCATGGTAAGGAAGATGTTTCGAAGAGAAAGATGCCTCTCTTTCTGCTAGAACATGCAGAGAGGCCACCCAAAAGTAGAAAAACAATTTGCATTAAATTTTGATGGCAAGAAAACTAGAGCTGGAGATTTTAAATTTGAGGTAATTGAAGCCTCCATCTCAGTTGCAGTAGGGATCCCCATTTGAGGTGAAAATTGGTTCAAGGCCATGGTATTGAGTTCACCCTTCATTAAATATCTCTTCAAGCCTAAATATCGAGCCAACCAATTATCTAAGAGTATGCCAAGGAATCAGTTGATCGACCAATTTGATAGAATGTTGAAAATCATACAAAGATATTTTAGTTGTGAAGGGAGATTTAACACCTTGTATCATTACCACATAGGGTTGTTGTTACATTTTACTCATAAGGTTTAGATGAATGTTCCTTATTACATGTTGACAAGTATAGGTAAAATGTCAGATAGGGTGCAATCCAAATCTAAGGATGTGGATTCTAGTCTTTTCCACTCTGGACTTATCAAGATGCTTGTCTTTGAAGAATTGGGAAAGAAAGAGATTTCCTGGGAGCATTTTTTGGTTACTTCTCACTTTAAGCTGGACCCAACACCTACTCCCTAATCACATATCATAGGTCCTTCATCACCTACTAGTACTAAAACATTGACCAGAAAGAAGAGAAAGGGTAGAGCCCCTATTTCAAAGATCAAATAGAAGGTCAGGGAAGCTGAAGAGGAAGTATGCCCTTCTCCACATAGATATTTCTCACCATCGCCTCCATCAGGGTTAGAAGAAGTTCCTTCTTCTACCAAGGTGTCATCTAAAAAGGGGAAGAAGCTTCTCTTTCCCTCTCATCCTCCAGCAGTTGGAATCAAGGGTAAAAGATCTTTCACTAGGTCATCAATTCTTAAGGAGGTTTTAAAGGAGCATTCTTTACCAGAAACCCCTATGCATAAGAAGAAAGGGAAAGGAATTGAAAAATATGTAGAAGAAAAACAAGAAACCCCTATACAAAAAATCAAAGGTAAAGGTACCAAAAGAACTTTGGAGACGAAAGATGAAATCCGTGTGAAAGATTGTGAAAAAACTATGAAGAATAAATAAGAGGTTGTTGCACAAGAGAAGAAGCATAAAGGGAAAGGTTTTGAGAAGGCTGATGAAACATGCAAGGAAACTCTGATACATATGGAAGAAAAGGACGAGATGAATCTTGCTGAGACTGCACATGTCACCAACCCCCTTGGCGGTCAAACCTTCAAGAGACTTACCATAAAACTTAAGGAATCAAGAAAAGAAGTGGCTCAATTGAAAAGGGAAGCCATATCTGAGAGAGCCAAGATGACAGAGCTTATGGAGGGCTATAGTGATACCCTTGACTTGGAAAAATTTGCAGCAAGAAGAGTTCAACCCCTTCATAGGAAGCTCCAGAACCTCTACAGGAAGAACAAAGGCTTCCATGCTTAGAACAGGAAGCTAAAGGCATAACTGAATCATTTAAAAGATGAGGTAACCCAAAGGAATTTACAGGTGTTGGTTGAGGCTGCCATTAAAGATGACAAGCCAACAACTAAGGAGAGCACAACTACACTGAAGAATCCTACCAGTGCTAAGAAGTAAAAGTCTACTAAGTCAATTGAAGATACTCTTTCCACCAGAAAGAGTGTGAGGCTAAGTGTTAAAATGACAAAGTAGCTGGTAGTGGTAAACCCCACTTTTTAGAATTGTTCCTTTTTGGGAAGGTTAACTGATATGCACATACTAGTTTTTCCACCTATACAGGCTTCTAGGCATTTAGCTATATGAATTTTGAACTTTTTCTAAGTGTTAGCTTCAGTCAGTGGTAAAGGCACCTAAGTAAAATGATTTTGTCATCATGGAAGGACACAAACTGCTCTGGACACATTCAAGAGTCAAAGACATTGCGTTTTGGAACCCAGACCTGTATGCAGATGCAGCATAAGTGGCGCTGTGTAATATTTCATAGAGCGCAGAATTGGCATACAGGCGCTACCCACAAGTGCTACATAATATTTAGCAAGGAACGGGTTTACACAGAGGCGTAACATAGGGGCGCTACCTACAGGTGCTACTCAATATTGCAACATAGGACAAATGTCGGCATAGATATGCAACACAATGGAACTACCTGTAGGCGCTACCTTCTCTCCTTGTTCCATTTTATGGGGTTCTACATAGAGTTGCTACCCAAGGGAGTTGCCAACAAACAAAAAGGATCTAGGAAGACTAAGCCAATAGTTTTGGATAAGTTAACAATGGAATAAATGACAGAAGTAGCAGTTGGCATTCAGAGGACAACTATAGGATGTAAAGGGACACATGGAAAAACAGGAGTTGAGTAGCAAAAGAGGATCAAAGCAGTTAGAATCATGATTGGATTAGTCACCAACACTTCCTTTATTTATAGCATAGGTTGTTATCTTAGTTGTTAGAATAAATAAATGTTTACAGATTTTTAAGGAAAAGAGGCCAGCTCGTACCTCCAGTTGTTGCCTCCCTTTCTTGTTATAAATAGATAGATCAATTACTTTAGCAGGTTCAGATGGTTGAGCAAGGCTCCCTAAACTGTAATATTTTTGATAAAGTGACTGTGATCTAGTGTGTACTGGACTTAAGACTTTTTGACTAATAGAAATCAGATTCTATTTTAGACTATCTGCTTCTAATGGTAAATGTTCATATTTGAATGCTTTATATGGATAACTATCGTAATGATATGATGGATGTTTGATCATCTTATTGTCATGGTGTTTATTTAGCTCCTTAGTTTTCAATTTCAAGAAGATATTGTTTTAAGAAACATTCTTCCTTAGGCTCTTGTGGACTTAATGTTTGCAGTAGCCCTTACATTCCTCTCATTCAAGTATTCTTTATATCCACATTTACTCCCAAAATACTGGTTGAAGATAGTCAAGACCTTATTTCCTGGTACATGTTATCCCTATTTCAGAATTAGGATATTATCATTTCTAGTTTTTCCATTCGACCTTTCAAAAAACACTCATACTTTCACATATAATCTGATGGGTACTGGGATTACCTTCCTTGCAATCAGAAGGTGACTCCTAGTGATAATAGTTTTGGCATCTTTGTCGGGGAACGATTTGAATACTTTTCCCTGGGATAGAATGACAATGCTTACTAGCTCTCAAGGTGCATTGGGACTTAGTATTTTGAAGATTGCATCTTGCACCTGACAACTCCATTGATTCATCTCTGGCGCCTAAAGGAAGACATATGAGATCAAATCCACAGTTACCTTTGGTTCCACCTGAGGCTGACCCAGAGAAGATAATCAAGAAGGGAAAAGATTCTAATTTTTATTTTTTCTGTTGCTACCACAAGTTCTTCTGGTCAGCTGCCTGATTCCACTCTTTGTACTCCAGTTGTTTTATCAAGTAAACTTCCTTTATCTTTTGTTGAAGTATCTAAAAGGATATATTTTGAAGTGTTTCCTATTGAATACTCTACCTTTGAAACTGAATTGAAAGAAGAAACCATTGATATATTCTCCTCCCCTAATATTGAAAAGTGTTTCAGTCTTGATAGTTTTAAAGATTTCCCTACATTAGGTTTTTCTACACCTCTCTCTGTTAAAAAATTTTGTTCCAAAGAAGTAGGAACTTCATCTCCTTCTCAGACCTTACCATCCTCTTCTAAGACTCCACCTACTGTTGTGAAGACTGAAATCTCCCCTTTATCCTTTTATCCTTCTCCTAATCTGCACACAACCAGGTCACCTTCTCCTTCCTGTTTACCTAGAATCCAAAATCAAATGGCAGTTGTAAACCCCCCTGCAAATACAATGGATTCCATAGTGGCTGCAAGATATGTTCCTCTAGTCTTGCCTTAGCCAATGAATTCTCTTCCCCCTCGAGATTATTTGAAATACATTCCCAAGTTTACTAGAGAAGAAGATATAACAACTGAGGAACATCTTGTTTCTTTCTATAGCTATCCAAATAACCAAAATATTGAAAATGAAGATGTTGGGATGAGGGTTTTTGTCCAAAGCCATTTTTGTGAAGCTAGGAAGTGGTTTAGGGGTCTGGACCTTGGATCCATCACAGGTATTGAGGCATTAGATGAATCCTTCTTGAGGCACTGGGGTGACAAAAATGATTTTCTATACTATATCACTGAATTTGGATATTTGAAAAGGAAAGAAGGGGAGTCTGTCTATAACTTTTCTAAAAGGATTAACAAAATGTACAAGAATATCCCTGATGAGATCAAACCCACCGAAACCATGGAAACAATCACTTATGCCAATGATTTTGACTCTGAGTTTTTCCTTCTATTGAGAGAGAGAAGGTCACCTTCCTTAGTTCAGATGCAAGATGTTTCCTTAGAGGTACAATCCAACATAATTTCTTCATATAAGATCAGGGGAAATTCTGACAGAGATAGGAGGAAAAACAGAGCTGAAGCTTCCACTTCTGACTCTCCTATTGTTCATTCACAGGTAGATGTGTTGACCAAATTAGTAAAATCCCTTTCTACTGAGATCAAGAAGTTAAAATTAGAAGGACGATCGCCTATAGAAATGATCAGAACACTGAAAATAGAGGTAATTTCAGGACACCCAACAATGTTGCCCAAATCCTTCCTAGAGATCCCAAAAACAAAGAGAGAGATGATAAGAGGATTCAAGCTCCTTTTCAAAATAATCTGGTTGTTGATGAAGAAGAAGAGGAGGTAGAGGTTGATCCTGAGATCCACTGTTTAGGTGATACATCCCCATCCCCACAATTGACTCAATCCTCTTATGAGCAATCTTTAATGGATATTCAAATTAATGATATAAGCAAGGGAGAAAAAACGAAGGAAAATGCTAGTAGATATAATTTGAGATCGAAGAAGAATCAAGAAAAAATTGATTCCCCTAATCAACCTATTTAGAAAGAAGATTCTTCCAAGACTGTGACAGTGAGAAACAAGGAAAGAGGTTCTCAAAACCCACAACTTCTGATAAAAAATCCTCCTCCTGAAACCAAAGAGATTTTGAAGCCTTACCCCTCCTTTAGTTTTGAGAATGAGATCCCGAAAATTAAGATGCCTATACCATTTTTGGAATTGATAAAAAATGAAGAATTTAAAAAATATCTAACCAAAATGTTATAGCCCGATGACTCTCCTAATTCCATTGATTCAATAAATTTACAATATGAAAAACCAACTGTTATTTTAGGTCCTTTGATAGAAGACATAGATTACTCATCCCCTCCCTTCTATACTTCTCTCAATATTCATGACAAGGTGTTGCATAATTGTCTTTTGGATTCATGGGCCTCCCATAATTTTATGCCAAAATATATTATGGATGAACTTGGACTGGAAATCACCAAAAACTATCATTACTTATATTCTTTCGACTCTAGGAAATTAAAATGTCTCAGGGTCATTAAGGATATGGTTGTGACTCTATTTCAGCTACCCATGAAAATTATACTTATGGATGTTGTGGTGGTTGATGTTCCTCCCAAGTTTGGCATTCTCTTGTCAAGGTGATCCATAAAAAGACTTGGAGGAACCTTGCAGATGGATATCTCATATGAAACTATCCCAGTGTTTGGTGGGGAGCATAGAAGACTTTACAGAGAAGCCCAACTAGCTTACATTATTAGTGATGAAAAAAACCCTGCTAATCATCTTGTTTTTTCTCTTGATACTGATTTGGGGTCCAACATTTTGCAGCTCACTGATGCTCCTGAAACTCCTCTTGAAATAAGAAAAAAGTATGCTACCTTATCTGAAGAACCTCCTCTAACTAATTATTTTTGGAAGATGTTATTTGATGGAGCCTCTTCTAAGGAAGGTGTCGGTGATGGAGTGCTCTTTGTCTCACCAACTCGTGAGACCATATCATTGTCATACAAACTAGAATTTGAAACTAACAACGTGGCAAAGTATGAAGCTCTTGTTTTGGGCTTGAGAGATGCAAAGGATATGGGGGTTAAAACAATGTCAGTATTTGGAGATGTTGAATTTATATTCCATCAGACAAAAACTCTTTGCCAAACTAAGCACCCTAGGCTTAGATCTTATAGAAATGAAGTATGGGACCTAGTGGATAATTGTTTCTCTGAGTATGCCATCTCTTTTATTCCACGAGCAGAGAATTATGTGACTAATTCTTTAGCTGTATCAGCAAGCAATTTCAGGATACCTATACCGCCAAAACTCAAGTATGATGTAGAAGTCAAATACAGACCTTCTATACTGGACAATTTCAAATATTGGAAGGTGTTTGAAGATGATTTAGAACTAAAAAACTTTCTTGAGTCTGTTGATGAATTTGTTGCATTACACATTGATTAGGATCTTGATTCTGAAATTACTCCACATGCTAATGTTTTCCTTAACATAATTGCTAATCATCATATCGTGTAGCTACCTAGCAACCATATTCCAAAATAACTAGTTCCTTTGGAAAAATTATTTGATGAAAATGATGTGGCAGTAAAAGGGAAAATGTCTACTAATGATGATGATATAAATGAGTGCAATTTGGGAATAGAGAAGGATCCAAAATATGTAAAGTTGTCAAGCATCCTATCAAGAGAGCAGAGGGAAGAATATGTCAAAGTGTTGAAGGAGTTTGTTGATGTATTTTCATGGACTTACGAAGATCTCCGAACTTATGACACAAACATTATAGAGCACAATATTCCATTAAAAGAAGAGACTAATCCCTTCAGTAAAAAGTTGAGGAAAATCAATCCTATGTTACTGCCTGTCATGGAGAAGGAGGTAAAACAGATTTTAGATGAAAAAATTAATGTTCCTTTGAAATATTCTGAATGGGTGGCTAATTTCATCCCTGTGAGGAAAAAAAATGGAGAAATCAGACTTTGTGTCGATTTTCAGAAGCTCTAAAAGGGATAATTACCCTTTGCCCAAGATGGAGCATATATTATAGAGGGTGATAGGTGTAGCCCAGATGTCTATGGTTGATGGCTTTTCTGGCTACAACCATATTTCTATTTTGACAGAGGATAGAGAGAAGACGACTTTTACCACTCCTTGGGGTACATTCATGTATGCCAAGATGCCCTTTGGCTTGATGAACGCGGGGGCAAACTTTCAGTGAGATATGAACATAACATTTAATGGAGAGAAGGACAAGTTTGTTTTTATCTACTTAGATGACATAACCATGTTCTCTCAATCTGATGAAGAGCACTGTGATCACTTAAGAAAGGTTTTCTTAAAATGCAAAAAATTTGGCCTCTCTTTGAATCCTAAAAAGTCATTGTTTGCCATGAAAGAAGGAAAATTATTGGGGCATATCGTGTCATACGAAGGTGTGAGGATTCATTCCAGCAGGGTTGAAGCCATACTGACTTTATCACTTCCTAGATCTAAAAAGGAGGTTCAATCTTTTCTAGGAAAGGTTAATTTCTTGAGAAGATTTGTGTCAAATTTTGCTAAGTTGCTTAAGTATATCACAACCATGTTGAGGAAATATAATGAAATAAAATGGACTGCTGAGGCACGTAGTTCTTTTGATCAAATAAATAAATCTTTGACGGAAGCCCCGGTCCTAGTAAGCCCAGACTACTCCAAGGAATTTCCAATTTTTTCTTTTGCCTCTTTTGATACAATAGCAACATTTTTGTTGCAGAAGAACTCTAAAGGCTTACAACGTCCCATTTCCTTTTTCAGTCGGGCTTTGAGAGATGCATAATTAAAATATGACATTATGGATAAGCAAGCCTATGCATTGGTTAAACTCTTAAGTCCTTCAGAGTTTTTGTGTTGCATTCAAGAGTTATTGCTTATGTTCCATCACATGTTGTAAAATAAATTCTTATTCAGCCTGATATTGACGGAAAACGTAGCAAATGGATTGCTAAGATCCTTGAATTTGATTTAGAAATCAGGCCTACCAAATTGGTCAAGGGCCAAGGTTTATCCAAGCTATTGGCTAAATCAAATTGGTCAACGTTGGGAGTAAATTTTATTGGCTCATGTTCGGAAAAGAAGCAGACCAAATTAAACAACAGAGGTGCTAAAGTCATCCCTGCATTGGCAAATTGTAGTTGGTACAAGGACATTATATTTTTCTTTCAGAATTTACAACCTCCAAGTGGTATGGAAAAGAACAAGGGGAGAGCATTAAAACTCAAATCAATAAAGTATTTCTTGCTTGATCAAATTTTGTATTGGAAGGATCCATTGGGAGTGTTGTTGAGATGCTTGGACCCGCAAGAGGCCCAAAGGATTATGTCTGATTTTCATGATAGTTTGTGTGGGGGGGATTATTTTTGGAGGACTACTGCCTACAAGATTCTCAGGGATGGGTATTTTTGGCGTAGTCTGTTCACAGATGTTTATGCTAAGATCATAGCATGTGTTAAATGTCATAAATTTTCTGGAAAGTAACAACTTAAGTCTTTTCCATTAAAGCCTGTAGAAGTTTCAGGACCTTTTCAACAATGCGGCTTATATTTTATTGGGGAAATTCATCCTTCTTCCAGTGGCCAACATAGATGGATCTTGACTACCACAGATTACTTCACTAAGTGGATAGAGGCTATCCCTACCAGGAATGCTTCCCACAACGTGATCATTGGTTTCCTTGAAGACATTATGGTGAGGTTTGGCTACCTGAAGAGAATTGTCACTGACAATGCTGCATATGTCAAGGCTGAGCCATTGATTTAGTTCTATGAACACTATGGGATCACATTGATTCATTCAACCTCTTATTACCCACATGGAAATGGGCTTGCAAAATCCTCAAACAAAATCCTTATAAAGATTGTTAAGAAGTTGTTGGAGGACAACAAAAGGGCATGGGATCCAAAACTCAAGTTCTCTTTGTGGGATAACAAAGTGACAACAAATATGGCCTTGGGTCTTTCTCCTTTCTAGCTGGTGTATGGATTTGAAGCCATTTTCCCTTCTCAACTTGCCTTGCCTGTGGAAAAATTCTTCCAAAATTATCAATGGGAGATGGATGATATGATCAGGAGGATTCAACAGTTGGTTGAAGTGAAAAAGACTCGGGAGAAGCTGGTAGATAAAGAATATGATCATCAAACGAATATCAAGCAAGCATTCGATAAGAAGGTGAAAAAAGAGGATTTCCAACTGAGCGATCTGGTGCTCAAATGGGATGCACCGAGGCAATATAAAGGAAATCACGGTAAATTTGAATCTTTATGGATCGGTCCTTTCAAAATATCTGAGGTATTCCCTAATAACACTTTCAAGTTGCAAAATATGGAGAATGAAGAGGTTTTTGGTGGCCCTGTAAATGGGAATTTCTTGAAAAAGTACTTTTCTTGATCCTGGAGTGGCTCTTCATGTCATTGTAAATATCATTTTATTTTTATTTTTGTGTTCCAATAACTGACCCCATAGCCCTAGGACAAAGCAGTAAATCTACTCATTCTTGGCAGCCTGCAGGGGGCATGCCATCCCCTATGGAGCCAATGTTATCACACTAAGTCGCCTTGGGTATTTTAGATTGTTTTTATCATTTTTAAAAACCTTAGATTCTTATTTTTTTTCTTTATAATAAATTTCTCATCCCTTTAATGTTATGTTTGATAGGACCCCTTTGGATGACTAAACCTTTGAGTCATAGCTCATGTGTTTATCCTCAATTCGATTTTTGATCCTTAAACCCTTTTTAGCTCACGGTTTATTCTTTATTTCCCCTCTCGTGATTCATCCCTAGCTTGATACCTCCCATGATCAGACTGATCTGACACACCTCTCTCCTAACTCATGACCTCACATGCATGACTCATCATCCCCAATTACCTATCCAATCATTTTTTGATCTGGAAGTGTTGCCCACTCAGAAAGAAGTTCCATAGAGCCTGCCACGTTTATGATTCATCCACTCCAAGTCATGATTACCACAACTGATAACATGTCCCTTGTTTTCAGTGCCAGAAGTCGATTGAAGTTCTTTCAAAAGATATTGCATTTATGATCCTTGGTAACGGTTTCTAAATTTGAAAAGTGCAGCAGTTTTGTGTTGCGTAAGTTTGCCAGTTCTGATCAAGCGAATGCACGTCAACTAAGTCTGATGTTGTGAGAGATTTCAAGGTCGAAGTTTCCTCAATCTCATCCTAAGATCACGGCGAGGATCTCAATAGATGTCGACTTCATAGGTATCATGTGCAACCTCCTTTGCATATTAATTTTCACATGAGATTTGTGCTCAGGTTTCAGTTTTGTTAATCTTGCACGGTAGTAAGGGAGCCATATTTGCATACATGTAAGCATTCTTTCTCATGTCCATGGTCTGATTACTGTTGTTTGTTATATCCTTTGAAATTCACAATCCTGCAAAATCCTATCCTATGTGTATGCGTTGTGCTATGCAGAGGCGTTGCTCAAACCTTCTCTAATTATTATTTTCTTCCTTTCATCCTGTACGAAGAGTCATTTTGGGATTACCTCTTAACAATTTACACTCTGAAATCCTATATAAGTTTGAAGGTCCATTTCTCATAGTCAAGATCGTTTTCTAAGCACTGTTAATTTGGAGGGCCATCTTTGTGCATTTGAAACTTGAATTGAATCATTCTGGTCAATAACATCCCTTAAGCCTCTTAAGAACCCTCATTTTGTGTCATGGAGACCCCTTAGTGGAACAAAGCACATAAAGGTGGCAAGATAGTTCAAACATAACCTATGGACATGCGCCTTTTTGACACAAAAACCATGGCAAGGGAGATGGTTTGAAGAGAAGGATGCCTCTCTTTCTGCCAGAACATGCAGAGAGGCCACCCTGAAGTAGCAAAACAATTTGCATTAAATTTTGATGGAAAGAAAACTAGAGTTGGAGATTTGAAATTTGAGGTAACTGAGCCTCCATCTCAACTGCAACAGGGATCCCCATTTCAGGTGAAAATTGGTTCAAGGCCATGGTATTGAGTTCACCCTTCATTAAAGATATCTTCAAGATTGAATATTGAGCCAATGAGTTATCTAAGAGTATGCCAAGGAATCAATTGATCAACCAGTTTGATAAAATGTTGAAAATCATACAGAGATATTTTAGTTGTGAAGGGAGAGATAACACCTTGTATCATTACCACATAAGGTTGTTTTTATATTTTACTTCTAAGGTTCAGATGAATTTTCCTTATTACCTGCTGAGAAGTATAGGTAAAATGTCAGATAGGGTGGAAGAAAAATCTAAGGATGTGGATTCTAGCCTTTTCCACTCTGGACTTATGAGGATGCTTGTCTCTGAAGAGTTGGGAAAGAAAGTGATTTCCTGGGAACATTTTTTGGTTACTTCTCACTTCAAGATGGCCCCAACACCTACTCCCCAATCACAGATCATAGGTCCTTCCTCACCTACTAGTACTAAAGAAGGGATCAACAAGAAGAGAAAGGGAAGAGCCTCTATTTTAGAGATCAACAAGAAGGTCAGGGAAGCTGAAGAGGAAGTTTGTCCCTCTCCACACAGAGATTTATCACCACCACCTCCACTAGGGTTAAAAGAAGTTCCTTCTTCTACCAAGGTGACATATAAAAAAGGGAAGGAGCTTCTCTTTCCCTCTCCTCCTCTAGCAGTTGGAATCAAGGGTAAAAGATATTTCACTAGGTCATCAATTCCTAAGGGAGTTTTCAAAGAGAAATGTTTACCAGAAACCCTATGCATAAGAAGAAAGGGAAAGGCATTGAAAAATCTGTAGAAGAAAATCAAGAAACCCGGTAAAGAAAATCAAGGGTAAAGGTACCAAAAGACCTTTGGAGAGGAAATATGAAATCCTTGTGAAAGATTGTGAAAAACCTATGAAGAATAAAGAAGAGGTTGTTTCACAAGAGAAGAAGCATAAAGGAAAAGGTTTTGAGAAGGCTGATGAATCATGAAAGGAAAATCCTATACATATGGAAGAAAAGGATGAGAAGAATCTTGTTGAGACTACACATGTCCCCAATGCCCTTGGCGGTCATACCTTCAAGAGACTTATCAGACAACTTAAGGAATCAAGAAAAGAAGTGGCTCAATTGAAAAGGGAAGCCATATCTAAGAGGACGAAGATGACAAATCTTATGGAGGGCTACAATGATACCCTTGACTTGGAAAAATTTGCAGCAAGAAGGGTTCAACCCCTTCATAGGTAGCTCCAAAACCTCTACAGTGAGAATAGATTTTTACAAGCTCAGAACAGGAAGCTAAAGGCAGAACTGAAGCATTTCCAAGATGAGGTAATCCAAAGGAATTTACAGGTGTTGGTTGAGGATGCCATTGAAGATGACAAACCAATAGCTAAGGAGAGCACAACTACACTAAAGAATCCTACCAATGCTAAGAAGAAGAAGTCTACTGAGTCAACTGAAGATACTCTTTCCACCAGAAAGAGTGTGAGGCTAAGTGTTAAAATGACAAAGTTGTTGGTAGTGGTAAACCCCATTTTTTAGAATTGTTCCTTTTTGGGAAGTTTAACTTATATGCACATGATAGTTTTTCCACCTATACAAGCTTCTAGGCGTTTAGCTATATGAATTTTGAACTTTTTCTAAGTTCTAGCTTCAGTCAGTGGTAAAGGAACCTAAGTAAAATGATTTTGTCATCATGAAAGGACACAAACTTCTCTACACATGTTTAAGTGTCAAAGACGTTGCATTTTGGCATAGCTACCCAAACCCATATGTAGACGCAACGTAAGTGGTGTTGCGTAAAGGCTCTATGTAATATTTCACAGAGATTAGAATTGGCATACAGGTGCTACCCACAGGCGCTACGTAATATTTAGGAGGGAGCAAGTTTACACACAGGCGAAATATAGGGGTGCTACCGATAGGCACTACTCAATATTGCAACAGAGGACAAATGTTGGCACAGATATGCAGCATAGTGGTGCTACCTACAAGCACTACCTTCTCTCCTTGTTCCATTTTAGGGGGTGCTACATAGATTTTCTACCCAATGGAGTTTCCAACAAACACCAGGGATCTAGGAAGACTAAGCCAAGAATTTTGGATAGGTTAACGATGGAGTAAATGACAGAAGTAGCAGTTGGCATTCAGAGGAAAAATACAAGCTCCAAAGGGACACATGGAAACACAGGAGCTGAGTAGAAAAAGAGGATCAAAGAAGTTAGAATCATGATTGGATTAGTCACCAACACTTCCCTGTTTTATAGCATAGGTTGTTATCTTAGTTGTTAGAATAAATAAATGTTTAGAGATTTTTAACGAAAAGAGGTCATCTCATACCTCCAACTGTTGCCTCCTTTTCTTGTTATAAATAGATAGATCAATTTATTTAGCAGGTTCGGATGCTTGAGAAAGGCTCCCTAAACTGTAATATTTTGGATAAAGTGACTGTGATCTAGTGTGTATTGGACCTAAGACTTTTTGACTAATAGAAATCGACTTCTACTTCAGACTATCTGCTTCTAATGTTAAATGTTCATATTTGAATGCTTCATATGGATAACTGTGGTAATGATATGATGGATGTTTGATCATTTTATTGTCATGGTGTTTATTTAGCTCCTTAGTTTCTGATTTCAAGAAGATCTTGTTTTAAGAAACTTTCTTCCTTAGGCTCTTGTGGACCTGATGTTTGCAGTAGCCCTTACATTCCTCTCATTCAAGTCTTATTTCTATCCACATTTACTCCCAAACTATTGGTTGAAGTTAGTCAAGACCTTATTTGTTTGTACATGTTAGCCCTGTTTCTGAGTTAGGATATTATCATTTCGAGTTTTTCCATTCGAATTTTCAAAAAACACTCATAGTTTCACATATAATCTGATGGGTATCGGGCTTACCTTCCTTGTAATCAGAAGGTGACTCATAGTGCTAACATAATGTTGTGTGCCCCTGTGTGTGGGGAAGCCCATGAGTTGGGTGTTCTGTCCTCTCTGAGACAGAGATGAAACGATGTACCAGTCACCTCTGTGCAGAGAGTTGAGGTGATGTGACATTCTAGATGGTTCTCATGTGAGACATGGTGAGATAGAAATCTATTGAGTTGGACATGCATGTGGCTGAGCACATGTGAACGTGATCCTAGTGGTTGAGCACTAGTGATTCTGGTTCTCTTGTGAGATATGTTGACATCCCTATGGCTGAGAATAGATGGATGTGCCCATAGTGGTTGAACACTAGTGGGTGTATGCGATCCCTTGATATATTGTACAAAGAGCCAGACTTACCTGTAACCCTATTTGTGATGTAAAGGGTACAAGTCGGCCCCACCATAAAGTGAAAGATAATTAACGTAAAAGATAATTAATATGGTAATTATTAATTATATTGTGAGTTATTTAGCTCATCCATGTTGTGCCAATAGACACTACTATTGATAGGCTTAGTGTAATATAAATAAATGTAAAATCCCTTTCAAGTGTGTTAGGTTTTATGGTGGTGGAGGTCTTTCTCTTTAAGAATATAGCAAAGGATTGGTTGGGTTTTCTTCATTTGTTTAGAAGGGTTTCCCAGGATAATTCTTCTATACTTGTGCATGGTGTTTTCTTCTTGTGATCTTGGTTGCTGCAAAAAAAATTTAATGGTGAAACTGCCAATGTCTATGGTTCAAGTAAAATTCTAAAAATGGAATGAACTTCACGCTTGATCCTAGCTTATTGAAAAAATAAACAGATATTTCTTCACTTTGATAAATATTTAAGTCAATGTACAACAAGGTTTCACATAAAAAAAATTAGGACTATGATTCCCTCATTTTACAAACTCCCTAACCCTAACAACAAACGCTATAAATTTTTAAGTGTGAAAGTTTTTTTATAAACCCACATACTAGGCTAGCAAAAAGATAGAAATTAACGACATCAAGGTGTTATAGTTTGAGTTGAATTCAACTTCTTTCACGTCTATTTGGACATCACTGCATCAAATACATTAAGATACACATTCATTATGAAACAAAAGAATACATCATTGACATGTTCAAAAATATCATGATAGAAGTTATGTTTTTTCTTCCTTACTTCTTTTTAGATGTGAACGATGTTTCTATTTGATCATTAAAAAAATGCCTATTTTAAATCACATATTCCTAAATTTTATGCATCTTGGAATTGTTTCTACAACACTTATACCTTACTATACAAAAAATAATCTTGCATTGTGTTAAGGTCCTAACCCGCACATAGGTAGATCAATGTATTCGGATGTAATAAAGGTCAATATTAATAAGACCTTTCAATAAATTAGAATAAGGCGGATGTAAGAAGACCTAATAGAAGCTTC
>SNQJ01S0004168.1:303822-322861 GCA_010110895.2 Picea sitchensis | reverse complement strand
CTCTGCCAACAACAACGCGACCTAGTGCTTGACCCTTGTGTTAGAAGGGCTTCCCAGGACAATATGTTGAAAATGGAATTTAACACTCCCTAACTCAAGATGTTATTGTGTGTTTTGAGCTTTTGGAGAGTGTCTCTCTCTTCTTACTCCAAAGCACTAGCCTAACTAGATATTGGTGTAAAGAGCCCTAGAAAAGAGCCCTAGAAAAGAGTTACTAGATAAATTTTAAGATTACGCATTGTTTTTAAAAGTTGTTGTTTACTCAAAGGTAACGGAAGTGAAACTCATGTTGTATGACTTTGACCCAAATAAGGCAAGGATGATAATGAAATATAACACTTTTCATTCCATGAATCCTATTTATGGGAGAGAGAGAAAATTTTCCAAATCAACCCTGTACTATAAAGCAATGCACAATTTCCTTTCAGATGTCAATGCAAACAAACATTTATCAAAGGACAATCTCTATGTGTCTTTTTCAAATACTTCAACAAACTCTAAAATTTGATTTTTCAATGTTTTCTAAAAGACAAAAAACAATGTTTTTGAAAGAAAATATTGTTGTTCACTTTCCAAAAAGAATTCTCACTATATCAATGAGAAAGCATAAAATCAAATCATAAAGAATCAAGAAATAACAACCCAATCAACTCTTTCAATGAAAGCAAAAACAAAGAGCAAACCAATTAGTTTTCTCAATGCAAACAAAAATGTTCTTTCAAACCAACAAGCAAATGAGAAACATCAAGAACTTAACTCTCAACCAATCACTAGTTCTCAGCCAATCAGACACACTCAACTCTAGAAGTCAGAGAGAATGAATTTGCCAATAAGAGCCAAGAAACGAAAGTCAAGCTACAAAGGACAAGAAAAACCTTGAAACCCTAAAACTATTCAAGCATGCAAACTAAAGCAAGAGCCATGTCAATTAATAGTCCAATAAGCTCACAAGATTTAAATCAACTGATCTGAGCAGTTGGAAAAACCAAAACTCAATTTCAAAAATTTTGAAAAAATCTTGCTCGCAGGTAAGCAGTTTGACACAGTGCGAGAATCTATGATTCTCGCATGCAACCTTTTAGAAAGGTGCGAGGTTCTCGCACTGAACCCTATGTGCAGGGTGCGAACCTGACTAGTTCTCGCTGGCTGCAACGAAACGCAGTGCGAGAATCACTGAACATGACAAAAATTTTGAAAAATGGAGTAAAAATGACAAAGGCTTTTGAACCCAGAAGGTCTATCAGGATATCCTGAAGACTCAGAGACTGACAAAACAGGAGAAAAATGAAACTAAAGAAAATGGCCACAGAAAAATGCAACAGACCACAAAGAAAATGGGAAATTCCCCAGTGGAGTCGCCAATTTTTTTATTGGATAAATCCGTAAGTGCAGACACAAACCGATCTCCCTAGATCCACCTAGATCTAGAACAAAGCTAGACAGAATAATACTCTTTCCCTAGATTACAACTATTGAATGAACTAGGAGGAAAGAATCATGAACATACCTTATGATCGCTCCATTGGGTCTTTGTTGTTCCAACTTCACTCCAATGCTCTTGCGTCGTCCAGACCACAACAATGCAAACCAATCGAAGTGAAGACAACTCAATATATTCAATAGTTAATCTATGTATATGATCAAGGAGTTATACAATAAAGTGACATTAGCTTTATGGGAAAGGGACATATTACTATATTATATTGATTGAAAGCAAAGATTACAACCTGAGCCTTGATGTTGCAAACCTCCTTTCGATGACCCTTAGCTCTGACACACACACTTGCTCACTTGTATGAAGAATATCAACCACTTTTGATAACCTTGCTGGAATTCCTTAGCTGTTGTAGCATCAGTCCTTCACACAATCTTCCACTAATTCTCCAATCAATCTCTTGCTAGTTTTCTTCTAACCTTTTCCATGAGAATCCCCCTCAATATATAAGAGAGAATGAATTATTTAATTGGATAGGAATGATCCCAAGATATCAGGAAAGCCAGTACTTAGATAACCATTCAAATTCCATCTCATCCTTCTAGAAGATTCCCTTCTAGAATGTTCGAGAATTCATCTTTTTCCCCTCTTTAGAAGGTGTTCGCACCCTAGTAGTTAGGTAAAGTGCGAACTTCTCGCACCCTGGCTTAATGCAGCCTGCGAGAATCATGCATTCTCGCAGGCAAATGTATTGACAGCCTGCGAACCTTCCTCAAAACTGTGATTTCTGGAAAGAGATAAAGGTAACTTTTTTCAGGATAAAGTTCTAATGAAAGGCCTGAGTTCACCATCATCATTATATCATCATGATGACCAAAATTATGGATAACATGCATGGATCGATTTCCTTCATCTCTATGATAATATAGATCGAAGATTCCTTCAAACCATGTTCATATGATCAATGGCGTAGAACCACAAGCTTAACAATTTAAGAGATGCATTACATTCTTCCCTTTCAAATATCTTTACCATATGACCAATGGCATTGACCAGACGCTAGGCGAGACGAGCACTTGAGCGCTTATCAATCAACTATCACGATTCAATCTTCTTGATGAGATGGATGGTTTTCGTAACTTCGGCAATTTTCCCTTTGGGTCTTCATGACTTCCAACCTTTCAAAACTCTTGAATACAATATCGTCGAACAGATCGGACGGTTCAAATTTATATCACAGAAGCAGATCAATGGTCATGTACGATCCTTGGACATATACTTCATTGCTTAATCCAACAGCCAGGACTTAATCAAGCAATGAGATGGTTGGCTACCATTTACTCTAGGACTTCGGCTATTATGCTTACACTATCCTTCCACTGTATTTTGATCAATGGTTGAGAGTTCACCCGACATCGGATCGACGGTTGAGATATCCTTCGGGTCTCCGGACTTCAAAGATTTCAAATCTCAAACCCCTTCTCTCCTCCGTACGTCAATCTTCCAAAGATGACAATCCACTCACGCGTGTCCCTTTCGGATCAACGGTTGCGATCCTTTCGTGTCTCTGGGCTTTGGAATTCTCAAAACTCAACTTTCATTGTAGTATGATCAATGGTTGAGAATACTCTTGAAGTGATTTTTCAAATCGGATGACTTATGTCCGCTTCAGGACTTTGACGTTCGGGACTTCGGAGGTTTCGAATAGACGCAGCTCCATTTTCCTCTGGAGTGATCACCTGTTGTGGTAAGTCATAATATGGTTGAGACCACTTGCTGTCAGTTAACATTTCCACTTACACTATCCTTCCATTGTAGTAGATCAATGATCAGGAATGCTCCCGAAGTGATCTTTCAGATCGAACGTCTCATGTCCACTTCAGGACTTGGACATTCAAGACTTCGGGACTTTGGGCAAGTGTTGGTGGTAAAAATCCCGAAGCAAAAATCCCAGAGTGACATAACTTGCTTACGTCACCTGATGACATGTCACAATCCGAGTAGCTTCCACATGTCACTTAGATTCATGGTTTGCATGTACCTGAAATGTTGATTCAACTTGACACTTGTCATTATCTGATTGTGCCATGTGTCCTTGCTAGCGTAGTCTTGCTAACGTGGATCTCCTCATGTGGCACATGTTCATCTCCTTGATCTAATGGTCAGGATAGTATCCAAAGGGTATCTCAGATCGATGACTGAGAGTGGCTTCGGGTCTTCGTCCTTTGGGACTTCAGGACTTTTGACATTTCTTGGTGGTGAAACTCTCGAAGCAATTCTCTTGGAATGACATAACTTGCTTACATCACTTTTTGACATGGCACGACCCAATTTCCTCTTGACACTTGTCATAATCTAATTATGCCAGTTGTATTTGCTGACATGGTCTGCTAACATATCCTTTGTTGTCATGGTATTCTGACATGGTCTGCCACGTGTTCTTACTAACGTGGTCTGTTGAAAAACAACCCTAATCCAACAGTCATCGTATATCCTCCAAATCTGATGGTCCTTATTCATTTTGGATTTTCGGGCTTCGGGTTTTTCAAGTCTCAAACTTATGGAGCGTAACCTCCTCACATCTTTATACCCGAAACAAATGTTGTTCGTTGATCAGGATATTAGATCAACGACTCGATCTTTCTGTGATGTAGCTCTTCTATCTTATCTTGTCCTTCCACTTAGAATGATCCAACGACTGACAAAAATTCACATTTCGGAAATTTCAAATCTCAAACTTTCCGGAGCGTAACCTCCTCGCATCTTTATACCCGAAATGAATTTTGTTCGTTGATCACCATCTTAGATCGACGGCTCGATCTTTCTGTGATGCATCTCTTCTAGCTTATCCTATCCTTCCACTTTAACGTGATCCAATGACTGACAGGAATCAGGTTTGATCTGACGGTCGATGGGTATTCGGATGATCAAATTCTCAACCCTTTCAGCTTATCCTATCCTTCCACTAAAATGTGATCCAACAGTCATGAAGACACTTGAAGTAGATCAATAGTCAACTCTGATTGTGAAACCACAACTTGCGAGTGATTTAACTTGACACCCAAACTCCACAATTTGAAGTTGTGTGTTATTGGTGAGTTAACCACAGTTGCCGATCTTTGAAGCTATAAGATCTGACGGTCCTGACTAATTGTGAGATTGGAAATAGCGTGATGTTTAATTATCCTCTCAATATCTACAATCTATCTTCGTCGTTGATCTGGCGATTGTGCATTCAATGGTCACAACTCAATTGGAATTAATATGATCACTTGTTGGATCAACCACAGTCGTCGATATCCGAGTCTATGAGATCTGACAATCTAGACCGATTGCGGGGTTGGAACTAGAAAGTCATTTAATTCTCCTTCTGATCTCCACAATTTATCCCTGTCGCTAATCTGGCTTGTAGATCCGATGGTCATGATCCTCTAGCGATCCTCAAGCCCATGGTCACTCATATGATCATCGTCCATTATATGAGACGATCAACACCGTCAATTTCCTTGATCGGACGGTTGTTGAGACTTCTCACCTTTTCCTGTGCATTGGTCCACTTCTTAATATTTTCATTGATCCCGACGATACTTCTGCAATGCACTTCTTCCTTATGAGCTTTGATCTTCATTCACTAACCTTCCTGACCTTTTATCATAGGAACATTGTTGATCCTATCATGATCAACAATAATCACAAATTGCTTCAGCCTGTTCGCTTCTTTTGCTACCTGATATACTATGCAATGCGCTCTTCCTTCTAAGCTTTGATCTTCATATTGTTTTCTCCTCCTATTCGCTCCTCCTCCTAAGCTTGTGCTTTCGATCTCTACATATTGTTTGACATCTTCTTCTAACATATACTGTTGACATCAATGACAATCTCATATGTGGTAATTCATCAGTAACAATAGATCATCACATCGATTGTTGACATCAATGACAATATGTCCAACAGAGACGTGATAAATTGGAGGATGGGGCCACGCCTAGTGGAAAAAGGTTAAATCTAGTAGAGGCACGGAATTGACGAGACCTGGCGGGCCACAGATCTCAGACACCACAGATCAATGGTCAGCGGCCATATTGGGTGGAGAACTAGCGCGAAGTTTAATTATTTGAAAGAGGGCCAAGACCACGTGGCACCATTGGATGCATATTGGAGTGAAAAGAGGTCTACCCCAAACTGTTTTGCCTTGTCCCCGATATCGGAAAGCGTATATAAGGGGGGGGGACCCTTGTAGTTATTTTATGTTTTTTTCAAATCATTTGAACGTTAAAAGTGGCGTGACTACTCCAGTCGAACCTAAGCTCAACAGTGCACCAAATTCACACGTCTTCCGCTCATTCGCAGGTATTTTTCATCATCACCATGGATCCTGTCATTTTTTCGTAACATAGCAAGATCCCCGAAGAATCCCTAATCGATAGAGACTCTGATGTGTTTGACACCAAAATAATCGTCTCGCCTGTCTCTGTGTCTAGAGCCAATTTGTCAGATCATGTAGGGAGACAAATACCCTTTATCGAAGCATTCCAAGCCTCCATAGTCCCTTACATCGTCGAAGTCACGTTTCCTTTCCCAGAATTCATAGGCTGGTGCGTGGAACAATACTCACAAGAAGAGAAGGTCGTTTTAAATAAATTAGGGTCAGAGGTCCTATGCAGAGTAGATAGCCCATCAATTTACCACATCCTCGGCATACCAGAGTCTCTCTCTGCAGTGTTTGAACCCTTTGAAGAAGAAAAGCTAGTTATAGTTTACAGGGAATGTCCCCCCGAGGTCAAAAACCTACTTTTGCAGAAAATTGTCAAACCCGAGCAGTATTCTAAGAGTCTGTTGCTACCCATGAATGTAAACGTCGTGGTTATTGAGGTCCAGTGGGCCTGTTCCATACTCAGTCATATTTTAGGTCTAGATAATGACAAATATGTAGTTGAGGTCATGTTAGGTTTTTTGTTAACGTTTTTTCAGTCAAAATCCAGTCAGACAATCTGTATCAGTTTTGATAAATTCATAGCTAATAATGTACACAAAAAACTAGTGAACTTCCAATCACTAAGTCACTTTAGGTATTACACATACTTGTTGAAAATGTTCCTGGAGACAAACAAGAAAGAGGTCCCTGAAGCAGCATTCATTTCCACAGAATGCAAAAGAATCACAATTCTCATTTTCCTAAATAAGATCATGTCTAGAGTTTACAACTTGATCTTCAACACCATCCTGCCAAGAGTCCTGGAGGACATGAAAAGCTACTTGCAGCAAAATTCAGAAAATGGAGTAGGAAACTGGTTGTTCATGCATTCTACAGTAATTTGGGTATATGGTTGTCAAGAGGCACCTTATATTCTCCCTATATTTCTGACACCCAAAGTCGTTTCCCTGGAGTTCATCAAGCAAAGAATCATCTCAGAGACAGAACATTTCCTGAAAATGCACAAGGTGTACAACCTGAAATTTCCTTTCATCATAGGACCCTTTGTTGTGAAGACTAGAGCCTACTTATCTTAGATCCATGCCAAAATCAAGGAGTTTGGATTTGCACAGCTACAAGGGATAAGTTATGATTCACATCAGGTCATATCTAAAGGAAGATTGATAAGCAAACATGACCCTTATGAACATGAGTATGTTGAAGGTTTTGACAAATTGGCAAATTTGGAAACCTGTGCTGATATGGAAGCCATCTTGCAGCCTGCTCAAACACAACAAGTGGGGCCAAACCTACAATAGACTCAAACACAACAGACCCCTTAGAAGCTGACATTCCAAGTTCCCAAAGTAATTGCCTACACCAAGAGAAGCAGTTCAGAGGTCCTAGGCACTAGTAGTTAGCAGACTACTCCCAAGAAGATAAAGATCAAACAATCTCCACAGATAGTAGATCTGGAGGAAGAAGAGCCTAAGGAGCAAGTAAGTATGGAAATGGTGGAGAGTGACACCAACAAGGAAGAAGCTGGTAAAAGAAGCATGTCCCAAAGTGAAAGCAGCTCAAGAGATTTCAGCAGCAAAAAGCACATTTTTGATAAAGCACCTGGAGCAATCTACCAATCTAAAGAAGATTTAGAAAATCAATATGTTGTGAAAGGAAGTTTGGCCATGAGTGAAATAAGGGATTTGATACCTAAGGTCGAAAAGATTTCTCAACATAGGTCTTCTCTGTTCTCAGTCAGAGATATAGAGAAAAAGACACTCAACATAGCAATTGCAGATGAGGATAAAGTGTTTGAGGTCAAGTTGCATTATGAAAACATCAGTGCCCCAGATAAGGTGAAATTCCATAGAAACACTGGTGACATGCTATATTCGAACTACCTAGGTCTGAGATTAAAAGTGTCAAGGTTGACAACTCATGCACTTAAGCTAGAGGGACAGTTGAGACAAGAGAAAGAATCCAGCAAAGCTTGGCAGACTCAAGTCAAGAGATTAGAATCTAAAGGCCCTCAGGGAGTAAAAGCTTCCTTAGAAGAGAAAGACAAGATGATTCAAAGCATGAAGAAAAGGATAAATATGTCTTCCACAGAGCATCCACAAATAGCAGAGTTGGTTTCTCTAGAACAAGAGAAAGAGACATTTTGACAAGAAGCATCAAATTACAAGGCCAAAGTATTGCAACTGGAGAAGGAAAAGATGAATCGGTCACAAGGATAGACAGGAGCAGTAGACATGGTTTTTTTTTGCACCCTCTACTATAGAAATTGAGAAAAGCACTGATGGATTGGTTCAGGCTATGTCCCAAATTAGCCTGAAAGCAAAAGAAATCAAGAATCTTAAGGGAGACATAGGAAAGCTACATCAAGAAATAAGAATAAAGGATGAGAAGATGACCCAGTTCCAGAAAGAGAATCAAGCTTTACAGGAAAGACTAGATAAGTTGGAGACAAGGTTGAAAGTCAAAGGACTATTGCAGGGTGCCAAACATGTCATCTAGGACTCTATTGCTGCCGAAATTGCTAAGTTCAGGGTATACTTAAATTTCATCAATGACAAAGATAGCATGGCCATCACAGCCAGAAGCAGATGCACCTTTGTGAGTGAAACGCTGGCAAAAAAACCCTTAGAGTGGGCCCAAAATGCTATAAATCTGTTGAATTCCATTCCCACTTCCGAACTTCAAACAATTAGGGTCAAAGATAGGACCACATTGATCATTTGGGCCAGAAGAGTTATTTCCAAGCATAACTTGCTTAAATCAGTCCAAACCAAGGCCATGTAGATGGAGCAGAGCATACAGGAATTCAAAGATCTGTTTGAAGAGTTGTTCGTCAAAGGCCTCTCATCATTTTGGGATGGAAAATGAAAATTGTATGATCAGGAGGAGTACAACTCTCACCTCGCCCAATGCAGAATGGATCACTCCAAGTTCAAAATCCTGAAGGAAAACTTGAAAGGGACAAATCTGGTGGAATATTTGACCACATATTTTGAGATCTTAAATTAGTTCAAGACAATGATGATCAAGATGCCAACCATGACTTACGCCATTTGCATTGACCTAGAGATCCTGGTAAAGGAAATTATGGATTACGATATCCCTTCTGACTTGCAGTGGAAAGAGATAGTGCGGTTAGGCAAGACAAAATGAAATTTTCCAAGAATGAACAAATAGCCTCCAAGTGTCACCAGGATAGTGTGCCCGACAGAGGACTAGGTGGGACAAACAGCGAAGACACAAGCGGAAGAGTGTTGGCCCTTGATCAAGTTTTGGGAGATTCTTGGTCATATTGACCTATTTTGGACTTCGACAGCCTCTCGAAGGAGGAGCGCAAGACAAAGCAGGGATCTTGACCCCTTTCTGGGTCCTTTTTGGGATATGGAAATATGTAATGGAAATGGGATGTCGGACCATGGGTTTACCCATGTTTAGGCCTATTTTGTAATATATAAATAGATGCTTAGGCTAGATAGAAGTAGTGGTGCATCTATGTGGTGTATGTAAGATGGTTATGTGCTAAGTGCAAGTATGGTTTATAGATGCTCTGTGCATGACTGTAAGAGACTTGAAGAGCCAAGTGCAAGTGGTTGTAACAGACCGTGGAAGGCTTTGTGTTGTAACGCAAGGAAGAAGGATCCAGCAAGCTGTGCAGATATTCTGTCCTATGCAGAGTAGGGTTTTGAGGCTCTATGCTTGTAACCGATTGACTGAAGAAAATAAAAAAGAAGAGTTGGTGGACATAGCCCTGAGGTGGGGCTGAACCATGTAAATATTGTGTTACTCTGCTCTGTGCGATGTTCTGATGCATTTATATGTTAGTTTCTAAGTGCTTTGAGATGATTAGATAGATCTGCTTATGCTTAGTGCTAATGATATGTGAGAATGTTAGATCTGATCTATATGACTATGCTGAGTGTTTGATCTGCTAGATATGATCTATTTACCTATGCTAAGTGCTTAAATACATTAGATTAGTGTGAATGTTGTGAAGCTTTGTTTTATCAGCGAAGTGGATATTGATTGCATATTGAGGAACTGATGGTGCTAAGTGCTTTACTAAATATTACAATCACAGATATGTGTCCCAGCTAAGGTTGTAGTCACTTGAGTCCTGCAACCACCCCTGCCTCTACCTCGGGTGAGACTTCATATACTTCACAAGTGTTGCTGAAAGGGCCAGTAGTTAGGGCTTTGTTGGTGCATTGTTGTAGCATTGAACCATGGGTCTTCCCCTGTGCCAACAAATGGTTCCGTTGTCGGGACCTAAAACTGTGATTGCTGGGAACTAAAGAAGAAGAATCTTTGTGCAAAGATTTGACCTGATATTGTGAAAGCCCTGTGCGTAGATCTATTGCCCTAGTGCACAGTATTCTACTTGATTTATAAAGCTCTATGCTAAAGAAAGAATCCTGATCTGAAGAAAAGAGGTCGGATCTGAAGGAAAGAAGCAAGATCTAAAAGCTTTGTGCTCTAAGAAAAGTAAAAGTGAGAATTTCTTATTAAAAGAGGTAAGATCTGCAAGCTCTGTGCTCTGATAAAAGGTAAGAATAGTGAAAAGTTTTATATCTGAAATCTTTGTGCTCTGTAGAAGTAAGATAAGTGGAAATTTTTATTTCTAGAGTATGGATCTAGGTATGTTTAATAGGGTCTATCCTAGATTGAAAACTAGGGCACTAATAGATGAAAGAAGGTTTGATATGAGTAGATCTGATAAGAATAGTGAAATATAGGTTATACTTATGCATAGAAAAAATGTTTGGCCTAACAAATGGATGCATGATCCTAGAAAGAATTTTTTGCAGGTTAGCTCTTATGATCCTAGTGCATAGTACATGAGAAGTTGGGGATCATTTAAAAGAAAGAGAGGATTAACCCTCTGTTACAGTTACAGAAGACCGGGACATCTTGCTAAGGAATGCCCTGGGAGAAGACCTAGTTGTATTTGTTGCAAAGCTATGGACCATGAAGTGTTGGATTGCCCTAGAATGATTGCTAAGATTGAAGGAATGAATCTGAATCAAGAAAACCCTAAGGCATATCCAGAAACTATGGCAGAACCCCAGAAAGAATCAGAGAAAGCATTGCTACAGATAAAAGAAACCCTGAATGACCACCGACATGTTAGCTTATCAGAGATCTTCAAAGAAAAAGAATGCATCGATGCAAGAATAGGAGACTTTGACATTGATTGTGTTCTAGATGAGGAAACACATGTGAATGTCATGACCAAGAGAACTTGGGAAGCTATAGGGAATCCTGCTATGATTCCTTCATTAGGAGGAATAGGGTTATTCAAAGGAACGTTGATAAACCTATGTGAAAAGCTTACTCAGATATCTATCAATGCCAATGGAACTTCGACAGAAGAAGATTTTGAGATTATTGAATTTATTGAGGATAGTGCCCCATTTACCATGTTAATAGGAAAACCTTGGATTGACAGAGATCGATTCAGAAGAAAGGAAGAAGAAGAAATTTTGGAGTAGAAGAAACAAGAGTTAAAAGATTTCATGACCGAAAGGATCACACACTTGATTGAAGAACAGGAGAGCAGATCGAAGCTATTTAACACTAGCAACCCAGATGTCGAAGCTGCAAGAAAATTAGAAGACCCAAAGAAGACTGAAGTACCTACCCTAGATAAAGAATAGGTATTACCCCTGAATCCTAGGAAAGAATCTCAACAACGTGCAGTGACTATGTCAAAAGAAGATAAGAATCAGAATGGAAAAAGGAATACCGAGACGAAGCTCACTGGAAAGAAGGCTAGGAATTTAAGTAAGAAGAGGGCTAAGATTGAGAAGTTACAGAAGGTTCCAGAGGGGACCTCGCAGAAAGAAAATTTGCAGAATTGGAGCTTTGTCGGGATATCAGAATAGTGACACATGGCACTTTGCCATGACAAAGCAATATAGTCTTTGGGGACATTATAACAGTTCGACCGGTGCTCTGAACGGATAGAAAGACATTTATGGTCAGACAGCTCGACATCAGACCATTGGACCGCACCATAACGGACCGAACAAGAGGCTTCGTACCCGTTACAAGAGACCCATTGTTGAGTTACCTATTTATCCTGTCACGCCATGCACCGAGAACACTTTTGCTAACCAAGAGTTTGAGCCCGCAGACTAAGTGAATTGTATACAGTGATCATTGCACTCTTGTTGTTTATTCTAGTGCAGTGTCTAAGTTAATTTGACCCCGATATAATTAATCCCGAGAGTGTATGTCCGACGAGCTCAATGCAGTCGAAGAATCAATGATAGAAGTACTCCTCGACTTGATGACTAAAAGAGTCATGTCAGAGAGAGGATTGTCTACAGGTGTACAATAATCATTGACGAGAGGACTGTCAGCCTCTCCATCCACTACTTGAGCCGGACCATCCCGACTAGCAGATGAAAAGCGAACCAAGCACAGGGATGACTTAGCGAATGCTAAATTGATTCAGATCATATTACCCACCTATCTACCACCTCTGAGCAGTGCAATAAATCAAGACAGTGTGCCTAGAGACTTTGAGTACGTCTTGGTCACTGCGTACCTCCCGAAAGGGATATGCATAGTTCGCGCAAACCAAGAAAAGATTGCAGCGTTGAATTTTAGCGACTTCAACCTCGGTGACAAGAAGGTCTATAACATGCTCACCCCACATAAGTACCTGACTAGAACAAAGGGAAAGAATTCGAAGATAATTCCCCAATCATGGACTATGAACCTCGTGCAGTCCACACTGCTCAACGTCCTAAAGATTTCTCACTTCGGAAGACACCAAGAGGTGAATGCATGCGTCAAGTTGTTGGTGTCCTGTTACCATGGCGGATACTTGTGGTTAAACCATCGTATCATAGTGGATCCGACATTGATCAATCGAATCACAGGGTTGAGTATGCAAGGCCCTGACCCACATGATTTCTATCTCAGAAAAACCATGGATCGCGCTCTAGCTCAAAGGATCAAGGACACCTATGGAGATGTAGAAAAGGGAACGCGAGGCTACAAGGTAGCTTCTATCCAGAGCGGCACAGTGCACCTCGCCTGGCAATTGATCATAGGAAAGTTAGTACCGAAGAACCAACCCACCCAAGTTACTAGTTTTGTAGTCAACCTCGCAGGAAAGTGCGCAGAAGGAATTCAAATGAACTAGGCGAAGTACCTAGTGAACCAAATAGAACTTGACTGCAAAGAAGCACAGGACCAAGGATACAAATTTCATTTCAATTGGCTATTAATCCTGATCTCTTTTATTACCTGGGAGATGCCAGAAGGTGCAACCTTCTTGGACATCGCGCCCTTTGAACCTCTACCTGCGAAGTTCAGTACATTGTTGTATTCCAGTGACATGAATAAGAAATGGCAGTCAAATATCGTGTTCCATACATACTACAATCAACTGAAGACATCCATCCATTCCGAGCGTCGTATGACCCCGAATACTCTCCACAGGTTTCGGCCTTTGTTAAATTTCAGCGATGATCGACATTTTATTTATATCACAGCATGCACTGATGAACACAAGCAGCAACTTCATTCCTATTACAAGCTGACAGAGGAGGACTTGGAGGAGATCACCAAGGACTGATCCATGGACCTCCTCATTCTAGCAGACCCTGCAGAGATGTCCAACATTGACAGTCCAAAAATAGCGCACGATACACCTGGACCCAGCAAGACAAGAAAATTGAAGAAGCCCAAGATGTAAGAAATACCTCAGCGAAGATTGCTTCCATATCACCAGAGCGAGGGGGTGATGGCAAAGAGATAAATGGCATAGAGACTGAAAAAAAGAAAGGCGAAGTAACACTGCCTAGAGATGAGGAGAACCCATTGAAGAAAAGGAAGGTTTCCCCTTCAAAACCTTCTTCTAGGAAGAAATCAAAAGCGTCCATGACTAAGATGCAGAGCATCCTCACCATGGATGAATTTGATTTCATCATAGTAGCCCTGGAAGATGCTTCGCTGGAGATAGCAGAGAAGCAAGTGGCTAAGCAAGAGGAGATGTACAACTGAATTGAGGTCGAGCTCCAAGGGGTGCAGCAAGCACTACAGTCCAGCCGCGTAGTTTCCACTGTGCCTCTGCCATTGGGAACACTAGAACTGGGAGATGAGCCATCTCAACTCCATCGAAACATTGATACAGTCAAAGCTCGCCTTCGACGAGCATGAGAAGAAATAGTGCAAGCCACCCAGGATTTAGCACAAGTACAGGGAGCCCTTCTAGAGAAACGCAGTACTACAGAACGGGAAAAGCTTGTTCTCCAAGCGAAGTGGGATGAAGAAAAAGCATAGCTGCAGCAAAGCAAGGAACAGTTTCTTGCAGAGAAACTCAAAGTAAAATAAATGGTCAACAAAGCACTTCGCTCTATGACAGTCGTAGAAGTAAAGGCCAAAGAGCGAATTCCTCAGCAGGTGGCGCAACTTGAAGAAGTGATCCAGCAACTACAACAACGCATCACAAATTTGGAAGTACGCACTATGCCCGAAACCCCGCAAGAAGTAAAAGACCTAAGGGAAGCAACTGCCCACAGCGCAGTTGACAGACTAAAAGTTCTTGCCTTGGAATGTAAACAGTTGAGTAACCGCAACACCCAAATGTATGAGAACCTCACTCTGAATCCAGAGTTACAGGCATTGGAGTCGCAGCTCGAGGAAGCAAAGAAGCATGCAGACACACTATAGACGCAGCTGAAAGCCCTGTCAGTCGTAGAAATAATGAAGCGGTCTCAAGAGCAATGCACCACCCAGCAGCAGATCCATATGATTCAAAGAAGAGTTATGGAAGTAACTCAACGGCTCCAACCAGTACAAGATAAGGCGTGCCAATTGTTCACAAAGGTTAAAAGTCGAGGAGCAGAGCTAGAACAGGTTCTCACCACGGCAGAATAGCACCTAGAAGGGCCAGTGAACGACGTAGTGATCTATGATTTCGCTGAGCAAGAGGTCGTAGCACAACAGCAAGTCGAAGCAGCTCGAGCCAAGATTGAGGCATTTGAGGCAGAACTAGTTAGACCAGAGTAACTTGGGACGATTCACAGGTGAGTGTTAGGGGCATGTTGGCCCTTGACCAAGTTTTGGGAGATTCTTGGTCATGTTGACCTATTTTGGACTTTGACAGCCTATCGAAGGAGGAGTGCAAGACAAAGAAGAGAACACGAGATCTTGACCCCTTTCTAGGTCCTTTTTGGGATATGAGAATATGTAATGGGAATGGGATGTCGGCCCATGGGTTTACCCATGTTTAGGCCTATTTTGTAATATATAAATAGATGCTTAGGCTAGATAGAAGTAGTGGTGCATCTATGTGGTGTATGCAAGATGGCTATGTGCTAAGTGCAAGTATGGTTTATAGATATTCTATGCATTACTGTAAGAGACTTGCAGAGCTAAGTGCAAGTGGTTGTAATAGACCATGGAAGAATTTGTGTTGTAACACGAGGAAGAAGGATCTAGCAAGCTATGCAGATCTTTTATCTTATGCGGAGTAGGGTGTTGAGGCTCTGTGCTTGTAACCGATTGACTGAAGACAATAAAGAAGAAGAGTTGGTGGACATAGCCCCAGGGTGGGGATGAACCACGTAAATACTGTGTTACTCTGCTCTGTGCAATGTTCTAATGCATTTATATGTTATTTGCTAAGTGCTTTGAGATGATTAGATAGATCTGCTTATGCTTAGTGTTAATGATATGTGAGAATGTTAGATCTGATCTATATGACTATGCTTAGTGCTTGATCTGCTAGATATGATCTATTTACCTATGCTAAGTGTTTAAATACATTAGATTAGTGTGAATGTTGTGAAGCTCTATTTTATCAGCAAAGAAGATATTTATTGCATTTGAGGAATTGACGGTGCTAAGTGCTTTATTAAGTAGTACAATCACAGATCTGTGTCCCATCTAAGGTTGCAGACACTTGAGTCCTGCAACCACCCCTGCCTCTACCTCGGGTGAGACTTCATCTACTTCGCAGGTGTTGCCAAAATGTCCGGTAGTTAGGGATTTGTTGGTGCGTTGTTGTAGCGTTGAACCCTCGGTCTACACCTGTGCCAAGAAAGAGTCGGAGAAATCAGTTGTGGATACATGAAATGTTTTTGTTTGATCAATAATTGTAATTGGTTCCCATACCAAAACTGTCAAATGTAATTATTATAGTCAATTTTAGAAGCTGAAACGTTTCAGTTCAGCTATTGTAATCGGTTTCTAGTTGAAATAAACTCAAATTGTATAAATACTAGAAGTTCTGAATGAATTAATGTTGGCAGAAGTGCAATGGCACCTTTTAGTTGTTTCTGAACTCAATTGTAAATTTTTTGTAGCTGAATTGAATACATATGCAGAAGTTTTTGAAGTCTCTATGAGAAGATTCTAATGGTGGTGATATGAGTTTTGTCTCCTCTCATTGTATGTATTTCCAATGTTCTTTAATTCCATTTGCACTTACTTGTGTTTAAATTAAATAGTTAAAAGCTTAGAATTCATCTTATGATGCTCTCAGCTTAAGCAATTTAAATTGTGTGTATTTCTTCTTAACTAATTCAGAATTCATTTCAGTAATGCTCTGATGCAATTATTTGTTTTCTCCTTCCTCTTACACTCTGTTTAAATATGATTTTACAAATTAGATTCATTGCCTCATTTAGCCTTTATCCTCTGGAGAGTTCTATCGGCCAGTCATTGTTTTCATTCACTTTCAGAATTTCGACTCCATAGCCCTAAGTGTCCCTACCCTTCCTCTCCAACAACTTTATAAAAAAAACCCAAAACAAACTAAATCTAGCCATTGATTGCCAAAGAAATATCAAGTGACACGAGAGAGCCCTCTCTGAGCTGAGAAGGATAGTGCCCAAATCTAAAGTTGGTTGAAATCATTACCTCTGTCATTTGTCTATCAGCCAGACAAAATTTACAGAGTGCTAACAAATGGGACAACACAATCGCCAGATTTAAAACTCGGGAGTCGTAATCGTCAGATTTAAAACTCGAGATTCGTTGGATTTAAAACTCGGGATTCATTGTCCGGAACTATACCAGAGTGATGGGGTGGGAATCCATGCACTGACAACCTATACATAACATGCATTGGGAACCATGCACTAAGCCAATGATTGGCTTAGCGCATGGTGGATAATACTTTCTGTGTAATGTAGGGCCACTTTGATGGTTAGATAGTGATGTGTTAAAGAGTAGAAATTGGTTCTCATGAGGATAATTTTTTACATACATTAATTGTGTTCATGTAGAGTGGGGTAAAAGATTTTTACTAGAATAAACTTTTTCAAAATATAAAAGGTAATATAATAATCAGGTCATTGTTGTAACTACGTGGTGGTGTTTTTTAAGTGTCTTTTCATACCTTAAAGTAAAGACTAACCTATTTTCCAAATAAAAAAATGTATCTTAAAGTAAAGACTAACCTATTTTCCAAATAAAAAAGGGGGGCGAGTATGAAAAAGGATGTTTCCTCTCTTGCTTCTATTTTCCAAACTTGCTTTGGTTTTGGTCCTTTTAATAGCACTGATTAGGCAACCAAGTTGGTACAGGATAACTATGGAAAACATTTAAGCGAGAAATCCTTTATATGTATATAATGTCCCTTTATATATATCGTAATGATATGGAGTATGAATTTAAATGAAAATCTATATATATATATAGTGTATTTATGTCTTGATGTGTGTCGATTCGTTCCATTAATTTAATGATTATATGTTTTAATAGAATGTTTTATTTAGAATTAATGAATTTGGTGGGAAGTTGAAGTAATGTGGAACTCCTTTATTGTTGGATAAATTGTGTAATGTTTTGTAAGTAGGTAGTCTTTCATATCACGTGAACTCTAATATGTGATACTACTTGTGATACTACTGAGTACTAGACATGACAATGGATATGCACATGTGTGGAAATGTATTAATGAATTGTGATAATTGTACTTCATTGAATAACTTTTATATGTATGAATTTTTTAAAATTGGAGTTGTGTAATAATTATGTTCATGTGAAACAAGGTTTATTGGAATAAAATAAACTTTTTCAAAAAGTTCACATGACAATGTATCATGGATGTGTGTGGAAATTTATTAATGAATTGTGATCAATGTACTTCATTGAATAACCTTTATTATATGTTTTGTTTTTTAATGGATCATGGATGTGTGTGGAAATTTATTAATGAATTGTGATCATTGTACTTCATTGAATAACCTTTATCATATGTTTTGTTTTTGAAAAATTGGAGTACAACAATTATGTCCATATAGAATACGGTTTCTTGAAATAATAATAAAAAATTCGAAAAATTAGTTGAATAACCTTTATATGTTTTTTTGGAAAAATGGAGTTGTGTAATAATTATGTCCATGTAGAATAAGGTTTATTGGAATAAAATAAACTTTTTCAAAAAGTTTGCATGATAATGGATATGGGTGTGTGTGGAAATTTATTAATGAATTGTGATAATTGCACTTCATTGAATAACCTTTATTATATGTTTTTTTTGAAAAAATAAAGGAGTGCAATAATTATGTCCATGTAGAATAGGGTTTCTTGGAATAATTTTTTTTTTTCAAAAAATTAGTTGAATAACCTTTATGTGTTTTTTTTTAAAATTTGGAGTTGTGCAATAATTAAGTTAGTACAGTGCAATAATTGTATGTAGTGTAATGTAGGGCTACTTTGATGGTTGGATAGTGATATGTTAAAGAGTGGAAATTGGTTTTCATAGGGATAATTTTTGCAGTACAGTGATTGTGTTCATGTAGAGTGGGGTGAGAGATTTTTACTAGAAAAAAAAAATTCAAAAGACAAGGTGATATATGAATTAGGTCATTGGTTACGAAGTGCAAAATACCAAATATAATAAATACGCATAACATAAATAAAATGCTAGAAATGGCAGAATAACAGTAATATAACCAGCATAATCTCCACAACAACATAGAAATAATATGAGAGCAACAACTGAAATAGCACTTTGATTCAAAAAGCAATGTTCACAAGCCTCTTCGAGGGGGCAACCTCCAGTCGAGCAATGCTCTATTACAATAATCTCCAAGCTAGGGTTTTCATACCCTCAACCCTTATTTATACTAAATATGTCTATTAAGAGAAGCATCTAGAGGAAGATCCTTCTAGAAGCGGAAGCTTCTATTAGGTCTTCTTACATC
>SNQJ01S0004168.1:287404-299271 GCA_010110895.2 Picea sitchensis | reverse complement strand
GGTCTGAAGAATACTACAGTGATGAAATCCCCAAATTCTTAACTAGAAATAAATGTGTATTTACTTGGCAACCCGAACACAGTTGCGCGACAATAGATCTGGTCGGTTTTAATGTGTTTATGTTTCTATCTCGCAAGGGTTAGGTATTCAAGGGTTCTACAGACAAGGGTTTTCCCTGTGCTATAGCTCTCTGATATACATGCGGGGTTGAACAGTAGTACTCGGCCCAATATCTTAGGGCACTAACTAAGGAGGATAGACCATACCCTTAGCCGTACTACCCGACTACCCAGGTACTAGAGAGTATCTTCCGGAGTGTTGTTCTTGGTGACACTATAGCAGTCTGGCGGCCGATAGGTTTATCTAAAGAGGGCTTCGGGAAATCTAGGTCGATCCGTACACAAGTGTTGTCTAATGCACTACCACTCGAAGGGGTACCAACAGGGGTTACAAGGGTGGCCAACAGATGTGCGCTTAAGAATCACTTGTATTTCCTGCGTGTATGAATCCCTCAACCGTGGGTTTATGCGCGCAATGACATATCTCTGTGGCTTAAAGACGTTGGAATACATCTCTACCCTGAAAAAAATTCCCATAATTTCTACCAAGGAAAGTGCTCTCATACCACTTGCAAGATACCAAATATAATAAATACGCAGAACAGAAATAAAATGCTAGAAATGGAAAAATAACAGTAATATAACCAGCATAATCTCCACAATAACACAAAAATAATATGAGAGCAACAACTGAAATAGCACTTTGATTCAGAAAGCAATGTTCACAGGCCTCTTCGAGGGGGCAACCTCCAGTCGAGCAGTGCTCTGTTACAATAATATCCAAGCTAGGGTTTTCATACCCTCGACCCTTATTTATACTAAATATGTCTATTAAGAGAAGCATCTAGAGGAAGATCCTTCTAGAAGAGGAAGCTTCTATTAAGTCTTCTTACATCTGCCTTATTCTATTTTATTGAAAGGCCTTATTAATATTGACTTTTATGACATCCGAATACATTGATCTACCTATGTGCAAGTTAGGACCTTAACACGGAGTAAGCTAACTCAGGAGAAATCTTCCCTCTTTTCAAGCAATAAAATGGGCTTGAATCCGACCAGATTTTTAGGGGTAGCTTGAGTTTCACATGGATCAAAGTTCCATGCATTTCAAAACTTTATTCCAAGATTTTTGCCCCATTTTAAACCAACTCAGATGCTCAGAAAACTGATTAGAGTTCTATATTGGCCGAAAATTTAAAACCGCACCGCTGGAGAACCTGCTGGAAAAATAACTCGAGAGGGAAGATTGCTCCTGAGTTAGCCCACTCCCATTGGTTACTACTTGGTAGTGTTTTTTAGTGTCTTTTCATACCTTAAAGTAAATACTAACCTATTTTCCAAACAAAAAAGGGTGGATGAAAAAATGATGAAGCCTACCTGCATAGACTCGTAATTCTCACTATGTTTCCCAAGTTTAATGTTGGAAAAATTGGATCATACACTCTTAATCCCACGTCTGAACTTTGAAATTGATCATATCTTTACTTTTGTTGGAAGGTGCTAAAAATCCCACATAAAAACAAGTGTTTAAAGACCCCAACGCTAACTCCAAAAAACCACGAGTTATAATCATGTGCTAAAAATTGAATGATAAACATCTTATGCATAGACTTGTCTCGTAACCCAACTCAGACGCTAATGCTCTATTCTTTATGAAGTATTGGAATTCTTCCATATGACCTCGGTCCTTAACCAGGTGCTAAACAACTAAGTGTTATAATTTCGGGTTCTTAACTTCCCATAGGACCTTGTGCCAGAACCGAGCGCTAAAGGTATCATCATCAAAAAAATTCTATTGGGTTGTCTCGATACACATGGGCTCGATCACTCTGACCATTCGGACACCAATGAAACTGGGACTACTCTAACTGTTCTTCATCGTTGATCAGATCAAAGGTTTAATTTTCATCGTTGATCTCCATTGCTCCCTTTTCTAATGTGCATCATCAATCATCTCCTCTGATCGAATCCTCACTGTCGGTTTATTGGAGTTAGCCTTAGCTTTTTTCATCATCGGAACCAAACTCAATTAGAGTTCTGATCCAACGAAGTCTCGATTAATAAACTACGACTACTATTTCCACGTGTCTCGTTCAGGAACCATTGATCTAACTCATTACAATTAGATCTTCGTCTTCAATCAGATTTTTCTTCAATCGTGTCTTCCGACTATCTATAAATCTTATGCCCTTATTAAATCTTCATCATTAGATCAATGATGATCGAGGGTCACGATTTCTTAAACTTCTAGGATTTAAACAGTTCGAAGTGCTTGTGATCTCAGTCGTTGATCTTGCATAATCGACAATCACGATCAAATCTCATTTCCTCTACAAAACTAAAACCTTCGTGAAGTTTGTAGACCCTTCAGCTTCATCTTGATTCCATTTCTCTCTTGGCTTCCATGATATAGCTTCCTTCCATGAAATTAATAGGAACTTTGTTCCTTTATCTCTTCTTTAAGTGTGAATTTTCACTCACTTCTCCCCCATCTACACAAAAATTCATTCATAAGAAATTACTACGGTCTAGCATTAGTTCATACAAAACCTAGAGTACTCATTCACAAATTTAACATATAAATACACACACAGTTTTGATTTCTTATTTGGGTTTATTAGCAATCACATTCATTTATAGAGGATTAAACACTCAGTCAAAATAATTTCCTTCATCTAATCTTTATACATAATTTCAAAAATACTTATCTCTGCCCAATTCCATAATCTAGCTTCTTCCCCTTAGCCCGATTTCTCACTAATAGGTATCTCCTCGACCTTATCCTGATAAATCTATCATTTGGACACCCTTGTACATGCCCAAAGGTCTTCAATACACAAGGAAGGAATTTGAAATGTCAATTAGTTCAGATCCTAATCAAACTCTAAAAGATCAACAACATATCCCTAGGATCTCTCAGATCCATGAATTTTACTAAAAATGCAGATTTGTTTACATGAAAAAACACTAAGCTAACAACTCACCATTACCCAGACTCTTCTAGAATTCATTAAAAACATAGAAATTACAATAATTTCAATTTAGGGAACCCACTCCCTTGGTAAATTCAAAGACCCCCTTAGGCCTTTTTAAAGTGTTTAATTTTTGTTGGGGAATGTTATTGCATCAGACTCCCAGGGTTAAAATTTTCATGATCTCCTAATCATGAGTCTTCATTTGTTGAAGTCCTCCTGGATACCAAATCTTGTTATGTTATCCACTTGCTTTGTTGTCATGTTGTTGCATTGTTGTTGGCCGCAACCTTCCAGGATCTCGGACTTTACTTTTTTGTTGTGCAAACTCCTTGATTCTTTCAGTAAGTTGTACTTGCATGTTGCTCTTCTTCTTCTTCTTCTTCTCGTATTTCCACTTGGAAATATTCATCAAATGCTTCCAGAACTTGTCCAATTCAATATCCAATCTTGTGTTTTTTGTTGGCACACATCATTGTTGCAATTTGGTTGTTGTAAATTTCCACAATTTTTTTGTATGGTTGTTGCCATCTCTTGGTATTCACACCTCTGTTTGTCCTCAGTTTCTTGAGAATACTGCTCACTGAATAAAACTTTATGCAACTAATAAATCATTTCTCTAAGCTACATGCTCATTCTACATGATTTCTCAAACAAACTATGTTCTTTGATTTCATTAAAATGATAGGTTAGCAATAAACAATTTATACCTTTCGTGATCATGCACCAATGGTCACCTGCTTTAGTCTGGTCATCATTCTTCATTGTCATCCTTTGCTTGACAAGATCTATACTTGTATCACTATAGTCTTTCATATCCCATTTCAAGATTCCATGTACTTCATCATTCAGAGTATCTTAAAGCCAACTCACTACTATATTCACCTCTTCACTTTCTTTTGAATGTTGTCTCAATTATGAAGTCTTTTGGTTTCCTTTCTCCTTAACTTTCGAAACTTCCTAGAAATTTCTTTGCATCCAGACTGCTTTTGGATCCTCTGCACTAGATTTCTATTGTCTCAGCAATGTTTTGTGTGAGATTTATAAGAACTCTCTCCCACTCTTCTTCACAAATATTTAAGGCACATAATTTCCTTTTCAAATCTTATTGTTGTTTTGTGGAAGGTTATTTGCTTCCATCTTCAGAAATCTCGCTTCTGGTTACACATGCACACATAAACATATTGCAAACAACATTTTCCTCGGGACATTCTTGGAACTCATTTTCAGTCATAAACATAACTTGTTCTTCTGCCACAACACTTAATCCTACATATGCATATCATTGAACTTTGTCTTCATTTATAGTCCTGAATCTTCATTAATATCAGTAGTATTTTTTTCCTCTTGATTGTCTTGTAAAATAATTCCATGTTATGTACTACTTTGTTGTGCAATTTCCTCATGCTTCCATAAGGTATATGGCTGCCTCAAAAGTTCATCATAAGAATTCACATGTTGATTGACTTGATTCAAAGGAATGTCCTACTCCTTGTTTACAAATCCCTCATGTTGACTTAATGCTCTCTCAATTTTATCATGTTCAACAATTTGTTCAACAATTTTGCTATGGTCTTCATCCACTTTGTTCTCTTGTACATACTTCTTCCTTAGAATCCTGTTATTGTCTTCAGAGACAATTCCTTGTTCATTTTCTATCAGCATACATTCACATTTACTCAACAAAATGGAATCTACTAAAGGTAAATCTATTTCCTCAATTTCTTCAATTTCCTCTTTGAGATATCCATCTTCAACCTTAGGCTTCGCTAATCAATATTCCAGCAAATTTAGTTTTTCGTTGAAATTCATGAACACTACCACTGAGTGTTGTCTCTTGTTTTTAGTATTTGAACTCTTTAACTATGCATAATCTCCCTTTTCACTGATTTCGTGAGACAGTGATTTCCCTTCCTCTAATATGACATATTTATGGATTTGTCTTTCCTATATGCCTTCATGAGGAAATTATTCATCGTCCTCTTCCTTTATGACAATTTTTTATGGATGTCCATATCCATCACCTACATAACCTACACACACAAACAAATTATTAGTTTTAAAACCATGAGACTCCTTAGTCCCTTCAAATGCTTATAGCATCCTTTCTTTATGCTAGACTGAACTTTCCAAGTTCTCCATCAGGTCTTCATCTCGTCTCTCATATTCCTTTCCAAGCGTTACTCCCTTCTCTGGTTCACAAAAGTGAAATGTTGGTCCTACTTCCAAGGACTCTCTGTACTCAGCCTCTCTGTGTTCTTCCTCTCTAATACAAGCATTCAATCTGTGCTTCAAGCTCTGTCTCAACTTCCTTACATATAAATGTACAATAGGCCATTTAACTTTTTTCTTTAAATTCCAACCATATCTCTAGTCTTCTTTAACTTTCTCCTGCAACAACTTCATCATCACACTGAGTTGTTCCTTTAACTCAACAATCTCTCTGTCAAATTCCTCATTACTTATCTGGTTTATACCAACTTCTTTGACACTTTCTCTTATCTGGTTGTGGATTTCTTATGAATCCTTCATCTAACTGTCTCTAGTCATTTTCACTTCTTCCTTTGTGAGTTGCTCCATGCTCATTGTGAGCTATAATAAGTCTCTACATTAACAAGTTTGTTCCACCTTGCTACAATATACCTCACCAAGATTCTCCTCCTGAACCTGACCTCTTGGTATCTATAGTTCTCTCCTTTGGAACCTTTCTTGCGCTTCCTATGCTCATCCAGGATTCTACAGTGCTACTCACTTTCCTTTCGAGGACTTCCATTGTTCTTCTCCTTCTATAACAACATTACTAGCTATAAGGATTCTTCCACAATATCCTTCCTTGTTGTTATATGTAAACACAAACACTTCTTAACCAGAGTTATTGAAAACTATATAATTTATTTACCTGCAAGTTCAGTTCCAATATCTTGTCCTCCAATCATTTATACTCTTCCCCTTGGTTGGAATGGACTTAATCTACAATTTCAAAGTTCCTATGTTGAACTTTGTTCCTTTACTCTAACATACCAAAATCTTCCTTTCAACAAATACATGACTTCTTCATAATTAAAAGTAAAAACGCATACCTTACCTCTAAACCTCTCGTGACCTATACATTGTCATTAATATTCAATAGCTTCCTTCTGCAATTTCTAATTTACACACTTTCCCTCTATTTGCAAGATATGCTTCTTTATTTCGAAATTGCTCCTTTGTTTACTCCTCAAAGAGCGTTGTTGCACTCTCATACCACTATGATGAATCCTACCTGCATAGACTCGCAATTCTCACTCTGTTTCCCAATATTAATGTTGGGCACATTGGATCGTACGCTCTTAATCTCGTGTCTGAACTTTGTGATTCATTATATCTTTACTTTAGTTGGAAGGTGCTAACAATTCCACATAAAAACAAGTGTTTAAAAACCCCAACACTAACTCCATGAAACCATGGGTTATAATCAGGTGATAAAACTCGAATGTTAAGCATCTTATCCGTAGACATGTGTCGTAACCCAACTCTGGCACTAATACTCTATTGTTTATGAAGTATCATAACTCTTCCATATGACCTCGGACCTTAACCAGGTGCTAAAAAACTAAGTGCTAGAATTCTGGGCACTTAATTTCCCATAGGACCTTGTGCCAGAACCAAGCGCTAAAGGTATCATCGTCGAAACTTTTCTATCAGGGTGTCTCGATACACATGGGTTGGATCACTCCTAACATTTAGAATCTGATGAAACTAGGACTACTTCGACCGTTCTTCGTCCTCAATCAAATCAAATTTTCAATATTCATCGTTGATCACCATCGCCTCCTTTTCTAATGTACATCATCGATCATCTCCTTGGATCAAATCCTCACCATCGTTTTATTGAAGTTAGCCTTAGCTTTATTGTCATTGAAACCAAAACAGAATTAGAGTTTCGAACTAGCAAAGTCCCGATTAATAAACTTCGATGACTAGCAAAACTCTGACGACTATTTCCACGTGTCTACTTCAAGAACCATTGATCCAACTCATTATGAGTAGATCTCTACCATCTTCTTCTTCTTCTTTAATGTCTACTTGGAAATATTTATCAAATGCTTCCAGAACTCATCCAATTCAATGTCCAATCTTTTGTTTTGTTGGCACATATCATTGCTGCAATTTGGTTGTTGTAAATTTCCACAGAAATTTTGTATGGTTGTTGCCATCTCTTGGTCTTCACACCTCTGTCTGTCCTCAACTTCTTGAGAACACTGCTCACTGAATAAAAATTTATCCAACCAATAATGAATATCTCTAAGTTTCCTGCTCATTCTACATGATTGCTCAAACAAACTATGTTCTTTGATTTCATTAAAATGACAGGTTAGCAATAAACATTTTATACCTTCCTCGATCATGCACCAATGATCACCTTCTTTAGTCTGGTCATCATTCTTCATTGACATCCTTTCTTTGACAAGCTCCATACTTGTATCGTTGTCGTCTTGCATAGCCCATTTCAAGATTCCATGTACTTCATCATTCGGAGTATCTTCAAGCAAACTCATTTCTCTATTCACCTCTTCACTTTCTTTAGAATGTCATCTCAATTCTGAAGTCTTTTGCTTGCCTTTCTCCTTAACTTTCCTTCGTTGAAATTTCTTTGCATTCAGTATGCTTATGGATCCTCTGCACTAGATTTTTGTTGTCTCAGTAATGTTTTGTGTGAGAGCTATAAGAGCTCTCTCCCACTTTTCTTCACAAATATTTAAGGCACATATTTTCCTTTTCAAATCTTCTTGTTTTTTTGTGGAAGGTTGTCTGCTTCCATCTTCAGAAATCTTGTTTTTGGTTACACCTACACACATAAACATATTATAGACAACATTTTCCTTGAGACATTCTTGGAACTCATTTTTGGTCATAAACACAACTTGTTCTTCTGCCACAACACTCCATCCTTCACATGCATATCCTTGGGCTTTGTCTTCATTTATAGTCCTTGAATCTTCATTGATATTAGCAACATTTTTTTCCTCTTGATTGTCCTCTAAAATAATTTCATGTTCTGTAATACTTTGTTGTGCAATTTCCTCATGCTTCCATAAGGTATATGGTTGCCTCAAAACTTCATCATAAGAATTCACCTGTTGGTTGACTTACTTCAAAGGAATGTCCTACTCCTTGTTTACAAATCCCTTATGCTGACTTAATGCTCTCTCGATTTTATCCTATTCAACAATTTGTTCGGCAATTTCAATATGGTCTTCATCCACTTTGCTCTCTTGTAGAGACTTCTTCCTTAGCATCATGTTATTGTCTTCAGAGATAGTTCCTTGTTCATTTTCTGTCAGCATACATTCACATTTACTCAAAAAAATGGAATCTACTAAAGGTAAATCTATTACCTCAATTTCCTCGATTTTCTCTTTGAGATATCCATCTTCAACCTTAGGCTTCGCTAACCAATTTTCGAACAACCTTAGTTCTTCATTGAAATTCATGGACACTACCTCTAAGTGTTTCCTCTTTTCTTTAGTATTTGAACTCTTTAAGTGTGCATAATCTCCCTTTTCACTGCTTTCATGAGACAACGTTTCCCCTTCCTCTAATATGACAAATTTATGGATCTGTCTTTCCTCTATGCCTTCATAAGGAAATTCTTCACAATCTTCTTCCTTTATGACAGTTTTTTATGACTGTCCATCTCCATCACCTGCATAACATGCATACACACACAAATTATTAGTTTTAAAACCATGAGACTTCTGAGTCCCTTCAGATGTTTCTAGCATCCTTTCCTTATGTTGGACTAAACTTTCAAAGTTCTCCATGAGGTATTCATCTCATCCCTCATCTTCCTTTCCAAGCATTACTCCCTTCTCTTGTTCACCAAAGTGAATTGTTGTTCATGCTTCCAAGGACTTTCTACACTCAGCCTCTCTGAGTTCTTCCTCTCTGATCCAAGCATTCAATCTATCCTTCAATCTCTGTCTCATCTTCCTTACATATAATTGTACAATAGGTCATTTAACTTTCTTCTTCAAATTCCAACCATATCTCTGGTCTTATTTAACTTTCTCCTGCAACAACTTCATCATCACACTGAGTTGTTCCTTTAACTCAGCAAGTTCTCTATCAAATTCCTCATTACTTATTTGTTTTCTTCCAACTTCTTTGACACTTTCTCTTATATGGTTGTGGCTTTCTTATGAATCCTTCATCTGACTGTCTCTAGTCATTTTCACTTCTTCCTTTGTTAGCTACTCCATGCTCACTATGAGCTGCAATAAGCCTCTATAGTAACAAGTATGTTTCAACTTGCTACAATATACCTCACCAAGCTTCTCCTCCTGAGCCTAGCCTCTTGGTATCTCCAGTTCTCTACTTTGGAACATTTCTTGAGCTTCATCTTCTCCTCCAAGCTTCTATGCTACGACTTCCACTACTCTCCTCCATCTATCACAACATTACTAGCTATAAGGATTATGCCACAATATCCTTCTTGGTTGCTATCTGTAAACACAAACACTTCTTAACCAGAGTTATTCCAAACTACATAATTTATTTAACTACAAGAACAGTTCCAAGATCTTGTCCTCCAATCAATTATATCCACTCTACCCCTTGGTTGAAATGGTCTCAATCTGCAACTTCAAAGTTCCTCTATTGAAATTTGTTCCTTTACTCTAACATACCTGAGTCTTCCTTTCAACAAATACATGATGTCTTCAAAATTAAAATTAAAAACACATACCTTACCTCCAAACCTCTCTTGGCCTGTACATTGTCATTAATATTCAATAGCTTCCTTCTGCAATTGCTAATTTGCATACTTTCCCTCTATCTGCAAGATCTGCTTCTTCATTCTGAAATTGCTCCTTCGTTTACTCCTTCTCAAATAGCATTGTTGTTCTTTGATACCACTATGATGAAGCCTACCTGCATAGACTCACAATTCTCACTATGTTGCCCAAGATTAATGTTGGGCATGTTGGATTGTACGCTCTTAATCTCATGTCTAAACTTTACAATTGATCAAATCTTTACTTTTGTTGGAAGGTGCTAACAATCCCACATAAAAATAAATGTTTAAAAATCCCAACGCTAACTCAAAACCATAGGATATATTCAGTTGCTAAAACCTGAATGTTAAACATCTTGCTCATAGACCTGTGTCGTAACCCAACTCAAGCGCTAATACTGTATTGTTTATGAAATATCGAAACTCTTCCATATGACCTCGAACCTTAACCAAGTGCTAAACAATTAACCGCTAGAATTATGGGTACTTAACTTCCTAGAGGTCCTTGTGCCATAATCAGGCGCTAAAGGTAGCGTCGTTGGAACTTTTCTATCAGGGTGTCTCGATACACATGGGTTGGATCACTCCGACCATTCAAACTCCTACAAAACTGGGACTACTCCGACTGTTCTTCATTGTCGATCAGATCAAAGGTTTAATCTTCATCATTGATCACCATCGCTCCGTTTTCTAATGTACATTGTCGATCATCTCTTCTGATCAAATCCTCGCCATCGGTTTATTGAAGTTAGCCTTAGCTTTATCATCATCGGAACCAAAATAGAATTAGAGTTCCGCTCCAACAAAGTCCCAATTAATAAACTCCTACAACTAGCAAAACTCCGATGACTATTGCCACATGTCTCCTTCAAGAATCGTTGATCTAACTCATTATGAGTAGATCTCTGTTGTCAATCGGAGTTTTCTTCAATCATGTCTTCTGATTGTCTATAACTCTAATGCCCTTATTAAATATTCTTCGTTCAATCAATGATGATCGAGGGTCATGATTTCTTCAACTTCTAGGCTTTAAACAATCCGAAGTGCTTGTGATCTCAGTCATTGATCTTGCATAATCGACGATCATATTCAAATCTCGTTTCCTCTGCAAAACTAAAATGTATGTGAAGTTTGCAAACCCTTCGACTTCATCTCGATTTCATCTCTCTCTTGGCTTCCATGGTCTAGCTTCCTTCCAAGAAGTTCATAGGAACTTCATTTCTCGATCTCTTCTTTAGGTTTGAAGTTTCGCTCACTTCTCCCCCATCTGCACAAAAATTCATTCATACGAAATGACTACAGTCTAGTGTTGGTTCATATAGAACCCAAAGTACTCAATCTCAACTTTAATTGGGAAATACACACATAGTTCTGATTTCTCATTCAAGGTTATTAGCAATCACATTCATTTACATAGGATTACACACTTGATCAACATACTTTCCTTCATATTATCTTTATACATAATTTCCTAAATACTTCTCTCTACACAATTCCATAATATGTCTTCTTCCCTTTAGCATGATTTCTCACTAATAGGTATCTCCTCAACCTTGGTCTGATAACTCTATCATTTGGCCACCCTCGTACATGCCCAAAGGTCTACAATACATAAGGAAGGAATATGAATTGTCAATTAGTCCAGATCGTAATCAAACTCCAAAAGATCAACAACCTATCCCTAGGATCTCTCAGATCCATGAATTCTGCTAACAATGCAGATTCGTTTACATGACAAAACACTAAGCTAATAACTCACCATTGTCGCGACTCTTCTAGAATTCATTAAAAACATAGAAATTACAATAATTTCAATTTAGGGAACCCGCTCCCTTGGTAAATTCAAAGACCCCCTTAGGCCTTTTTAAAGTGATTGATTTCTTATGAGACATGCTCCTGCATAAAAAAAAGGATGCTTCCTCTCTAGTTAATAGTTTCCAAATTGGCTTTGGTTTTGGTCCTTTTAATAACATTGATTAGGTAGCCAAGTTGGTATGGGATAATTGTTGAAAGCATTTAAGGGAGAAATCACACACACACACACACACACACACACACACA
>SNQJ01S0004168.1:265277-276123 GCA_010110895.2 Picea sitchensis | reverse complement strand
AGGCGCATTATAGCAAGAGCTTCAATATTTGGAAACACTAGGTTTCTGATGAGAAAATAAGAAGAGTCCACACATATATGTCCCATAACCAAGACCCAAGAGAAAATATTATCCCCTATAGTGACCAGCAAAAAGAAAACAGAAAATTACAATGCAGAAAGTAATCCATCTCTGAATGAGACAAGACCAACATCAATGAATAGGTAGCTTGGACTTAGTAGACCATCCCGCTCATTTCAGCCAGATAGACGGGATCCAAGATGATGAAGAAAATGGACTAAGAATACCTTGGCTCCTACTTTCAACCGAATGTGAAGCTTCGGGATTAATGTAGGTGGACTTAGCATACCCAAATCCTATATTCACAACCACCCATGAGGCTTGATATTTGATGCAAGATTCAGTTGACCTATCCTTTGCTTGCAAGCCACTGCAAGGATAAGATTATATCGACATTGCATCATCCACCACCTGCAAGGCACGGAATAATATCAACAACGATCTCCCTCCAGACGAAACCTCAAAAACACAATAAACTAAGGAGCTAAACGCCTCCATCTCCGAGCTATTGGCATCTCCCATTCTTCCTTGAACACAAGATTCCTTGTCACTCGTGGATCCATAGGGAAGACCCTGCACCTCTACATGCAACCATGACAGAGAGAGGTTCTTGTGTCATGACGCTCCAAAGAGTCCTGGTCAACATGACTTAAAAGAATGTCGACAACTAAGGCTCCAGTGCTCCTTGTTCCTAGGTGGATACAAGTTTTCTATTGACAGGCCAACTAAGGCTCCAGTGGATACAACCAATATATATTACCTTGATTTGTTTGCTTCATTCCTCACTCTGAGTTCCTTGATCTCTCCCTTACCCTTGCTTGGTTATATAAAGTGAATATACTCACCATATCATGAAAAGAGGATAATGGAATATCTCTCGCCTAGGATTTCAATCTCCACTTGTGTTGATCCCCACACCCAACATGACAACAATGAGATGACAAAGAACTCTTTAATTTCACTCCACTATCATGATGACTCTTGATACACAATTTTTAGGTATGATATTACATGATCATTCCCCCAATTGGACCTCTCTTTATAGAAGTGTAGAGAATATTAGAGATTGGTTCAAGGCATGTGATCTAGGTGAGGACATACATGCACAAGTTCCATGCTCAATAATGCATCATGGCCAACCCATCTCTCATTGATATCCTTGGAACTCTTCAAATCTAGAAGATCGAGGGGGTCAAGGGGGTGGCCTTGGGTTTTGTATTGACAACCAACGAGTGGCCGCGAGTTAATTATGAGAAACATGTGGCCACCCTCTTTTCTCCCTAGAAAAAACATGACTAGGATTAAATGTGGTGTTTTTCAAGAAATTTATTAAGTACAACTCATAATTTTGACATAATAAAATCATTAGGGTCTCTTCAAGGCCTGGGGTGATAAATACAAGTGTATCTAAATTGATAAAATGAGTTGCAACAAGTATATATTATCTTAAGTTGCTTGCTACACTCCTCACTATGAGTTCCTTGAGCTCTCCATTAGCCACTCTTTCTTGGGTAGAAGAAGTGAATCTACTCATCATATTGTGGCAAGAGGATAATGAATTCTCTCTCCTCTAGGATTTCAATCTCCACGTGTGTTGATGCCCAACACCAAACACTACAACAATGAGATGAAAAAGGACCCTTCAATTTCTCTCCACTAGTGTGAGGACTCTTCATACTCAATTCTTAGGTATGATATTAGGTGACCATTTCCCTAACTAGGCTTCTCTTTATAGGAGTGTAGAGAAGCTTAGAGATAGGTTCAAGGCATGTGAACTAGGGAAAAATAGGTCATGCACAAGTTCCATGCTTAATAATGCATCATGACCAACCTATATCTCATTGATCTCCTTGGAACTCTCCAAATCTAGAAGATTGAGGGGGCGGCCGCAAGTTTTGTATTGAAAACCAACAATCGCCTATGAGTTAAGTATGTGAAACATGTGGCTGGCCACTTTTCTCCCTAGGAGAAACATGACCATGCTCAAATGTGGTGTTTTTCAAGCAATTTCTTAAGTACAACTCATGATTTTGACATAATAACATCATTAGGCTCTCTTCAAGGCCTAGGGTGAAAATACAAGTGTAGAAAATACACATAGTAGTGCTAAATATGGATGTTTGATTGTATGACAACAAATTCGCATGTCTCCTTAAAACCCAACGAATACCCATGATTTCACAAATACGATAACATCCTAGGGGAATGTGGTTCTCTATTGTCCCACATGCCAATTCTACAAATGGAAATTGAAGGTAATTATGTGCTACCTAGACTACCTTTGTCTTCCACATGAAGTTTACCAGGCACAAACCAGAAGGAGGAATTGTTGGGCTAGTCTTTGAAAATATCCCACTTGCATCCATCATTGATGAGCCAAATAACATATGAGCCTAGGCCCGGCCTACTACCAAATCAAATGCAAAGTGTGAGAATGTACTAATGAACTACTTCATATTAAGTCTTGACCTACCCTCATGAATTCCTTATGCCACTTGTCAATGAATCTTGGATGCATAACAAACTTTGGATTATAATTCATGAATAAAATTAAGGGATAGAGGATGTGGTTATTCCCCCATTTATCCTTATTTTCCTAGCCTCCAAGTGAGAGGCTCCATTAGCTAACTTATCAATTCAATGATTCCTAGATCTTAGAATGTGGAAGAAATCAACCCTTGCAAACCTCTTTACCTTAGATTGGATTCTAGAGATGAGCCTTCTTAACTTGCAATTCGGTGGAGTGGAGAAGTTGCACATATGTCTTATAATGATTGCAGAGTATCCAATAACAATCAAGCTCCCAATCTGCCTTGAATCAAGGATATTGAGTCCTTACTAAAGGACAAGAAATTCATCTTGATTATTTGTTACTTCACCTTAACCCCATTTAAAAATAATTTCTTGATGTCCACCAGGATAACCCCATTTAAAAAATAATTTCTTGATGTCCACCAGGATCTATAGTGACCCCCTCAAGACTTGCTACCCCCCCTGGGTTTCCTTTTGATTCCTTGTCAAAGAAAAGAAAATATTCATTCTGAAATCATTTCCATCTTTGGAATTCATCTTCTTCCAAATGAATTTTCCATTATGTTTCAATTGTCATCCTTTTAATTGATCTTCTTGGTTGAATAAACCTCCTAGAAACATGTCTTGGAGCCAATCCCTTTCTCTCTACTTCAACACCAATATGTTATGTCATTTGATTCCTCTAGCATGGATAGCTAATTAGAAGTCCATAGACTTTTATAACTACAAATATAGCATTAGAATCCTCCTACTGAAAAGGTGCTATGTTTCTTGTGAGCCATATATTCTAGTAGATAAACTTTGGCATTGCGAGCCAACTCTTTTGAGAATATGTTCATTCATAAAATTCCCAATATATTTTTTGTGCCAAGTTGTGAACATATCCTTCCAAGAGTGGGGAAGCACAAGTCTAATTTCAATTTCCGTAAATGCATGCTTCCATGCTTTCTTGGTATAAGGACAATCAAAGAAGAGATGGAAATGGTTTTCCTCTGAATTCTTACACAAAACACATCTTGACGGACCTTGGATTACTCTTTTTTCAAGATTTTCTAAAGTTAGAAGTCTCCCATGAATTGTAGTCCAGTAAAGATTGTTTACTTTTGGTATTCCATACCCTTTCGAAATACGATTCCAAATATTAGACTTTGGAGGTAATAAGAGTTCCAATAATTGAAATTTGTAGCCTAGATTAACCACATACTCATTGCATTTGATACCCCAACCCCTCTAGACAAGATTTAGTTTTCTCACACGAGCACAACTATGAAGATGAATAAAAGAGCATTCAACTAGGGAGCAAATCAATATAGAGGTGACATCATATGCCATTCCAACCACCTATTGTTTGATATGTTATCCGAAAAAGAAAGGTCAAACAACATTTTGAGATTTTGAGAAATCATCCATACTTTGAGTTATGAAATTCCTAAATTGTGCATGAGTCGAGGTTTCCCCATGATACCATCCTCCTATATTTTGATCATCTTACCATTACCAGGCACCCGAGTTAAATGGGTATGGAGAATTGGTGTTGTTTATCTCCATAGATTCCATATGGGCAATCCTCTATCCTCATTTAAAGGATGGTATAGACACCTTTCCATGCTGAAATACTTTTTGATTAAAGACTCTTTCCACCATTCAAGTTTTCCAGGTATAAGTCACCAAACAACCTTAGCTCCCATTTCCAAATTCATTAGGAATAGATCTTTTATTTCTAGACCCCAATTCTCTTTTGGAGCTATATTTGTGTTCCAATTGATGAGGTGAAAATTTTATGTGTTGGTTTTCCCAATCTTGCTACATGAACTCACATATTTATTTTCCAACTTTCCGCATGACACGTGTTGGTGCCAACAAGGTTGAACATTGAAAAGGAAGGGCCGATAACACATAATTTATTAGCACTGCTTTACATATTGGATTTAACCAATGTCATCCACACTACTGCAATCCATTCTTGATTTTATTGAATACACTTTGCCAGATCTCTAAAATTGGATTTCCTAGAGTGATTGGCATGCCCAAATATTTAAAGGACAACCAATTTGGTAAGCATGGGAATCCTAAAATTATTGATATGTTTTGAATAATAAGTCCACTTATATTCCATCCATAAATATGGACTTTATCATTGTTTACTTTTCCTCCATAAGAATTTAAAAATTGATATAGAACAATCTCAAATCATGCAACGATAATGGATGAAGCTCCCCCCAAGAAGAGAGTATCATCGACAAATTTAGAGTGATTTGTTTCCCTAACACCTCTTGCATCCCATGTAAATTAAGGGAGAGAGGGGGCATCCCCCATTTTAGTCCTCTTTTAGACTTGAAGAAATCTATTGGCCTACCATTCACAAGGGTTGTGATCTAAGTGGATCTTATGCAATATTTCACCCAAAGAGAATGAAATATTTGCAAAACCAAATTTACTTAAGAACATCAAATAAAAAGGAATGTCATACCCAATCAAATGCACTCACATAAGTAGCCATTTCTTTTGATAAGCATTCGCTTTTCTTTTCTTTTTTTCTACTAGCATGTGTCAGTTCTCTTGAACCAATATTACATTATCAATGATTTGTCTTTTTCAATAAAGCCTCCTTTGGACTTATTATGTAGATACTTTTAGGGAGAATTTTTTGAGCATGATTTCCATTATATTTGTTAGGATCTTGTAAGAGTTACATAAAGAAATGGGTTGGAATATTGAAAACAAATACAGATTGACCTCTTTCGAGATTAAGGCTAAAAAAGAGGAGTTGGTACTTTCTCCAAGCTTGATATTCTTTTACGAGTAGTTGAGAATCATTTTTAGGTCATATTTGATCAGAGACCATCAAGCATAGAAAAGGTGAATTGTAAAGCCATCTGGACTAGGGGCTTTATCTAGATCAAGACCCCATATCTCTTTCAAAATCTCCTAATTTCCTATTTCTTTAGTTAGTTTTGTATTTTCTTCATTGGACACTAACAATGGTATATTTCCATCATTATAGCATCACCAACAAAATGATCCTCCTCCTCTATATATATTTCAAAATGATCTCTAGATGTTTTGATGGAAGCAAAATAAGTCATACATCTTAGGGATATCTCATTCATAGTATTCTCCTGAAGCTCGACTTTAGTTTGCTTGTGGCAAAATGTGGTTATTTTATTGCCCAATTTTAACCATAGACTTTGTGATCTTAAATTCCAAACCTCTTCTTCTTTTCTATTAGCTATATGAATTTTCCCACAAAAATATCTTTCTTCCATGAGGTGTCATTCTAGTTACCCCTTCTTCCATTTTTAAATTGCAGATTACTAAATTTGGATTGTAGATCTGATTTCTCAAGATCTAGAGAAACGTTGGAGATGTTAGCCCACTCTTTTAACATTTCCTTTGTTGTCCTTAGTTTTCCTTCCCATATATAGAAAGGGGGTCACTTGATTGGTCTAGTCCAAGTCTCAAAAATAATCTCCATAAACTTTTGGATTTTGAAGCCAGAGAGGGTTGAACCTATAGGGGATGGGATAAATATTTTGTTGCTAATGGAAGGTAAGCATGATAGGCCTATGATGTAAAACATTGGAAGGGATGATATTTGAAGAAATAAATTGATTTCTCAAAAGAATATCAATGTCGATAAGGAAACAATCCAATCTAGTAGTTATATGTCTTGGACCTCCTCTCCTATTTGTCTAGGTATAATTTCATATTTTTGGTTTTATGTCCACTAGTTCCCAATCAGTTATAAGATCCTCCATGCTCTCCCTAAATGGATCCTTTATGATATTGCTTCCCCTCTTTTCTTTGTTTGATAAGACTACATTAAAATCCCCAACTACGACACTATTCTTTATCTATTATGAACCTCTTAAGTCCAACAATGAACTCCAACATTAAGTCTTTTTCCTTGTAATGAACATGTATGTAGATATTGAAAATATGAAAACTTGTACCTGAATTTTGATGGATGAGACCAAAAAGAACCCAATGTTGCATGCTTTGAGTGTGTATCAACTCAAACAATGTATTGTCCCATACGATGTACTTTCCACCCGATGCTCTTCTAGTTCTTATTGTTATTGTTATGTTGATTTTCCATTATCCTTCTTGTACTTATCATTTACACTTTATCTAATTTAGTCTCTCGGATGAGAACTATGGTTAGCTTCTCAAATATGATAACATCCCTCAATTCTTCTTCTTTGCGCCCACTACCCATGCCCCTACAATACCAAGAGACAATAATCAATATTTAACTTATGGGAGTTTGATGCTACCACCCTGTGAACCTTCTAGTGGCACTTGAGTCCCTTGGTTTATGCTTGCTTGAAGTTTCATACTAGTGCCTAAGAAAATTTTAATAGTTCTATAGATCCGCAAGTATTTTTCTTTATTAGCTGCCTCCTCACGCTTGTCCTTTAATGGTTTAAACCTAGGATTTTTTGGCAGGAATTCCTCCTCTAGATCTTCCTCATCATGTTGTTGTTGGTTCTTATTCCTTGTCATCACTCCACTTGATTGGGCATAAAAAGTGTTCGAGGTTAATTCTATTTCTAGTTGTTCTTTAGGAAAATAACCTTCTGGAGTGAGAAGGGATTCAACTTGAGATTCCAAGTATATTGATTGCACGAAAGATTGAGGGATAATGATAGGACCATGCACTTCATTCTCTTTGGGAAGGGGGTCCAAAGGAGACATGGGTTCCTTTGAGGGGGGAGTAGAAGGACCAACTTTTGGTTGATAGAGCACTTCATACCTATTTGTTGTAGGGGTTGATTTTATCTTTTGAATGTTAGCTCCTCTTCAAGTCACTTGATTTGTGTTTAGTTTCTTCTTCACTATTTTCCATTGATATTCTTTCTTTATTGTAGCTTGGTTCACACTGTTTTTCTTTGCAATCTTTAGCAAAATGCCCATCTTCATGACAATTTTTTCACTTTAAGGGTAGTGGCTCATAGTCCAACTTCTATATGTGTTTCTAGTTATCCAAATTGAGAAACATTTCCTCTGGAAGCCCTTTTCCTAAATCAACTTCCACAGATATTCTTGCACACACAAACATGCCATCTTTTGGTTCATATCTATCAATATACTTATCCAATGTATTTCCAATAATTCTCAGTGAGTCTTCGTTCCAAGAACGTAAGGGAAAATGAGGCAATTAAACCCAAATAGGAACAACTAAAGGAATGTCTGATAATAGGGTCAAAATTTGGAGTTTGATGATCGAGGTTAATATTCCTTGTACCCATAAAGTAAGGACCACTCCAGAAGATGAGGCCCCTTTCCTCTTTCTTTTCAAACAAAAAGCATAAAACCCTCTTCCACATAAATACCTAGAGAGTTTTCCATTTATAATTGAYACCTTGTTCTTTTGCATCAACATACCCATTGATCTCGAAGAGGGATAAAGACCAATGAACCACCCGATAATACCTCTTTGCACCAAAGCCAAATCCATGTGATGGGAGGAAGTAATAGGAAGCGACAATTCAGGCATTTGGTCAATTTTCTTCACAACTCTAGAAGGTTGTGATTTGTCTATATATTTCCCCAAAGAAGTAACCAATGATTCGAATGTGGCTACCTTAGCATCAAGAAGGGGGGATTGACCCCATGTAAGTAAAGATCCATGGTCAAAGTGAAAGGGAAGATGAATGCAGTGTGAAAGGAGCACAACAACTAGGGTTTTAGAGTATGTTGATATTATTAAAAATTAATCATCGATGTCTTCTAGAAGCGAGGAGTTTTTCACCATTGGGTAAGGTTCAATTCTTATAAGGACTTTTCTTGATGCCATGGAGTCACCTTGAGGTCATGGTTGAATATGTGGCAGCACCAATAGGGATTATATTAAATGATTTTATAACCCATGCACACTTAAGTGGATCAAAACCCATCCCCCATGTGCTTCAATTTTAAAACATTGGGTTAACTTAATTGATTTGAATAGACTATCTCAACGCTGAGTTTTTCGCAAGGTATCTAGTTCTAGTTTGATTGAGGTTTGACTCTGAATGAGTCCCACTTGGTTACCAATCATTATTGTGGTTGGCGGTTGAGCCACCCTCCATTTGGATATTCCAAGAAAGAGGGGGGGATCCTGTGAGATTTCCTTGAAAAATATATATAGCCTCAAGGGTTAACTCAAGTGGTTAGACTTATCATGCTAAATATGTAATGGCCAATGAGGTCATGAGGTCAAATCGACCTAGGTCCCTCAGGGCTAGGCTTACCTGTTGTACATGATCATAATTTACCCCTAGCACCATTTACAAAATACGAGGAAGCTATTTGGAAGGTTTCTCGATTTTTTCAAATATGTTGAAATTGAGATATAATGCGGATATACACATGATATTCTAAGAGAAAGTGATTTTCATCCTCCACCTTCAAGATGACAAATTATTTCATCCCACAACATTTTAAGAATTGTCCAATACCCTATTTCACTGTAGAGCTCACAAGATCCTTTTCTTATTTTAGCAACGACAAATTTCTTCTTTACGTTGGTTATAACAAAAAAATACTTTTGATTTTCTAGATTATGATTAATGACCCCTTTATAGTATCATAATTTTTTCTTATCATCTAATTCTTTATTACACCACAATTTCTCTTTAAATTTAGAGGTGATAGTATTTTTAATGGTATCAATATTCTGCAAAATAACCTCTTTTATTTTCCAATAATTAAATCAAAATACTGCCTTATTTTAAACTATAAATAACTTTAATTAAAATTTGAATCAATCTTAAGAAAAAAATATTATTTTTAGTATTGGTTATCTAGTACTTATACAAGAACTAATTATAACCATGTTTTAAAAAAAATTACAATAAAATAAAATAAAAATTAACTTTTTCCATGTTAATATGATGAGGTACAACTTTTTCTTTTGAAGAAAAATTTTCGTAACAGAATGCACATGCACATTACACTAACTATGTCCTTATCCTTGGCGTTTATGGGAATAAATATTTTCGTAAAGTTAAACGAGTACAATAATTGCGTTCAATGCATGCGTCCTTGATCTTGGACTTTTCATGTTTTCAATTTAATTGCGTTCAATGACGTCCTTGATGTCAGATGTCACTAACTCCATTAGTGGAAACAAATGTCATCAACTCCAATAATAATTATCTCTGCGTGGAGGTACAAGTTTCCCATGTGACAATAATCACATCTGTGTGGAGGTACATTATTCACATGTCGTGAGGTACAAGTTTTTCCTATGGAATAAACTTTTTTTCTAAGTAATGCTTATTACGTTAAGAATGCCTTTTCTTTTTCTAAAAATTGCACATTATATTTATGTGAAAGACATCTTAGTGTTGGCTTTTATAGAAAAACTGTCAACATGTTGACACGTTTTACGCAAGAATTCTCACTATTCACATATACCATTTTTTATCCTTTTCACTGTTCACACATACTATTCTTTACCCCTCTGTCATCACCTTTAACTTAAATTGTATCATTTTTTATCCATCTGTCATCACCATTTAAGCGGTTAGTACATTGATAACTTCATTAAAAATGTGGTAGCTCGTTGGTCAATTCATGTCTGTCGTAGTAGTTTACACAAGGAATATAAGTAAATTAGGTTTGATTATCTCTTTATAATATGTTAATTTATTTTCCCTATAGCTCTTTATGACCCCACATTTTCTCCTAAATTTTGATGTAATAACAAAAGTGTGAACTTCATATTGAGCATGGAAGGAATTACAAGTCTCCCTCACCACCACATTTTCTCCTAAATTTTTATGTAATAACACATGTGAACTCCATATTGTGCATGGAGGGAATTACAAGTCTCCCTCATACTGTGAAATACGCCACTAAAAAGTTTTAGCCATAATTTATTTTACTTTCAATTACTTTATATATAAAGTTGATATATACATTTTCTACTTTTATATTCAATTTAGTGTATTTTAATAGCCACATAATTTATATTTTATTATGAGACAATATCATATTCATAATAAAACCTAAAAACTTCTCTCAATTTACTTCGGCATTCTCATTCGCCCACTTAGGGGGTATGCTAGTTATATTAATATAATCTGTTCACATAACAAAACATTACATGAAGGATTTCTTGGGTTTCATAGTCTTATCCACTCACACAATTTATATGGAAATATCCAATTTTCTTACAAAACTGGCACCAATCTTTTCGGACAATAGACAAACTTTTCAAAAAAGCTTTTGTCTTTCATTTATAGATAATGGCAAAAAAAAAAAA
>SNQJ01S0004168.1:225365-246599 GCA_010110895.2 Picea sitchensis | reverse complement strand
ATTTGTGGATGGAATATAATTGGACTTCTTCTTCAAAACATATCAAGAATTTTAGACTTCCCATGCTTATCGAATTGGTGATCCTTTAAATATTTGGGCATGCCAATCACTCTACGCAATCTAACTTTAGAGATTTGGCAAAGTGTAGTCAATAAAATAAAGAATAGATTGCAACAATGGGGTTTGCATTGGTTAAATTCGATAGGAACAATAGTGCTAATTAAGTCCATATTATCTTCCCTTCCTATTTTTCAATGTTCACCTGTGTTGGCACCAACAAGTGTCATGCAGTAAGTTGGAAAGTAAATACATAAGTTCCTGTAGCAAGGTGGGAAAACCAACACAAAAAAAATTCACCTCATCAATTGGAACACAGTCAGAGCCCCAAAAGAGAATGGGGGTCTAGAAATAAAAAATCTAGTCCTAATGAATTTGGCAATGGGAGTTAAGGTTCTTTGGAAAATTATATCTGGAAAACATTAATAGTGGAAAGAGACTTTAATCAAAAAGTAGTTTCGCACCAACATGAAAAGGTGTCTAGACCATCCTCTGAATGACGATAGAGGATTTCCCATATGGAATCTACGCATATCAACAACACCAATTCTCCATACAAATTTAACTTTGGTATATGGTAATCATAAGATGATCAAAATCTAGGAGGATAATATCATGGGGAAACCCTCACTAGCACACAATTTGTAAATTTAATAACTAAGAGTATGGAAGATTTCCTAAAATCTGAAAAATGTTATTGGACCTTTCTCTTTGGGATAAAACATCATAAAACAAGTGGTCAGAATGGAAGACAATGTCACCTCTAGATCAACTTTCTCCCCAACTAGATGTTATTTTTATTCATCTTCATGGTTTTTCTCTTATGAAAAAACTCAAATTTGACCAGAGGGGTTGGGGTCTCAAATGCAATGACTATGTGGTTAATATAAGCTACAAATCTCAATTATTGGAACTCCTGTTTGATCCAGATTTATGAGAGGGATGAAATGAAACCATAGATTTATAATATTAACACAGATACACAATGAACAATAACAGAGATACAATAAAACTTGACTTCTATTAAATAAGAAATATGCTGAAAACTATAAAATGCAGACTGAAACAAGCTTGCTAGAATGGTGGCAGCTTATCTCTGAGAAAAGATGTGACGACTATGCTCATTCACAAGAAGATGATTTTACAATGAGGCTCCAAAGACCTTTTAATCATAAATAAAATACAAAACCCTAACCTCGGAAGATGAAAAGCCAACAGTTTTGTGGACCCCGTTTTGGGTAGTTTGGTGTATCAACTTCGCGAAGGCGTAACTTTGGCATATGATCTCCGTTTGGGGCGCACAATAGATTGTTGGAAAGGTATCATCAAGGAGATTCATTTTGGGGGCTCAATCAGAGCCTTTTCCCATCACCGCGGTGCTATATCCCAAAAAAACTTCATTTAGGACCTCAAAATGGCCCTAGAAGTTTAGGAACCGAAAAATTGCTAAAAGTAGTAAGTTGCCAGAAGATTGTTTTGAGTTGGTTGGAATAGGTGGGTGGCCACCGATATCCACCTGAATCAAGCCTCCCTCCTTAGGAAGAAATGGTCTCCATTGCATTGAGTTCCCAAGGGAGAGGGAAAAACGCTTACTGAATATGCATCTTGATGAGCTACTTGCCTTGCTGGAGAAGTTACGTTGCTTAGCTTGTTGAAGGCTGTCACAAACTTGTGGCTGGAAATTTTGGAACTTTTTAACCAGTCTGGTTACATGGGATGAATGTATGCAGAAGGAATCCTTGTGCTTTCCTTCAATTTTGTTGACCTGCTTCTACTGGACATAAGGTGCTTGGACTGAGGCTACAGTGGTTGTGGTGTTCTTCTATTTAGCTTTTGAACAGACTGTGAAGAAGCTGAATATTTTAGTATGAGATACTACCTTGGGACACTGTTTAGGTGGGACAGTAGTTGGAACTATCTCTGGTATCCTATAGAGATGACCCCCCAGAGTAATAATGACACTACGAGGTCGAGACTCATAGATAGCATGATGCTTCCACATATATTGTTGGCCCAAGAGAACATCACAGACATCCAGCGGGGAAACATCACATAATACCTCATCCTTTAAGGGCTATATGTCATATGACAATCAAAAATTCTGGCTGACACGGAGATCACGCCCCTGGCGAAGCCACCCAATGTTGTATGGTTGTGGGTGTGGCATTTTCGACAACCCCAACTGTTTGAAGACCTCTGCTGAGATGAGGCTCTTCTGGCTTCCGCTATCTACAATGAAATGCAATGGAGTCCCCTTCACCCACATCTGTGAATGAAAAAGGTGCTCCCCCTCTTCAGGATCTGTTGGTTCTTCTGGTTGAATGGTTGCGGTCACGAAAATAGCAGTGGGACCTGCGTCGATAATCTATCTCCTTCCATTATTTTCTGAATCAGTTTCTAAATCTGGGTTCGGCTCTTTTTTTTTTATCTCGGTCACCAATGACTATTTTGAGTGACATTCATCGGTGTTGTGCCAGAGGATTTTTTGGAAGTCACACCATTTACCAGTGTCATTCTTCATATTTACTTTACCCTTATTTTCATATGGTTTGGGCTGGTTATTAGGAGGTTGTTTGTTAGGGTCGTCTTTATCATGCTTTGGTTGTTGTGTATTTGTAGACCCAAACTCCCGTTTGTTCAAGTGCCTAAATTTTTGCTCGATTTTGACAGCATATCGATAGGCAACTCCTAGTGATGAGATGTCCAGAAAATCCATTTCAGTTTGGATGTACCTATACAGAACCTCACGGTATTTCAGAACTAGATGTCACTCGGAGTCTTTGATACCTAGCTTGGTGTGCAAGGTGTGGAAATTATTTGTGAACTTTGGCACTGTTTGGGCCCTCTCTTTCCACAGTGTGGTCCATCTCATGTACTGGTCTTCATAGTTACGAATAGGGTAATATTGTTCCTTGATCACATCCAAAAAAAAAATTCCAAGTGGGCTCAGCCCCATATATTCCAGACTCCTCTATGGAAATTTTCTCCCAGTAAGTTTCCCACCAATGTTTGACATGGGGGATAGCCTTAAGGAGTGCAAAGGTGATCTTTTCCTTGTCAGAAAAAATTGTGAATAGAGAAATAACCTTCTAGCAGATTTAACCATTTTTCTAGGGCATCCACATCTATCTTTCCTTCAAATATGGGAATATGAAAATTAAATTGTACCTTGAAAGCAGAGGTGCCTCCAAAGTGGCCGCTCGATGAATATGCGCCTGTTGTTATCAACAAGCGTTGAAGGATGTGGGAAAAATTCTCTATCATTTCGTCCCTCTCTCGCGTGAGAGCTTGTTGAAGCAACAGATTAATATAATTGTCTACTCTGTTGTTTTTCTTTTCTTCCACCATGGAGGGTTTCTTGGGCATGTGAGAGCGATTGTACTTGAGAGAGACAAGCTTGAGACCCAACTTGCTATATTCAGACCTTGTTGGGGACATGCACTGAAAAAATGATCAAGAGCAACCTACTATGATGCCACTAATCCAGATTATTTTTGGCATGAAATGAGAGTGGAGATATACCAAAGAAATATACAAAGATATTGCAAGAGAGACAATAATATAACATAGATATATCAGATATATAACAAGAGACATAGATATACAGTAATACACAATTTCTATTAATGAATGAAATGTATAAAACTGTAGAAATACAGAGTGAAAGACTCGCTAGAATGGTGGCAACTTATCTCTGGGAAGAGATGTGACAGCTACACTCATTTGAAAGAAGATGATTTTACAATGAGGCTCCAAAGGATTTTTTTATCATAAATAAAATCCAAAACCCTAACCCCGGAAGATGAAAAGCCAACAATTTTGTGGACTCTGTTTTGGGTAGTTTGGTGTATCAACTTATCGGGGGTGTAACTTTGGCATACGATATATGTTCACAAGGGGATGTTCACAACTTGGTACAAGATGGTTCGCAGGGTCAAATCTTGGACCCCCCAGATAGCCACCTTACCTTTGCTTCTTTCTACCTCTGGAACGCAGTACTGGCGACAATACTCACTCATCGAGAGTCCACCACCTTGGCTACCGGTCAAGCTAGCATGGTACCCATACCGAGATAACCCTATCAGAAAGTATATATCCTTGATATCTATATTCAAGGTGTGGACTCCCACGTGAAACAACTGCTGGTCCACATCCCACATATTAACCAAGTACTCTAACAACCTAACTTGGGCTCTCATGCCTGGAATCCGGAAGAATTTCAAAATCCCACAGTCTCGGAGGGCAGTAATGGTACCCGGGTCATTCCCAGAAATAGCATCATATTCCTCATGCTCTCTTTCTCGCCACTCCAGCATTATGACGGTCAAATGCCTGCACAAGAACCATAAGAGGAGGGTCGGCAACTCATTTCAAACCTTGGCACATATTTCATTGAGCAAAAATCATTTCAATTTTTCATTTTGTGGTTCTCACAGGTGCCCCTTTAACACAGTGCAAGATTCTCACAGGTGCCCCTTTAACACAGTGCAAGATTCTCACAGGTGCCTTTGGGGCCACCTACGAGAATCATGCATTCTCACAGGTCCCGTATGGCTAGCCTGCAAGAACGCCTGAGCACAAGTTTTGGCCCTAAAACCAACTCAAAAACTTGAAATTTGTCAATACAAATGAAAACTAAACCATGGAAAATATGAGGGATCAAGAACCTACCTTGTTGACGGAGACGGTTCGTCAAATGGTTGCCTGTGCTCTCCACGATTGAACGATGAAATTTGAGGTAAAAAGGGTTGTTTTGGGCAAAGTTCTTGACCAAATTACAATGAATACGGTAAAATCCCTTTTACCCACTTATATTTACTTTTTACCATTTTTGTTGATTTTTTATATTATTTTATTCATCAAACCTAATGCCTAATAGCCCTATGAGTGTGATTTTTTGCAAATATAACAACTTGGAAGTCCACATGAAAGATTACAGATGTTTTTTATTTTTTCGTCACGTGTACGACTACTTTTTATAGTTTTTAGAAAAATTTCGAGCTCAATCTTCGTTCGTTCTCGCGGTCGAAAATACATGAGAACACAACTGAGTATACTTTTCCCATCTTTTCATACTCGTCGTGGTAACACGAAAACGACGAACACAAAGGAGTATCCTTTAATCTCTTTTCATGCTCCATAAAAACGAAAAGATTGTCGAGCGACCTTGTTCTGTTCACGCTCGTAAAAGCATCTGAACTAAACATTGGATGGGCGATAGTTTATCACTTTTTCGGTCTTGTCGAACTATTTTATGAAAAAGGAACTGAGAGATTTCTCTTTTGAGTGTTTTTCCAGACTCTATAATCATGAAAAACCTTCGAGTTTTCTATCTTTGGACTCGTTAAACAAACATCGAAATACCCACAATGGGACCAAACCACTCCTTCTTAGGGTTTGTTAAAAATACTCCGAGGGATTTCATTCAGTTATGGTTTAAGCATGGGAATTCCTACCTCAGAACTGGTATTATATTTTGTCGATGCTTGATTGTTTGCAGGTTTCCAATTAGGTGTGCTCCTGGTCTCTAACACACACATGCATTTTACAAAGTATTTCGGCTGTCATAAGTTCCAGCCTCATACTTTGGGGGGCATTCTGTTACACATATTTTTGGTCACTCTGGTGATGTTACTACAAGGTTGTGTTCAGGCTCCCAACAAGGACTTTTTGCCTGAGAAAGATGACTGCTTTTTTCCTCCATAAAACACATTTTTGAAGTGAGTTCGCAGGCAACCTATGTATTGGGGTGCGAGAATGCCTAATTCTCACAGGCTGCCCACAGCTAGGCTATGAACTTCTCACGGGCTGCTCTATAGGCAGGGTGTGAACTTGTTTTTAAGCTTGGAGAAAAGAAGAAGTTTCGAGGGTTCTAGAAGGGGATCTTCTAGAGGATGAGTTGGCATTCGTATGGTTGGCATCCTACTGACTTCTCTGATTTGGTGGGATCATCCTCATCCATGTAACCATCTCTCCTTCTCCTATATATTGAAAGATTTCTCATTGAAAAGGTTAAGCAAGATTGAATGAGGAATTGGTGAAAAGATTGTGTGAGGAATTCTGCTTGAATAAAAGCTTGGAGCTCCCATTTGACCTATCAAGCTGGGCTAGATCTTCTTCATATGATCGTAGAACGAGTGTGTGTTCGAACCAAGGGCCACCGAAAGGAAGCTTGCGACATCAAGGCGATCAGGTTGTAATCTTCTATTTTCATATAATATGATATAGAGGCATGTCCCTTTCCCATAAAACCATTATTGTTTTATTGTGTAATTCCTTGATCATATGCATAGGTTGACTTTTGGATATACTTTGTGATCTTCACTTTGGTTGGTTTGTGTTGTCTTGGACTTGATTGTACGAGAGCGCCAGAGTGAAGCAGGAACAACAGATACCTAAGGAAGCGATCTAAAGGTATGTTACTTGTTCCTCTCTGCTAGTAGATTCAATGGTCACAACTTAGGGAAAGAGTAATGTCATGTCTTGTTTTGTTCAAGATCCAGGTGGATCTAGGGAGATCTGTTCATGTCCACACTTACCGATTTGTCCGATAACAAAAATACCCTTGTTGCAAGGCATAAAATACATTCACATCTACTCAAAAACCATCAGGGATTTATGCATTAAGAAACCTGGAAGGAAGTGAAAAGATCCCCTCACTATCCAAGTAGTAGGTCAACTGGCTGAGCTAATGTATGGGAAACCATTGGTGAATAAAAATGGAGACCTCGGGAACCCCATAGTCACCATTTCCATCAATGATATCCCTATAAAAAAACTCTTTGATCAATTTGGGGGATGCAATAAATATCATGACCATTATGAACATGGAAACGTTGAAATTAGACCATCTTCGACCTACACCTATGGTAGTTGAACATGTCGATAGATCCCAGGTCAATCCTGCTAGTGTTCTTGATGATATAATGGTAACTTTAGACTCATGGGAGTATCCCGTATATTTTCTAGTTATCCAACCTAAGACCAACATGGAAGGCCACCCTGTGATCCTTGGAAGACCGTGGTTAGCCATAACTCATGCTTTCATCAGTTGTAGGTTTGGAGAGATGACCATATCAAATGGATTAGCTATGAAAAAACTCATTCTATACCCACCTACCAAACCAATACTAGGAGATCCTTTGTGGGTGCTAGAATCTTGCGAAAATGCAGAAATTGAATCTTCTAAAAAAGAAGAAATTAAAAATCATAAAAATGCAGAAATTTTACATCCCCTTCTGACCATTGAACAATCGAGGGGGTTGAAAATTCAATCAAAATATGATTTTATGAGCCTGTTCATCTCTGTTATAGATTGTACACCATTTCCTGAAGTATACCGCACCTATAATCATATTTTTCATATATATTTTCGGGAAAAATTTGACCCAACAAGGACTACATCTTTCCTTATATCAGTCATCAAAGAAAATGCAGATCCATATATTGTTCCTATTGAAATAAGCCTAAAGAAATTCCTAAATATCAACCTCGATCTTGACTCAGATCATCGGGAGCAACTGATTCATGTACTACAAAAACACTTTGGTGCATTTGCACGGGACTATAAAGACATGCCTGGAGTTCACCCTAACACATGTACACATCATATCTACCTTCAGGAAAATTCCAAACCTGTTAGGCAGCCACAACGTCGCATGAATCACGCCTTGAAAGACATTGTGAAAGAGGAATTATAGAAGTTACTAGATGTTAACTATATATACTTCATTAATAATAACAAGTGGGTTTCCCCACTAGCAGTCATGCCTAAAAAATAAAATAAGTGGAGAATATGTGTTGATTACCATGAGCTTAATAAAGCAACATTGAAAGACTATTTTTTGTTGCCCTTCATCAATTAGGTATTGGATACCTTAGCAAACAAGCAATACTTATCCTTTTTGAACGGTTTTAGTAGGTGCAATCATATTTAGATTGCATTGGAAGACCAAAAGAAAACCACGTTTACATGTCCATGGGGGATTTGCTTTTGGAGTTTTTCCATTCAGTTTATTCAATGCACCTGCCACTTTTCAAAGGTCAATATTGGGTATTTTTTCTGATTTGATTCACAAGTGTGTTGAGATTTATATGGATGATTTTTCTGTCTATGGTGACTCGTTTAAGGAAGCACTTGATAACCTGGAGAAAGTATTGATTAGATGTAAGGAAGTTAATGTTGCCTTGAGTAATAAAAAGTGTAAGATGTTGTCAAAACATGGCATTGCTCTTGGGCATCGCATTTCTTTTGCAGGTATCAAAGTGGACCTGACTAAGATCAAGGTCATCGTGGACTTTCCCTCAGCACATTCACCAAAGGAAGTAAGAATTTTCTTGGGCCACGTTGGCTATTATAGAATATTTATTGAAAATTTTACGAAGATAGTTGCACCTATGTACAAATTGTTAGCTAAAGATATTGATTTCTTTTGAAATTTTGAAGGAGAAGTTGTCCACAGTACCAGTGCTGAGGGGACCAAATTGGTCCCTTCCTTTCCATATTTGTATAGATGCTTCAGATAATTCCCTTGGGTATGATTTAGAACATAAGGAGGATCATCTATCTTATGCTATTTATTACAATAGCAAAAATTTGTCACCTGACGAGCTTAACTATACTATCACGGAAAAATAATTCTTAGTTGTCGTACATGCTATTAACAAATTTAGGCATTATATCACGGGCTATGAATCTTTTATTCAAACTGACCATTCTGCCATCAAATTTCTAATGAATAAACCCATTACAAATGGTAGGATCACTAGGCGGTTCTATTGTTGGAAGACTTTAACATTACCATTGTGGATAGGCATGGTAAAGAAAACTTAGTTGCATATTTTCTCTCTCGTACTCCTATAGATGATAGTTTTCCTGACTAGCATTTGTTTGTTGTTTCCACTAACATTCTTTGGTTTGCAGACATAGCCAATTATTTGGCCACAGGAAAGTTGCCTCAACACCTCTCTCCAAGAGAAAAGCAGTAAATTGTCAAGAATAGTGCCACTTATTCATGGATCAAGGGAGATCTCTTTCGTACTAGGCCAGATATGATTATTAGAAGGTGTGTATGACATGATGAGACATATGAAATTTTGAAATCCTGCCATGATGGACTCGGTGGAGGCCATTACATCGACAAGAGAACTACCTACAAGGTGCTCCATCAAGGATATTACTGGTCAACAATGTTTAAGGACGCCAGAAAATATGTAAGTAGCTGCGATAACTATCAAAGAATGGGTAAGCCAGTGTGAGATGATGAGATGCCCTTACAACCCAAGTGCTTATCGAACCTTTTGAGAGATGGGCCTTGTATTTTAAGGGGCCAATCTCCCCTCCATAATGAAAGAAAAGGTACATTTTAGTTTGCATTGATTATGTAACTAAGTGGGTAGAAGCAAAATCTCTTCATTCTCCTAGTGAAAAATTAGTTATAGATTTTCTTTATGAAGATCTTTTTACTCGCTTTGGTATCCCAAGGGAAATTGTGACAGATAATGGAACACAATTTACATCCAAGTCAATGAAGGCCCTCACTCAACAATACCAGATAAAGCATTATAAATCTTCTCATATCAGCTGCAGGGCAATGAGTTAGTTGAGTCTACAAATAAGGTGTTGGAATCAATTCCGACCAATATAGTCCAACTGCATCACAAATATTGGGTGGATAGGCTTTCGAAGGCACTATGGGCTTATAGAACCACATGGAGAAATACCACAGGCTTTACTCCGTACGAGTTGGTGTATCACAAGCATGTTCTTTTTTCTATTGAGCTTCAAGTGAAGACCTTTAGGATAGTTGCACAATTGGGCATAGATTTATCAGATGCAAAGAAATAAATAATAGCTCAACTCAATGAACTGGATGAAATTAGGCAAGATGAAGTTCAACACACTATTCTAGTACAGGAACAACGAGCTCGATGGCATGATAAATTCATCAGGAAGAAGGTTTTCAAGACCGGTGATTGGGCCCACCTCTTTGATTCTCAGTTTAAAATTTTCAAAGGAATATCACTACGAGTTGGTTGGGACCTTATGAAATTGAGACTGTCTTCAACAATGGATCAGTCGAGATTAAAACAATTGATGATCAACAGATCTCTATTGTGGTCAGTGGTCATCGACTGAGATTGTATCACAATCCTATGTCCAAGAAAAAAATTGTACAAGATATTTTGCAGCAGTCTGAAATGGAGGTAGTGGGTAGGGGGTCTCCCTCTCCCTCCCCAACCTCTCTTTTAATCCTTTCCTTTCAGCTTTCTAAATGTATGTACATAAGAAAAATAAAAAAATATACAAAAAAAATTATAAAACGATGAAAAAAAAAGTTATATATATATATAAGAAAAAAGTAAAGAAAAAACATAGTCTATCTTATCTGAAAACCAACTTGCTAGTAGGTTGGCACAAAATAAAATTGTTGCTCTCAATTGTCAGATTTTACCTCATGCTCTTCAAATCGTTTTGTTTACTCTTGTGTCAAATGATAGGGGATGCATTAAGGCCCTCCTTCTGACAAATTTGCCTCCATCGAATTTAGCACATCATCTGGGGGATCAAAGTCAGAGATTCATATGGTGCCTAGGGGCTTGCATACATCAATGGAAATTTCCCTCACTGACAACAATGGGAATTCATTAATGCCTCTTGTTTGTCAAATCTTCCAGGACATTGGACATCAGCTCATTAATTCATGCCCAACAAGTTGTACCAGGGGCACCTTGACTCTCATCATCATCAATGGTGAATAATATTGCATTGGTTAAAAACTTTAATTATTGGTTTGTAATCCAATTATTTCCCTCCATCTTCTACAACAACACATCTTTCACATGGATGGATTTGTGCCAAACGTTTGAGTTCTTGGTGAAGACTATTTGGTTAGGATCTTGATAACAGTTTGCAAAAATCAGTGTGAATAAAAAGGAGGTTGGTTATGGGGTAGTTGTGACATGTAATTTGTCTCAAAAAGAGGTGGTTTTCTACCTTCTCAGTAGATTTCCCGCTAAGATCTTAGACTTCTTCCTAGATACAGAGCTTGGGACATGGTCTAGTTTTGGATATACATCCCCTGTTTCTTCACTTCCCCTGCAGTTATTTTAACCGCCACCATTCTGACATCTTCGATCAATCTACTTTCAGTAGAAGATACACCAGAGAGTAAATTGAACATCAACAGTTTCCATCCTTTTGGTTTTTAGTTTTAGATTCCAACATTCCCAATAAGTTCAAAATTCCTTAGATTTCCAAACATTTTCTGAGCAAGTATAGAAATGAAAATTCATTCATGATATCCTACAACATTATATTTTCACATTACAGAGTATTCAGATCAAAGCAATAGTGTGTTCATGGCATAAGAGGAGAAAAAAGGTACCCTACAATATTCCCGCGCCAACATAGGAAATGTAGTGTAGGTACCAGAATACTGTAACTACACTTTAAAAGAGATTTTTGTTAAGGGAATAAGAGAGTATGGCTTTCTTCTTCATCTTTGGGAACCTGCAACATTGACACAACAACAACAATAGTCTCATCATTCCCTATATCCATACAAATCATGCATCTATAGTTAAAAAGCAGTTAATGAATTTTTAAGGTAAAATTGGTTTTGAATTATGGTTAGTTTATTAGGAACAAAGGATATCATTTAAACAACTTTCTCATACTTTTCTAACCCATCCTTGTACTCCATACTTAGTATTCTAATTTCATTCATCCATGCACCATGTGTTACAATTATGATCCTTAAAACATATGACTCATATATATGTGCACAATATAACGTTTTCCACCCTTATATGCTTTGTTTGTATTTATCATATCTCCATCTATCTATATAGCCCACTTATAAATACCATGTCTCCACTACGATCATTCACCTATCGATCTTGTAAAGGGTTCACTAATCATATGCAACAAATGGTGTAATTATTTAAAATTGCCTTAGTCTTCCACAGTGGTTGATTCTTGCACAATTTAGTTTTGTTGTTTCCACATGTATCAGTGTTGGCACTTTATGATGGGAAACTTGAGACCTTGGAATGACCCCCACTAAATCTGCATGAACTAAAATTATCATTCTCGTCCCAAGTCTCCCTTCCATCATTACCACGTAGGAAATTCATACAACTCCATCATGGAGCTCGTTTGGAATCACCGCAAGGATTCCAAACAAGCCCAAGTTATCATTCTAGCTGCCATCCACCTGCATATCATAAATATTGCTTATTGTTGAAACCTTATGCTTTCGAGATCACCATTTAGCTCTGTTGCAAAGTTGTTCACGTTTATAAACAAAACCCTTCCCATTCTCCGCAGTGTTTGTTAAATTGGCCAAGGTGATACCCCTGTTGGAACCCACATTTGAAGATGGTGGTAGATCGCCATGAGCTTGCATCTTGACAAGATCTCAAATCCATACTAGAGTATCACATGTGCAAGAAAATGTTTAAGGAAGCATGATGGTGCCTCTTCTTTGCTAAATTTTTGGGATTTAATGATAAGGTTGACCTTCAATTCACGCAATGTTTTAATGGACGATTGGCTAGGGTTAGGAATTTAGAAATTGAAGTGACAGAGGAAAACCTAGACAATGTCACGGGTCTCCCCATAACCAGAGAGCACTGGTTCAAGAAATTAACACTTGGGAAGGAGACTTGCAATCGGTTTCTGAAAGCATAACATCATAACACAACCTGGGCAAAGGGGGTTCCAAGAGCACTCATTGTGGACAAATGGCAGGTGCCATTAGCAATCCTGCAGAGTTATTTAACCTACGAGGGGAGGTATGCTCTTACATATCAATATCATATTCGAATCTTACTTCATTTTGAAGCTAAGGATCTGATAATTTTTCCTTACTACCTTTGGAAGATTATGGAGAAGATGTCTAAAATGGTCAAGAAAAATAGTCAAAACCCTCATAATATCCTATATAACCATGGTTTGATAAAATTGTTAGTGGAGGCTGAGATCTGTAAAATAAATGAAACTTGGGAACACATTTTGAATACAAATGCATTTGTAGACCAGATACCTATAACTATGGTGAAGAGTCCAAAGAAATTGGGTAGAAATACAAAGATGAAGTACTGTGATGAATACCTCAGCTCTCTCAAAGCCAAGGGCTTCATCTCTCACCTGAAAAGACCAAGGAATTTCAAATATTCAAAGGGAGCTTCAGTTGTTAAACCATTGTTTGCGCCTCCTCTAGTTCACAGGATCACTCAAAACATGGTGAAACAAGGAAATGCAGAGACATCCTTGCCAAAGGAAGAAGTGCACTTGAAGAAGAGGGATAAACCAACCCCCATATATCCAGAGTATGCAACAAGGGAAGTCTCAATTTGTTTATAATATCAGGACACCCTGCCTATCGCAAATCTCCTTAAAACTTCCAAGCGACCAAAGATTAAGGGTCAGACTCTATTTCATAAATCATTCTCAAAACCTAGTCACCAAGAAACTAATGACCCTGTTGAAATAGACATACCAACATAAGGAACGGTACAATTTTCCATCTCTCTAGAGGAAGAGAAGGGTAATGAAAGAGTTTTTGAGGATATTCAACAACCTGTTGAGAAGAAAAATAAACCTAGAACTCCAAAGACCCCAAGTATAATTATTCTTGGACCTTCCAAGAGGGGATTTGATGAGTATGAAGGCTCAAATGTTTCTTTAGCAGAGTCTTTTGTTGAAGGACCCTTGGATAAGAAACTTAAGAAGAAAGGAAATAAGATGAAAAAGCTGGAACATGAAGTGATAGAATTGTCTACTTTGAACAGGTGCATAGAAAGAGAAAATAAACAGTTAAAAGGGCAGAGCAAGAAGTTGCAAGAAGAACTTGAGAAACTCTAGTCAGAAAATAAGAAGATNAAAGAGTTTTTGAGGATATTCAACAACCTGTTGAGAAGAAAAATAAACCTAGAACTCCAAAGACCCCAAGTATAATTATTCTTGGACCTTCCAAGAGGGGATTTGATGAGTATGAAGGCTCAAATGTTTCTTTAGCAGAGTCTTTTGTTGAAGGACCCTTGGATAAGAAACTTAAGAAGAAAGGAAATAAGATGAAAAAGCTGGAACATGAAGTGATAGAATTGTCTACTTTGAACAGGTGCATAGAAAGAGAAAATAAACAGTTAAAAGGGCAGAGCAAGAAGTTGCAAGAAGAACTTGAGAAACTCTAGTCAGAAAATAAGAAGATAAATAGAAATATGCATAAATTTCTTCAACCAGAGAAGTCGAGAAGGAGTGGCAGGTTGGGAAAGAAAGACTCAGGCCTCAACATTTTGATCAACGCGACAAGGCTATCTTAGTGGTTGAAGAGGGTAGACTTCAATTTTGATCAGTTTTGTGGTGTCTTTGCATAAGGACATGCAAATGGTCAGGTGTGGGGGTAATGTTGAGCTCCCATTTTGTCACTCACTAGATACATTTTGGCCACCAATTCCCTATCTATGCATCTAAACCTAATTTACTGTCATCTATATTCACCTATTTGCAAGCTTAAGACCTTTGACAAGTGCTTGAGGTAAAAGTTTTTTTATTTTGATATTTTTCTGAGTTCTTAGTAGATTAATAAGGATTCTTAAGCTATATTTTATCAATGATAATAGTTATTCTCACCTTTTTACTGTGACAATTATTCTTGCACCATTTCAGGCATTCCAGTACCAATACAGTCATTCTGGTCCTTGAGTTTCTAACTTCTCCTATTTGCACACACCTAGATTGGATTTGGCCATATGGGTATTGTTGATATGAATGTCGAGATGGATGTTGACCTATTAATTCATGCCCAACCTTCTCCTTGTCATCACGAGACGTCAAGTAAATGGATTGTGATGATTGTCTGAGTTTCTTTTTGTCAAGTTGCCTTATGTTTTGATGAATGATTGATAGGTTAATTAGCTCTCTTTCTCCTTGGGAGACAGATTAGGATATACTTTTGTCCTTTGCCTGCACACATTGTGTTTGTAGTTCATCAACTTAAGAACCTAGTTGACAATTAAAAGGGGGTTTAATACAATAATTAATTTGCCCAACAATCTCTAGATGGCAGTTTTAAATGGATGAGATTGAAATTTTGTTATGATAATGTTATAAGATTTGAATTTTAGTGAAAAATGATGGAAAATGAATTCCAAAAAAATTGGAAAAAACTATTGGAATGTGTAATGTTTTAGTTTTAATTTGTTATTGAATTTTAGTTTTGATGTTGATTTTGGTTTATGATGTATATGATGTTTTGGTGATAGCTTTATAAGTCCTGAACTTATTAAAAAATTCAAATATGAACTTTTCATGGAAGCTAATTGTCCTATATTGATTTGTAAATTCTCATGGAGGAGAAGTAAACAATGAGAAAATCCATATTTGTGGATGGAATATAAGTGGACTTCTTTTTTAAAACATGTCAAGAATTTTAGACTTCCCATACTTACCAAATTGGTCATAATTTAAATATTTGGGCACCACAACATTGTGGGCCTACCTAGAGTGCATCGTTATCACTTCTCATGGATTGTATTTGTCCTTGTCGATAGAAAAAGATATAAGAATCTTGGGCTTGGATTAAACAACATCTACAACAAGATATATTCCAAATGAGTAACTTGGATCTTGAAAATAAGAATAAAACACACTGAATGAGGATCTTAGATCTTGGATCTTGATATACGCTCACCACTAAGGAGGTAAGGGAATTCTTAACGCTCTGGATGGACGAAGAGTATACTATGGTTACGTCGGCTTTATCTTTGACTGTAGTTTTTAGTGGTTTTGGAGGGGAAGTCTTCATAGGAGAGTGGTTCTACTTTCTTTTTCAGAGTGTTCGTCAAGCTCTCAGACCCCTAGACTTAGTGGGATGGAACCTTTTCTTCCTCTCTCTTTCTAACCTCCTAGCTTGACATGCGTTGAAGATCTTCTTAACTGCTTAGGTTTCTAGACTGATAGGCTCTGAGTTGATGGGACCCTGGTCATGTATGTCTCGGGTCTTCTATCTTTTCGTTCTTTACTACTGACCTTCCATCATGCATTTTATCAATCCCGATGAGTTGGAACATTAGTTGGTTAACGTTTTTCTACTGAGTTGGTAGTCGTTTTAAGGTAGGGTGGTATGCAGATATGGAGGGTGAGGTCAGCACCCACATGGGTGCATACGAGGAGCCTTGGGATCAGGCGAGCTTCCTTTCAATGGTGGATGAGCTTTGTAGGCATAAGGGTAGTAGAGTCACACTAAATGTGAATTTAAGCGAGTCATTAACACCCTTGGCAGAGTTTCCTTCTTCCACTACCACCGGTTCAAAGAAGTTTCACCAGTCTACTATAGCGCCAAGTCTTTCCCTCTGCAAGGAAGCTTCTCATCTTTCTGGTGCGGTTTCAAAAGTTTTAACTGTTGGAGGTTATGATAAGGTGAATGGTTTACAAGGAAAAAGAGCAAACGAGATAGGATTGAATACTATCTGCAACGCTCAGACATTGGAGAATAAGGGAGGTGGCTTGTTGGGGAAGCAGGGTTCTCCAAAGTGCACTGTGCGGGTGTGGAAGCCAAAACGAACCAAACTAAAATTGGTTTTGGGCTTGGATGTGGGACTTGAAGAGTCATGTTCGCTTGCTATGTGTGCTCTAGTGGGAAAGTTGGCATACCGTTTGCTATGCAAGATGTCTGTCTCGGAGTGGATGTGTGTTACATGGGAACCCCTCCTGGGTTATTCCTCAATGTTATTGACTCAACCGAGGGGATGGTTTGGCTTTGTTTTCAAAACGTCGAAAGGCTCAGCTTGAATTTTAGAAAGTTTCTAGGCTTTTGAGGGCGGAAACCTCATGCTAAAGAGGTGGCGGATAAGGTTTGACTCGACGACAGTGTATTTTAGCTACCGTCACCTTTGGGTCTTGCTCTCGCATCTTCCACTACAGTTGTGGAATGTCAAAGCTTTGGAGGCGACAGGAAATGTTTTAGGACGTTTTATTAAGGTCGATGAGGACACTTTATAGTATACAGACAAAAGTATGGATAAATTCCTCGTGGAAGTGGATATACACGTTGGTCTACTAGAAACTTTGGAGATTGAATGGAGAAGACTTCTTTTAGTCCGGAGATTAGATTATTTGGGTATATCATTCCATTGTTTGCGATGTAGGTGAACTAGTCATCTAAGAAAGGAATGTCATCATGTTTATGGAGCTTCTGTCGACGAGGACTCCTCGGAGGAGAATACATCAAACTATTACTCTCATGGGACGGACGCGCAAGAAACGAAAGCTTTTACGGGAGCGTGGGATATGGATAGTCCAGGATATTCGAATAACACCTTCATTGGTAAGTTGAGACACTATTGTCCATCTCTGTATTTCACTTTGTCTACGTGGGAAAGAGATCACCTTGATACTTTCTTCCCTTCGGAGTCGAGTTTTCCTTCAGCGACTGTTAAGATTGTGGACAATGAGACTAGTTTAGAGAGTTTAGATCCGCTTAATGAGACTGTATTAGTGAGTTCACTTTCTCCTGATGCTCAGAGTGAGCCTACTCCTTCCCCTGTTGTTAACCAAGTGTTGAGTAACAATGTTCTTCTCGAGACATTGTCGGAGGAAGATTCACTCCTTGTACTTGGTTATGGAGAACCTGTCTCTAGTGGGCAATCCTTGGATAGGATGCTAACGACCTTGGTACCGTCCTACAAAGATGTTTCTAGTCTTATCTTGATCCTGAATTTCTTGGGGAAAGAAGTTGTGGTTAATGCAGGGCCTAGTGATGCTTCTAGAGCTTCTGGTTGTATAGAAGTCTCAAATGGGAAGGACCTTGCATGCTTGCAGGGATTGGGGCTTGAGTTATCTCCTTTCAAAACTATAAGTGCTCGTAAAAAATCGAGGACAAACCTTTCCTTTTCGACTAACCATCTTTCTTCAAATGTTTATCAGGGGGCACTTAGAAGCATGAAATCCCTTGCAAGGGATAAATCATGATCCTCCTCTCCCTTAATATTAGAGGGGTTGGAGGACCCCTAAAGCTAGCCTCCATGCATAGACTTATCTCAAAAACTTTACCCGATATTATCTTTCTACATGAGACTCTAGTGGATGAGGAGGAGTCTAGGCATTTCATGTTTGCACTCAGGCTGGAGTGGATGTCTTATGTTGTTAGTATAGTGGGAAATTCGGGTGGCCTTTTGGTGTCTTGGCACCCTAGATTTTTTAAATTTTTGCATGTTCTATGTTGTGGCGGTATTTTCTTGTTAGGTTCCAACTTAGTGGATAAACAAAAGATTTCCCTTTTGAATGTATATGGCCCATGCACGGACCGCAAGATTTTCTGGAAAAAAGTGGAAGACAGGGAACTGTTAGCTCATGCTGACTTGATAATGGCAGGGGACATGAATTTCACGTTAAATTTAGATGAGATTTGAGGCATAAAAGATCTAACTGGTCCTTTGGCGGTCTTCTTCAGGGATTTGTTTGAAAAAAATAAATTAGTGGATGTGGCACCTGTTGAGTTGGCTCCTATGTGGCGTAATGGTAGATCTAGAAAGTCTGGAATTTCTAAAAAACTTGACATAATCTTTGTGCTGGAGGATCTTATTGTGCCAACTGTGAGATATAGTTTGTGGATTGAATATCCTTATTTATCCGATCACACACCTATATTACTTCAATTGGACATTGGGATATCGACGGTCGCTCACCCTTTCAAGTTTAATCCAGTCTGGTTGCGTGATGATTTATTTGCCTCTTTAGTTCGTGAAATTTGGACTGATGCACAACTTCATCAAGTTGAAGGGGCACAAAGGAGATTAGTCGAGAAGCTCTAACTTCTAAAAAATCGAGTTAAAATTTGGTCGAAAGAAAAATGTCTATGGGATAAGATAGAATTGGAAAAGACAGAAGTTGAATTGGTTGTGCTCTATATTCAGAAGAATAAAGGAACACACACTGCATATTTTGAACAACTATTGATGTTCTTAGAGTCTGAGCGCAATAAATTTCTGTTGGAAGAGGAAGAATGGTGGTGCCAAAAGAGCAGGGCCATCTGGATTAAGAGCGGAGATAAAAATACGAAATTCTTTCACTGTTTTGCAAGCTACAGGAGGAACAAAAAACACATTCGGGAAATAAAAGATGAAGCTGGACTAGTTCACTCAGGTCAGGAGGCCTTAAAGTATGAAGCGGTCTCTTTCTTTAATTCTTTCTATCAGGACACATAGCAAAACAACATTAGGGTTCAGTTAGATACTCTCAGGTTGTATCTGTAACATACCCACTACCTAAAATCAAACGTTTTCATTGATTTCTCAATAATGAGAATCCCCGAAGCTCGCAGCAGCGAAATGCCAAACCCGATCCATAGGTCCTTAATTCCCTGTCACGGCCTCTTATTCACACGTCTGTGACATTTCCTCGATTCAGTTTCGGGTTTCGGGGTTTCGTCTTTCCCGATGTCCAGAGTTCCTATCCTCTTGAATCCTCGAACTCTGACTTGCCGATGTGCTCCTTTCGGCCTTAGCTCCTCCTGGCTAAACTTTGGTCCATGTGACCGCTCATTCATAAGACCACAGTCTTATCCTTCCTTCAGGGTTTTGGGCTTCAAAATCCCGATGTAATCCAACTCCCGTTAGCCCTCCAGGCTAGACTCCTGGCCCACATGACCACTATCTCACAAGACCATAGCCTTGTCTCCCATCGGGGTTTCGAACATCGCAATGTCGAAATGCATAAACAATTTGTCCTCAGAATCCCCGATATCCCGATATGACGTCAGCTTTCACTAGTCCCCTGGGCTAGACCTTTTTATCCACACGACCTCCCTCTATATGACCGCAGTCATACCACCTATCGGGGCTTCGGGGTTTCAAATACTGAAATGCATTTGCCCACGGGATTGTCGATCCCTCGAATCCCGATTCTCCGCTATGCTGACAGCTGGCCCGCAATGGCACTTTCCTAATTATCGGGGTTTCGGACTTCGCGATTCCGACTTGCATAAACACCTTGTCACCGGGATTTCCGATATCTCGATGACCCAAATGTCGATAGATGACTTCCTGTCAGGACTTTCCCCGATGGCTCCGATTGCTGCCGTGCGTCCTCCTCTGATGGATGATCCTGGTTAACTCTCAAGATTTCGCGACTTCTGATGTCCTAGATGCCTCGTCCCTAGGACTCGCGAAATGTCGAACTCCGACTCCCTTCAGATCTCTAACACGCGTCCCAAGTGAATGGACAGTTCAGATCGCTCCTCGCGATTTCGGAGTTTTTGATACCCCAATGACAGAAATTCTCGGTCAACTCAAAACCCCGGTAGCCGATATACCGACGGGCTCTCGATTTCCGCCACGTGTCTGCACAAATGGACATTCCAGATCATTTCGTTGTTTCAGGACTTGAAATGCCCCGACGTTCTCGACCTCGAGAACTCCGATATCTCGATGTGTCAACCTTCTCATCGGGATTTTTCCCCTACTATTCACGAAGGTTTAACCCTCATACATCTCTTAACAGATCCAACGACTGTCGGGTTTTTCTAGCTACGATCTAATGGCTCAGATCTGTCTCACCTCGAGCATTCTTCCACTACTTCGTGGATGTGGAGAGATCAATGGTCCAAATGTTCTCATGGACCTNCAATCTGACGGGTGTGAATGACCATGGGTCTTCCGACAGGATCTCATCCGTCGATTTGTTACTTATCCCTACGCTGCTACTCCAGAATTTTAAGAGGGTCATTCCTCCTCATACAGGGTTATTAAGACTTGCCCATTCAAGTCCTTTTTCCAGGTTTTTGGTAGACCTTCCCAAGGAGGGAATCTCTGTGAAGAGATCTATTCCAGGGCATCCCTGGAGATGGATAAGGGGAAACAAATTCCTGAGAACGGGCCGAAAGTCTGACTTGGTTCAACTTATGCGTAATTAAATTCATTTATCAATCATAAGCCAATTCATTCATTTTTTGTTATAAGCATATATCTACCCTTTCTTATCAAAACATTGCACAGACATTCTTTACTGCAGTCGTTCACAATTTCATAGTTTATGAGCATATATGTCAACATATGAATTTCAAGATGCAATATGTAAAACACTTATCAGAAATAACACCAGGAGTGAGTGCAACTGCTGAGAGGGGTGCTCGTTTCCACCCAACCGTAGGCTTAGCGACTCCCAACGGATTT
>SNQJ01S0004168.1:202859-213051 GCA_010110895.2 Picea sitchensis | reverse complement strand
AGACTAGTAAGCCTCACCCAGGGGAATTTGAACTAGAAACTTGTTGACACAAAACTAGTCAAATGCCAAGTAGCATTGACAACAATTAATTGATCTAACCCCTTAGTATTTTTCAATTAAATGAAATAGGGTTTGGCTTTGATCCACTTATGTGTGCTCAAGTCATGATACCATGCACACGTGCATGCACACACACACACATACAATTTTCCAGGGAAAAACCTTATGATAACCTTGAAGGACTTTACCAAATTTGAACTATGACATGTGGCTTCCCCTTTGACAACATGCCTTGACTAGATGGTTCAACCGATTGAGCTAATCCTTGGAGCTATAACCCTATTGAAGGAATAAATGCTCAAAACCAAAGGGTTTATTCAATCATCAAATACATCTATATAATATGTAAATACTGCAGTTTGTAAAATTATAATAATTTTTTCATATTGTATATAAAAGAAAATATGAACATATACGTTAAATATGTTATATAAAAAATATAAAAATACATTTTACCCAAAATATCGGGAAGATAAACTTGTAATTGAAAAGTATTTATATTACAGTTAGAATTCTATGAGAGTACTTCTTGATGGCTATATTCCCTAAAAAGTTGAGAAAGATTAGTTTTCACATTATCATTCTACCAAATTATTTGTTCCTACCAATTTAATTTTCCAATAATTTAACTAATAATTTAACCACAACTTAGATAGCTTGTCCATTTCCATTGGCAATATCCTCAACAATGGGAAATTTATGATCCATGTTGGAGACTGGGATGGAACACAACATGAAACAGAGGACACACTAGATAATCAAAGAGGAACAACATTTTTAAGATACAGGTGGTATCTAAAGACACTATTAGAGCACTTAAGAAGAATGCACTATGATCAAAACTTCACAGTTCATGTTGCACATCTTGATCCACATGATCTATTGCACAATCTCAATTGATCACTTGATGATAATGAGACACGAGGTCTTCTTTTATAGTCTCAATATCTAAGCAACTTCCATAGAATTTGGAAGATCTTGTCCACATGTAATCATCGATTGTTAGAGTTGACTTCACCAAATCCACTCTGTCGAGTCAACTCGACAAGGATGCTTGACCTAACTTCCTACGCGTCCAACTCATAGTCGATTGTTGGGCTAGTCAATCCACCGCCCAACTATATTCTACTGTCGGTCAACTGTCCGACTGATAGGAACGCTGACTACTCGACTGACTAGTGCAGTGTGTTGGTCGATCGTTCAATCAACTGTATCCAGATTTAGGTTGACCTCTCGACCAACTGAACCCAAGAAATGTGTGATGAGGCATCAATGCTTGATCTTCCAACAGCCCCCCCCCATCAACACCCAACTCTGGAGTTTCAGGAGGTGAAATTACGTCATTAGGACACCTCCCCATAATTGCATATTTCTAAAGCCCAAGCATTGTGTGGAGCTTGATAATATGGCTTCAACTAAAGGTTTGGTGAAGACATCATCAACTTGATCTTTCGTTCTGCAATATTCAAGAGAGACGATGTTCTCATGAACCAACTGTCTCAAGTAGTGAGCATGAAGCTCAACATGCTTCATCTTACTCAGGGAAACAAGATTGTCAGCAACCTATATAGTACTTTGGCTATCACAGTATATTGTAGTCGAGGTTTGAACATGAAGGCCAAGCTCTCCCAAAAGTTGGTGAATCCATAATGCTTCAGTACCTTCTTGAATGACACCACAGTATTCTGCTTATGTATTTCCAATGAGACTACCTTTTATTTCTTGCACGACCACACCAAAGGTCCAATGCTATAATGAAACACAACCAAAAGTGGACTTTCGATCATCACTGTCGCCATCCCAGTCGGAGTCGGTGAAGCCAACTAGCGAATCTGAACTTTGACAATACATGATACCAAATTGAGTGGTACCCTTTAGATAGTGAACAATTCATTTGAATTATTTCTAGTCGCTTTATTTGGGGTCTTGCATGAACCGATAAACCACACTAACAACAAAGCAAGTGTTAGGTCGACTGTGAGTAAGATAAATAATATTGTTGGCCAATTGTCGATAGAGTGTAGCATCGACTGCAGGTGTTTGACATGTTTTAGTAAGATTCACTCTAGATTGAAAAGGAGTAGCACAAGGCTTGCAATCAACCATCTTAAAACATGTCAACAGATCCATCACATATTTATACTGAGAAATGAAAAATCCATCACAAAGTGGTAATACTTGAAGACCCAAAAAATAATGCAGAGTACCAAGATCTGTCATATCAAAGGAGTTAGAAAGTTGTTTCTTCAATCTAAGGATGAGATCATTATTATTGCCAGTAGTAAGTAAGTCATCTACATATACAACAACAAACAAAGTGTCTCCATTTGTGTGGAGAAAATAAAAGATGTGATCATATTCACATCATTTGAAACCAAGTTGAAGAAAGAAACTATCGATCTTAGCATACAAAGCTTGGGGAGCCTGATTCAAACCATAAAGAAACTTCTTGAGTTGAAAAAACAAATTTGAAAGTGTCGCAAATCTAGGTGGTTGTTCCATGAAAATTTCTTCAGATAGGTCTCAATGAATAAAATCACTCTTCACCTCCATTTGATGGATTTTCCATCCAAAATGAGCAACAAGGGAAAGAATTAGTCAAGAAGAGTTCATATTTGCAACAGGGGCAAAGGTTTCAGTGTAATCGATGCCTTCTTTTTGAGAAAATCCCTCCACAACAAGGCATGCTTTATGTCATTCAACAACACCTTCAGAGGTAATTTGGTCCAATAGACCCATTGACACTTCACAATGTTATTTCCTTGTGGTCAGGGAACCAAGTCCCAAGTGTGATTCTTCAACAAAGAATCAATTTTTGTATTCATTGCATGCTCCCATTCAGGTTGTCATTTAGGATCAAAGTAGGTGACAAGATCATAAGTTTCCAACACACAAGTCATCAAGGAAACACTGGCATATTGCTTTTGACTTCAAGTTTGTCATCCATAAGAGGCATCTCCATCATCATCTCTAGCAGCTTCAATTGTCTTGGTATCCCATCTGGGTAGACAATAAATAGGTGAACTATTGTTCACTTTAGTAGGTTGATCAAAAGTGAGAGAGTCTTCAGTCGATGAACAAGTCGAAACATAGGACAATGGACTAGTTGACTTAGAGGTCAACGGTCTAGTCGAAACATGGAGAAAGTTAGATTGTCGAATCGAAGGACTGAAGTATGGAACAAGAGCACTAGTGTCAAAGACAACATCAAAATAATCATCTTGTAGGAATCAAGAAGATGCATTCAATAACTTTATTCCAGAAGATTTCTTGTCAAAACAAACATTACATCTAATAATGATTTGTCCTTTGACAAGATCAAACAGTTGATACGCTTTCGTCTCTTCAAAGTATCCCATCATGATGCAATAACGACTCTTTGCATCCAACCTTTTTATGCAATCATCAGGAATGTGAGACTAGGAAACACATCCAAACACACAGAGGTGGATGGTTAAAGGCTTCTTCCCATACCATCGTTTGATTGGAGTCATGGAAGGAAAAACTTGAGTCAAGATGGGATTGAGTAGATAATATGCACAATATACCACTTCAACCCAGAAGTGAGGAGGCAGGTCTTTAGCCTGCAAAATACATCTAGCCATTTCGACTAATATATGATTCTTTTGTTCTGCAATGCCATTCTACTGAGGTGTGTGAGGAACTGATTGTTATTAGTCAATACAAGATCGAAGTAGGTGTTCTTCAAAAGGTCGATTCACATACTCACCACCATTTTTTGATTTCATGCATTTGATGGGTCAACCACATTACTTTTTAGAAAAGGCCCAAAACTCCTTGAACTTCTCAAAGACGAGGTTCTTATTTTTCAAAAAACATTACCCATGTGAAGTGAGAGAAATCGTCAATAAAAGTCGAATTGTACCTTGCACCTACTAGTGAAGGTAGATTGATACAACATACATCACTGTGAACTAGCTCCAATAGGTTCTGTGCTCTCCATGATTTTCTAGATTCGAATGGTTCCTAATGATGTTTCCCAAGAACACAACCCTTACAAACTCCTTCAGGGGGAAACGTCTTCGGTAAACCAACAACCATGTTCTGAGTTGCCAGTGTCTGTAGAATTTGGAAATTCATATGTCTGAGTCGCTCATGCTAAATTCAACTTCACTCATCGGTGTGAGCAACAACGGTTCATGTTCAGGTCAAGTGGAGTCACAAAACTTGTACAAATTGTCCATTTGGTCGAGAATCCCACCAACAACAATCGACTTGCCTTTCTTTAAATCACGAACATGGAACCAATCTAGCCAAAATTCCATAATCTTACATGTCTCAGTGAACTGAGAAACAAACAACAAATTGTCGCTAAGATTTGGAACATGATAGACATTGACAATGTTCCCATGTCGACAAGCAACATCACCCTGAATAGAAACATCTAGTCCAAAATCATCATCAACATATATTTTACTCTCTTAAGATTTATTCAATCTCGTGAATAAAGAGGCATCTTTAGCCATGTGATGGGTGCACCTAAAGTCGTCTACCCATTAATTCTATGCAGAATGAGACAGCAAGGCCTAAGAAGTTCTGACTTGGAAGGTGAAATTATCAACGGGTCTTTCCATAGTACTAACATGTCTTCTTCTTTCAACTTCGTTGTGGTTGTCTCTAGGGTCCTTGGTCATGATATGAAGGTTTTTGCATAGAGGCATCAGATTGCACTCTATTCTTGGAATCCATCTTTCTCTTTCCATTGAGCAAGTGGGCCTATTGTTTTCCACCAAGCTTACCTTCTCCAAGCAATCTATGTTGAACAATAATCAAAAGACCACAAAATTATTCAAAGGTGTAATCCTTACCATCTTCCTTGCATCGAACGATAGTTATCAAGTTCATCAGTAATTATTCGATGTGTCCATCCTTCTTCTAATAGTTCTTTCCACATTCACCCAATTTCAACTGGAGTTCCTTGACACGTGCCAAATAGTCCTTCATTCTCTAAAAGGAATGAGGATTGAGAGAGATAAACTCTTTCTCTAACTGCATGACGTGGCTCTCGTTGACTCGATCGAACAAGGTTTTTAACTTCTTCCAGAATTGATGAGGGTAGTCAATTCCACCGAGATGAAATCAAATCTCTTGTGAGATGTAGGTCGTGATGACCCCTATAGCCTCATCCTTCTTTTCATCAACAATGAACTTCGCTTAGTCATCTGTTGGATCTAGAATACCACCTTCGTATACAACCACAGTCCTTTTCTCTTTATTAGGGTTTCTATATCTCGTGCACATTTCACATAATTTGATCCATTTAGAACAACATGATCATTCTTTGAAGCCATCTTCGATATCTAGACAAACTGGCTTATTTTGATGAGTTCCAATCAACAAACCACCGAACCAGATTCAATCACACAACATATCCAACTCAACAAGGTTTTTAGATATCAGGTCCAGGTTTTAAACCATCGGTTTTGATACCATGTTGGAGAATGGAGTGGAGCACAACATGAAAAAGAGGACACAATACTACAAATAATAGAAGAGGAACAAAATTTCAAAGATACAAGTGGTGTCTAAAGACATCGTTAGAGCACTTAAGTAGAACGCACTGTGATCAGAACATCACAATGCATGTTGAAAATCTTGATCCGCATGATCTATTGCACAATATCAATTGACCACTTGATGATATTGACCCAAGGGGTCTTCCTTTTATAGTCTCAAGATCTAACCAACTTCCATAGAATTTGAAAGATCTTGTCCACATGTAACCGTTGGTTGTTAGAGTTGACTCTACCAAATCCGCTCTGTCAAGTCGGCTCGACAAGGATGTATATTGATCTATTGCACAATATCAATTGACCACTTGATGATAATGACCCAAGGGGTCTTCCTTTTATAGTCTCAAGATCTAACCAACTTCCATAGAATCTGGAAGATCTTGTTCACATGTAACCGTCGGCTGTTAGAGTTGACTCTACCAAATCCGCTCTATCAAGTTGGCTCGACAAGGATGCTCGACCCGACCTCCTATTCATCCAAATCATAGTCGATTGTTGGGTTGGTCGATCCACTACTTGACTATCTTCTACTGTTGGTCGATTGTTTGACCAATAGGAACATCAACTACTCGATCGACTGGTGTAGTGTGCTGGTTGATCACCTGACTGACTGTATCTAGATGTAGGTCAACCTCTCAACTGATTGAACCCAAGAGATGTGTGATGAGTCATCAATGCTTGATGTTCCAATGATCCAAAATTTGAATTTTGGGCATTGTTTATTCCATTGTACCATAACTCCACTTAGAGTATAACTATGACTAGGTATCCAATGTATAAGCATGAAACAACTAACATGAAAGACAAGAAGCTTCCTAAGATTGCTTCAAACTCTAGTCAAAGCCACTCTAGCTTAAGATGGGTTGACATAAATATGCTAATTCTTGGCTAAATCATTGGAGAATAGAGGATGAGGTCACTCTATAGAATATTGATACCATTAAAAATACTATCACGTCTAAATTTAAGCATAAATTGCGGTGGGATAAAGAATTAGAGGACAAGAGAAAAATACAATACTCTAAAGAGGTCATTAACCCTAATCTAGAATATCAAAAATACTTTCTATTATAGCTAGCATAAAGAATAAAATCAACATTGCTAAAATAAGTGCAAACTCTCATGAGCTCCATAGTCAAATAGGGTGTTGAACAATTCCTAAAATGTCGTGGCTTGAAATAATTTGTCATCTTTGGGATACCAATAAGGTGGAGTATGAAAAACACTTTCTCTTAAAATGTAATGTGTATGCCCACATCATATCTCAATTTCAACAAACTTGTAACAATATTGACATTCCTTAGGGGTAGCAGGTGTCGGGCGGGATACCATTTTGGGTCTCGGGGGAAATCTAGAAAAAACATATGCTTGAGGTCTTAGAAAGGCTACAAACAATCAAGTAGAGACATGTGCTCTCTACCGAGGTATCATTCTAGCAAAAGAAGTTAGTCAATCTTCTTTAATTTTCATTGGAGACTCAAGCACAATAATCAACCTAATGGTTTCGAAAAAATCCGCTTAGATAGAAAAATTGCTTCGATCATGGCCCGAGTCCAAAAGGATATTGGTACTTTACATAAGGATTCATTTTATTAGGTTCTTAGAAAACATAATCATAAGGCCTATTCAATAGCTAATAAAGAAGTCGACTTTAACCCTAGATTCATTAAAAAAAAAGAGGGGTGGTGTTTCCACCCCATTCCATAGCAATCTTAGCTACTTATGGTCATGAAGGTAAGGTCACTCAACATTGTAATTAATTACCACTTGTTCATCAAATGCAACCATTAGATTTTCAGTTATGATCCTGGATTTGAAAGGACACAAACTTCCCTTATTCACATGATCGAATTTAATGCTGCTTTGTCTATTGAACTCGTCGCTGGAGAGATGCTTCAACAAGGTGCGATAATGATGTAGGGGGAGGCGGATGCTTCAACACTTAATTCCTTAATTTTTTCTTAAAATCCAATAAACCAAAGTTGTTTTCATTAAAGAGTGACAATCATCATCATAACAAGTAGTTATAAAATTCTCTGTCCCATAAGACATTTTTTTCCTTTTTTTTTTATTGTATTTTATGATTTAAATAAATGATATCTATTAAAATTGATGCTTATTAAAATATAAAAATTTAAATTTGAAGTATTACATTTATTTATTCTAAAATGTCAACATGTGAAACTTTAAATTTAACATTGAACTTTATTTATTTAATTTATTTTTAAGACATCACATTTTTTATTTAAAAATTATCATAATTAAATATTTAAAAAATATTTATTTGAAATAATGTTAAAAATAAATATATAATATAATGTTGAATATGAATAAGGATTTGAAGTCGAAGCACACGCAAAAAAACATCAAACAAATTGTTCACATTAATTAATATTTATTTGTCAATAATAATTAGAAAGATGCTTTTATTAATTTTTTTTTCCCAATAATAGTCAATTATTGTTCCCCTTTTATCGGTGAGAAATCAAAATAATGTTAATGTGATTACTTATTTTTGCCTTTTTGGTTTGGTTTGGTTATTTATGGAACACCTTTCTTTGTTTAGAGAAGGAGAGCTCATTTTCTACCTGTGGGATGGCTTTCTTAAAAAAGGTTTGGAAAATACATCCGCTGGCTTGACGTGACATAAAGATAGAGGTAAGAGAAAGTTAGGAAAACGTTGATAGTTGTGGGTGTGATTTTAATGGAGTTAGAGTAAGGTGGTTGTGTAGGAAATAATGAATGAAAATAAGTTTAGAAATAGGTGGCTTGACAGAGACATAAAGATAGAGGTAAAAGTAAAAGGTGGTTTGTGGGTGTGATTGTAATGGCGTCATATCAGACGTGGTTATACAGAGAAATGATGAAGGAAAATATGTTTAAACAATTGGTTTGATGTAACGTAAAAAAAATAATAATAATTGGTGTGTGAGATCTCTTTGTTTGTAAGACAAATGAATTCATAGGTGTTGTAATTTGACTGCTAAAGTCTACAGAAATGTACATATCCTACCCCATTTAGAACATGTAAGAGATGTAAATACCCTACCCCCTCTAAAACCTGTAACCTTCAAAGAAAAAACACACTTTTTAACCATTAAACCTACTAACATGTAGAAATAACATAGTTGATTGAGACATAAAGTTGATGGTGGTGAGTATGACTGTTTCCTCTCGTGGTCTGTATGACCACCGTGAAATGCGGGAAAATGATAGGTTAATGGCTGTAATGGAGTCGTGGTAGGTGTGACTGTAATGCATTGACAGCGACACGGTATGAGAAGTTGCTTTTGGCGTGATAACTCCACTTTAAATTCACGCCAACCGTAGTAAGTGTTTGACGTTGGAGTTTTGGAAGAAAGCTTATAAAATTTAAAGTTGTCTACCGTGTTGAAGTGGGACTTGTTGTTTTATATCCATAGGTAAGCTCTATGAATTTGCTAGTATATGTCTATGTTATGTATGTTTAATGTATATATTCCCTAAAAGTGATGAATTGAGTTTTAATTTTTTAAAATATTAGTTTACTCATGAACCTACAATGTTTTAATCAATTTGTTTAACCTTTATTTCGATTTTAGAAGTCTATGATTTTTTAAAAGTGATGAATTGATTTTTAGTTTTTTTAAATATTAATTCATTCATGAAAATACAATGTTTTAATCAATTTGTTTAATTTTGATTTTGATTTTAGAAGTTTAGGATTTTTTAATGATGTTTTTTTGTTGGACATAATGGCTATTAAGTGATTTAAGTTTATTGAAAATCTAGGTAGTATAGCATTGATAATATAAGAAAGTTGAATATATCACTTCAAGTTAAATAAATGATTGAATAACAACCATGTTTATGGGACAAGGGACCCCCTCCGTGCAAATATTTGAGTGCTAAAGTCTACAGATGTATATATACCTTACTACATAGTATTACGATCGATATATAGATATATGTGTGTGTGTGTGTGTGTGTGTGTGTGTGTGTGATTTCTCCCTTAAATGATTTCAACGGCTATCCCATACCAACTTGGCTACCTGATCAATGTTATTAAAAGGACCAAAACCAAAACCAGTTTGGAAACTATTAACAAGAGAGGAAGCATCATTTTTTTATGCAGGAGCATGTCCCATAAGAAATCAATCACTTTAAAAAGGCCTAAGGGGGTCTTTGAATTTACCAAGGGAGTGGGTTCCCTAAATTTAAATTATTGTAATTTCTATGTTTTTAATGAATTCTAGAAGAGTTGCAACAATGGTGAGTTGTTAGCTTAGTGTTTTGTCATGTAAACGAATCTGCATTGTTAGCAGAATTCATGGATCTGAGAGATCTTGGGGATAGGTTGTTGATCTTTTGGAGTTTGATTAGGATCTGAACTAATTGACAGTTCATATTCCTTCCTTATGTATTGTAGACCTTTGGGCATGTACGAGGGTGGCCAAATGATAGAGTTATCAGACCAAGGTCGAGGAGATACTTATTAGTGAGAAATCAGGCTAAAGGGAAGAAGCCATATTATGGAATTGTGCAGAGAGAAGTATTTAGGAAATTATGTATAAAGATAATATGAAGGAAAGTATTTTGATTAAGTGTGTAATCCTATG
>SNQJ01S0004168.1:161383-188977 GCA_010110895.2 Picea sitchensis | reverse complement strand
TATATATATATATATTTTTCTTATGTACATACATTTAGAAAGCTGAAAGGAAAGGATTCAAAGAGAGGTTGGAGAGGGAGAGGGAGACCCCCTACCCACTACCTCCATTTCAGACTACTGCAAAATATCTTGTACAAAATTTTTCTTGGACATAGGACTGTGATACAATCTCAGTCAATGACCATTGACCACAAAAGAGATCTGTTGATCATCAATTGTTTTAATCCCAACTGATCCATTGTTGAAGACAATCTCAATTTCATAAGGTCCCAACCACCTCGTAGTGAGATTCCTTTGAAATTTTTAAACTGAGAATCAAAGAGGAGGGCCCAATTAGTGGTCTTGAAAACCTTCTTCCTGATGAATTTATCATGCCATCGACCAGGGATGATTTTAAGGATGGAAATTTATTTTAAAATGTAGAAACCTTGGCGAATCTTAGTAGTCCTTCATATGCCAACTATAAATGTTTGGCGATATTTTTCTAAAAATATTCAAATTTCTAAGGATTCTATATAGTTTGTATAAACTTTTGGCAATTTTTAAGGTAAAATAATTTTATCCTATAGAATTTGGGTGAATCATTTTAGAATGGCGAATCTTTTTTGGGAAAAACCATGGAAAATTAGCCCATGAGTGAAATTTAGCCCCTAAAATCATCCCTGCCATCGAGCTCGTTGTTCCTGTACCAGAATAGTGTGTTGAACTTCATCTTGCCTAATTTCATCCAGTTCATTGAGTTGAGCTATTCTTTATTTCTTTGCATCTGATAAATCTATGCCCAATTGTGAAACTATCCTAAAGGTCTTCACTTGAAGCTCAATAGGAAAAAGAACACGCTTGTGATACACCAACTCGTACGGAGTAAAGCTTGTGGTATTTCTCCATGTGGTTCTATAAGCCCATAGTGCCTTCAGAAGCCTGTCCACCCAATATTTGTGATGCAGCTGGACTGTATTGATCAGAATTGCTTCCAACACCTTGTTTGTAGACTCAACTAACCCGTTGCCCTGCAGGTGATATGGAGAAGATTTATAATGCTTTATCTGGTATTGTTGAGTGAGGGCCTGCATTGACTTGGATGTAAATTGTGTTCCATTATCTATCACAATTTCCCTTGGGATACCAAAGTGAGTAAAAAGATCTTCATAAAGAAAATCTATAACTGATTTTTCACTAGGAGAATGAAGAGATTTTGCTTCTACCCACTTAGTTACATAATCAATGCAAACTAAAATGTACCTTTTCTTTCGTTATGGTGGGGAGATTGTCCCCTTAAAATACAAGGCCCATCTCTCAAAAGGTTCGATAAGCACTTGGGTTGTAAGGGCATCTCATCATCTCGCACTGGCTTACCCATTCTTTGATAGTTTTTGTAGCTACTTACATATTTTCTGGCGTCCTTAAACATTGTTGACCAGTAATATCCTTGATGGAGCACCTTGTAGGCAGTTCTCTTGTTGATGAAATGGCCTCCACCGGGTCCATCATGGTAGGATTTCAAAATGTCATATGTCTCATCATGTCATACAGACCTAATAATCATATTTGGCTCAGTATGGAAGAGATCTCCCTCGATCCATGAATAAGTGGCACTATTCTTGACAATTTACTGCTTTTCTCTTGGAGAGAGGTGTTAAGGAAACTTTCCTGTGGCCAAATAATTGGCTATGTCTGCAAACCAAAGAATGTTAGTGGAAACAAAAAACAAATGCTTGTCAGGAAAACTATCATCTATAGGAGTATTTTCATCATTATTATGGATCCGAGAGAGAAAATATGCAACTAAGTTTTCTTTACCAAGCCTATCCACAATGGTAATGTTAAATTCTTCCAGCAATAGTAACCACCTGGTGATCCTACCATTTGTAATGGGTTTATTCATTAGAAATTTGATGGCAGAATGGTCGGTGTGAATAAAAGATTCATAGCCCGTGATATAATGCCTAAATTTGTTAATAGCATGTACGACAACTAAGAATTATTTTTCCGTGACGGTATAGTCAAGCTCGTCAGGTGACAAATTTTTTCTATTTTAATAAATAGCATAAGATAGATGATCCTCCTTATGTCCTAAAACATACCCAAGGGAATTATCTAAAGCATCTGTACAAATATGGAAAGGAAGGGACCAATTTGGTCCCCTCAACACTGGTATTGTGGACAACTTCTCCTTCAAAATTTCAAAATAAATCAATATCTTTAGCTAACAATTTGTACATAGGTGCAGCTATCTTCGTAAAATTTTCAATAAATATTCTATAATAGCCAACGTGGCCCAAGAAACTTCTTACTTCCTTTGGTGAATATGCTGAGGGAAAGTCCAAAATGACCTTGATCTTAGTCGGGTCCACTTTGATACCTGCAGAAGAGATGTGATGCCCAAGAACAATGCCATGTTTTGACAACATCTTACACTTTTTATTACTCAAGGAAACATTAACTTCCTTACATTTAATCAATACTTTCTCTAGGTTATCAAGTGCTTCCTTAAACGAGTCACCATAGACATAAAAATCATCCATATAAATCTCAACACACTTGTGAATCAAATAAAAAAAAATACCCAATACTGCCCTTTGAAAAGTGGCAGGGGCATTGCACAAACCGAATGGCAAAACTCCAAAATCAAATGTCCCCCATGGACATGTAAACGTGGTTTTCTTTTTGTCTTCCAATGCAATCTAAATCTATTTTGACCCGCTAAAACCATCCAAAAAGGAGAAGTATTGCTTGTCTGCTAAGGTATCCAATACCTAATTGAAGAAGGGCAGCAAAAAATAGTCTTTCAATGTTGATTTATTAAGCTCACGGTAATCAACACATATTCTCCACTTATTTTATTTTTTAGGCATGACTACTAGTGGGGAAACCCACTTGCTATCAGATATGGGGTATATAAAGTTAGCATCTAGTAACTTCTATAATTCCTCTTCCACAATGTCTTTCAAGGCGTGATTCATGCGACATTGTGGCTGCCTAACATGTTTGGAATTTTCCTGAAGGTAGATATGATGTGTACATGTGTTAGGGTGAACTCCAGGCATGTCTTTATAGTCCTGTGCAAATGCACCGAAGTGTTTTTGTAGTACATGAATCAGTTGCTCTTGGTGATTTGAGTCAAGATCGAGGTTGATATTTAGGAATTTCTTTAGGCTTACTTCAATAGGAATGATATATGGATCTGCAGTTTCTTTAATGACTGATATAAGGAAAGATGTAGTCCTTGTTGGGTCAAATTTTTCCCGAAAATATATATGAAAAATATGATTATAGTCGTGGTATACTTCAGGAAATGGTGTACAATCTATAACAGAGATGAACAGGCTCATAAAATCATCTTTTGATTGAATTTTCAACACCCTCGATTGTTCAATGGTCAGAAGGGGATGTAAAATTTCTGCATTTTTATGATTTTTAATTTCTTCTTTTTTAGAAGATTCAATTTCTGCATTTTCGCAAGATTCTTGCACCCAAAAAGGATCTCCTAGTATTGGTTTGGTAGGTGGGTATAGAATGAGTTTTTTCATAGCTAATCCATTTGATATGGTCATCTCTCCAGACCTACAACCGATGAAAGCATGAGTTATGGCCAACCACGGGCTTCCAAGGATCACAGGGTGGCCTTCCATGTTGGTCTTAGGTTGAATAACTAGAAAATATACGGGATACTCCCATGAGTCTAAAGTTACCATTATATCATCAAGAACACCAGCAGGATTGACCTGGGATCTATTGACATGTTCAACTACCATGGGTGTAGGTCGCAGATGGTCTAATTGCAACGTTTCCATGTTCATAATGGTCATGATATTTATTGCATCCCCCAAATTGATCAAAGAGTTTTTTTTATAGGGATATCATTGATGGAAATGATGACTATGGGGTTCCCGAGGTCTCCATTTTTATTCACCAATGGTTTTCCAGACATTAGCTCAGTCAGTTGACCTCTACTTGGATAGTGAGGGGCTCTTTTCACTTCCTTCCAAGTTTCTTAATGCATAAATCCCTAATGGTTTTTGAGTATGTATTTTATGGCTTGCAACAAGGGTATTTTGACAAAAACGTTTCGTAGCTCAACATCTAAATCAAATTCAGGGAGGAAAATAGGCTTTTCTATGGCCAACCTCTATGGATAAGGTGAAAGTTTAGGTGCTTGAGGTTGCTATGTATGAGGAGTAGTAGGTGCTTGTGTCGAAATGGAGGGAGTAACTATTTTTCTCGGTTGGTCGTCATCGGTTGATTTTTCAGGAGTTTCCTCCCCTTCTATTTCCTCCTTAGTGACAACTGTGGAATATCTTGGTTTTAAGACTTTCCCCGGTCTCAGATGTATATTTTGCAAAGGTATAGGGGTGACCAGGTAAGTAAGGTATATTATCGTTATTTAAAGTACTCTGCTTGGTTTTCTGTAGGTTATAAAGAAACCTCTCCACGTATTCCTCAAGGCTCTCCTCCTCTTGTTGCTACATCTTGAAAATGTCATTCCGAGAGTCTCTAGTCCTATAGTAATCTTTGTATTTTTTCAAGAAGGTACTTTTCAGATCCTCCCAAGATCTGATAGAGTAGTCTTCAAGCCCCATGAACCATCATCTTAAGGCAGAGTCTTTTAAAGTTGCAGGAAATAATTTTTTTTTTGTTCATCATCCACATAATTATAGCTCCTACAGAGAATATCAAGCTCAAATAGGAAATCATCTTGATCCTCTGTGACCATACCTCTAAAATTTGGAAGGAACAAAGGGGGGATATTCTTCATGTTCACGTTCAACATCAAATAGAGAATGGGAAATTTGAAGGTTGTCTCTCCTTTTGGTTCTACATTCCTTTTGTCCTCTTCTGCCATGTGGCCAAATATACTAAACTCCCTTGGTCTTGGTGAGAATGATGGCTCAACAACTGGATTTTGGTGGATGGTAAAGTTGTCTCCCATGTTTAATTCTAGAATTCCTCCCACCACAACAGTATCTACTTATGAAATAATCACGTCTTGTGAAGTCCTAAGTAGTTTGTTTATGAGATCTGGATTGATAGTATGATCTAGTGGTGGATCAATGTTCAAAGTTGGCCCACCAATCTGCCTGTCTTCAACTAGTTTGTCCAGGAATTATCCCTCTTCTCCCTACACATTTTTTTATAGTCGGTTCAGATTGTGGGGTGGATAACCTTGATGTAGAACCCTCTCTTTTATGCGTGCTCCCTACGTATCTCTCAATCGAGTTAGTATGAGGAGTCTTATTGCTACCAAATAAATCTGTTGGAATATCTATTTTTAAAAATCTACCCTCACTGTCCCTTCCTAACCATTAGTTAAGCACATGCCAGATAGGGTTCAGAAGGACTCACAATAGTGGCAACGTAGGTTCTTACCTCCCGTCTTACCGTCTTTCCGCCCCCCAATTTGAAAAGTGCTAAGAAACCAAACAAAAACTAAAATCGAAGAAACTAACCTCATACCTTTTACCTTTTAACAGTTCCTCGACAACGACGCCAAAAATGTTGGGTAAATTAATTGTAGTATTAAACCCATTTTTAATTGTCAACCAAGTTTGTAAGTTGATGAACTACAAACACAATGTGTGTGGGAAAAGGACAGAAGTATATCCTAATCTGTCTCCCAAGGAGCAAGAAAGCTAATTAACCTATCAAGCAGTAATCAAAACATAAGGAAACTTGACAAAAATAAAATCAGACAATCATCACAATCCATACAACTAATCAAAGATTAGGAAAAAATACCATGACTCTTCCAATAATGTCTAGATCATAATATGTGCATTAACAATTGTGGAAATAGGAAGAAAGTAGTCTGCTAACTAATGCTCACAGTAAATAAGTAAGAAACTAATTAAAAAAAATGGGAATCACTCACACAAGTGTCCACATCACTGAACCTTATGAGTCTAATCAAATCCTCACATAAGTATGTTACTGACCTACAATAAGACTGGCCAGTCTTAAGAGAAATTCTAGATGTCTAACTTATTCTCAATCCCAAACACTCACTTCACATCAAGCATGACAAACTCACTGGGTGTTGATGAATTCTTACACTCAGACAAGATGCTTAAGTGCAAAGGGATGACTCTATATGAGCCTTGTCACTGATCTTGACACATGTACTGGTGTGTGAAGCAGTGAGATAAATTCTAACGCTAATCTGTCAAAAAAAACGTATAACTGTCAATGAAAGAATACAAGCACACAAACTGCATACAATCAAACCTACACTCTTGTTCCTTGAGCTAAAACCTTATTTCTCATTGAAAACACCTCCAGAGGCCACACAATCACTTAGTAAAATGAGAAACTAAAACCAACAAGAAAACCTTGTTAATAACTTTGAGAATTGTGCTCTTCAATGCCACATAATTAAAGATGGACTCTATAGAACATAAAGATACAGACTTTGTGATCTATTCCATGTGTGCAAAGACAACTTAGCTCTTGATAGGCAGAAAGTTATGTTTCTTGAATAACTATAACATGAATCCAGGTCATCACAGAGATTTTGTTTCATCTCATTATTTATTTCATATATTCAAATCACAAGTCATCAAGTTAGTCTCCTTAAGAAAATGTTGGGAATATACTATAATTATGTCGTACATTCGAGATTCCCCAACTTGTTAACAGATGAACCTTTACAAAATTTATTATAATATTCTGTTATGAGGAAAAGAGACAAAGTTTAAGTTCTTTTAGGAGCACATTAGAAATTAACAATAGATAACTGACACACAATTAATTTCCTATGTAAAATCGACCCATGGAATTGAGGGCAAGACTCACATCAAATCACACATCTAAAATCTTATCTTAAAGGTTAACAATGTATATAAGATTACGAAAGAACCTCATATAAGATACACCTTAGTATGAAATATTTAGATTACATTGCTCAAAAACAAATATAATTCTGCAGATAAGAATACACATACACGAATCAATCAACAGGAACTCACTGATGCAAAATAACCACAACAAATAAAAAGTAGGTATTGTACAGTAAACTCAGCTTATCGGGAGAGGTGGGACCACGCCTTCCTAGGTAGTGAGTGAAAACAAACTTAGAGGTTCACAAGTACAAGAATACCATGAACTAAAACCAAATTTGTATTAAAGAGAAATTGATACCAAACTTATAGTACTTCCATTATAATGTATGATGTTCAGAAATGTAGTGCACAATACTAAGCATATCCATGATTACAATCAGTAGAATAACCCCCAATTAATTGTTTAGATTAAGACAACCTATGTATCGAGATTTGAGTTTGTATAGGATTACATTGACCTCCCATGTTCTCGTAGAGCCAGGGAGAAAAAATGGTTACAAAGATAGAAAATCAAACTGACTTTGATCCCTTTAACCTCTAGTACAAACTTAGGAAAACAGATCAATAAAACTGGATACTATTACCATTCATGAGTCCTGACCCCGATATGGTTATGCGTTGAAAGATATGTCTGAGATTTGAATAGAGGTCTCGCGCTAGCAAGGAGAAGGATGGGCACAAATTAATAGGTCAACATCCATCTCAACATTCATATCGACAATACCCATATGACCAAATCCAATCCGGGCACATGCAAATAGGAGAAGTTACAAACTCAAGAACTGGAATGTATGTATCGGTACTGGAATGCTTGAAATGGCGTGGGAACAACTGTCATAGTAAAAAGGTGAACATAACTTTCATCATTGATAAAATATAGCTTAAGAATCCTTATTAATCTACTAAGAACTAAGAAAAATATCAAAATAAAACAAATTTTACCTCATGCACTTGTCAAAGGTCTTAAGCTTGCAAAAAGGTGAAAATAGATGACAATAAATTAGGTTTAGATACATAGATAAGGATTTGGTGACCAAAATGAATGTTTGGTGAGTGACAAAATGGGAGCTGAACAGATATTTTTAAAATCTCTAAATCCACCCAAAATATCATAATTACATCTAACCAACTAATTATTTAAAATTCAAATTTATTATTTGTCAGATTCCAGCAAGGATTAAAATTTAAGCAATACCTAAAAATGGGTTCACTAGAATAATTTTTTTTAAATCTCACTATGATATAATAATGGGCATTAGCTATTGTGTGGAGGCATTTATTGGAATAATTTTTTTCGAAAAGTGAGAGGAGTACAATAAATGCTTTACTTTCAATCTTCACATATCTCACCAATTCCATTAGTGGAAACAAATGTCATTAATTCCATTGGTGGTCTCCTCATCCAACACTTAAGATGTTATGAACCTCTAACTCTTCACTAGTAACTTCACTCGTTTGGATGACTTTTCACCATACAAATTATTCAAAAGGAATAACGTAGTTAGAGGAATACAATAATTAATCTATGTGGAGGTATATTAGAATGGAGTATATACAATTTTCTTATGTTAATAATTATATCTATGTGGAGGTATGGTATAATGGAATATATACAGTTTTGCCATGTTAGTGTGGTGAGGTATACGTTTTTTCTTTTGAATAAACATTTTCCTAAGTAATGCCCATTATGTTAATTATGCCCTTACCTCTTTAGTGGTGAGCGTATTTGAATATACTTTGTTTAAAAGGAAATTTCAAAGTGTTTTATTCTTATTTTCATGATTCAAGTTACTCATTTGGAATATATCACATTGTTTATGTTGCTCAATCTAAGTCTAAGATTTTTATCTATTTTTCTACATATGAGGATAAATATGGTGCATAACAAATGCCAACGATGCACACTAGCTAGGCCCACAATGTCATAGTGTTAGGATGGAATCCTATCCATAAACTTCCTTTGGCTGTGTGCCATTGTTGGCAACTTCATTCTCTTAAAGACCTCAGCTCATATTAGGTTATTCTAGATTCCATTGTCAACGAAATGCAGTGGGATCCCCTTCACCCAGATATGTGAGTGGAAGAGGTGCTCCCCCTCCTTAGGCTCCCCTAGTTCTTCTGGTTGGATTTTTTTGGTTGCAATGGTAGCAGTGGGTTCTGCATCGATGATCTGTTTCCATTTATTGTTCTATGAATCATAGTTAGGGCTACGACCTAATTATTTTTCTTTGATCTCAACAAACAATGATTATTTCATGCAACATTCATCGGTGTTGTGTTGGAGGCTCTTGTGGAACTCACACCACTTTTTGGTGTCCTTCTTTGACTGCCTATCACCTTTGTTTGCCTACATCTTGGATTGGATCTCTTGAGGTTGGCCTTCCTTTCTCTGAACCTTGCTCTGTGACTTAGGACCACCTTTTCCATGCTTCTATTGTTATAGATTTGCAGAACTGAACTCCCTCTTATTTCACTGCTTAAATTTATTCTCGATTTTGACAACGTATCGATAAGCAAATCCTAGTGAGGATATGTCCAAGAAATCTATTTCTGTTTGGATGTACCTGAGTAGGCCACTGCATTACTTCAGAACTAGGTGTCTCTCAAAATATTGAATACCCAACTTTGAGTGCAGGGTATGGAAGATGTTGGTATACTTTGGCTGATCCAGGAGGATCTCCACACAAGGATTCAATAATTTGAACACCATTAAGATGATCATTAAAATGTTTATTGATGATAGGTGACAAAGATTAAAAGGAATGATTAATGCTTAAATAAAATGATTAATACTTTAAATGAGTGTCAGAAGCTCAAGCATTATTCAGTCAAATTGGAAAAATGATTAATACTTGGAGTGAGTGGAATTACTCGTGTATTTTTCATTTAATTTGTAAAAAGGGGAAATTAGTTGTGTGAGAATCCACCTCACAAATTAGTTTCCTAGTTTTAAGGGGAAAATAGTTTTTTGTGAAAATCCACCTCACAACTAGTTTTTTTATTCTCAAGAAGAGGATGAGAGTCTCATAGGTTGGTTTGGGATTCTTTCTCATTTTATCACAAGTGTTTTCCTAGTCTCAAGGGGAAATTAAGGGTGTAACACCCCAAGTTTTGACTCCCATATTAAATAACGTATTTTGTTAATTGTCAAGAGGCTAGAGGGCCCAAACAATTAAAAGAGGCCAGTGTGCCTAAGAAATGTAATGTTTTGATCATTATTAATAATAAACACATCGTTGGCTGCTAGACGAACAAGGACTAGAGTTGTAGGGGGCTATGATTTCACAAGAGAGGGGGTTTGAGGGGCTAAATGTTTATTTCCTATTTTTAATTACCCTTTTGTCTAAGGGAGCAGATCAGTTACGTGAGCTTCTTGGGGAAGGCTAGGAGGTTCTTGATTCCCCACAAAATACTTAAACCCGCCCCTGGTCTATTGGGGGGTTGGTTATTCACTCGTTCACTTTCTCACTGGTTCATTGGTTCATGCACTTACCCACTCGTTCATTCATTCCATTCTTACCTATCACTCATTCGTCCTTCCTCATCCGTGTCTTGGCTTGGGGAAAGGGAAACAAACTATTGAAGAGTAGCCATGGTATTGTTGGATGTAGAGGTCGTTGGTGTAATCCAACCATGACTTGAGGCCTACATGTCTGAGATGCTTTGGCCCGTGTCTAGCTTTGTTAACAATTGCGAGTCTTGAGAGTTCCAGCATGGATATTCTGGACTAGTTGCGTTGGAGCCTTGGAAGGAGAAGGACTGCCTGAGGGATTGCATGGTAGAGAAGGGTGGGGGTCCATTCTCTTGGGTGGTGCAAGCTGGGTAGAAGAGAGTTAGGTACTTGGATTGTTGTGAGTGCTCGGAAATCCTGTGAGAGCTTGAGTGTTAACTGGTTTGGGAAGCCAAGTAACACTCTGGAACTATCCTTGTGAATTCATAGCCTTGGTTCGGGGTGAGACTGTTGTTGAGATTTGGAACAATAGTGTCTGTGGTTGGGTGGAACGTCCTTGGTCTGCAGTCAGTTGGTGTTTTCTTTTATAAAGATAAGTGCTCTCTGTTATGGTATTATTTACATGTATATGAATGTATTCCGCTGTGTATTTATTTATCGTTTAATTGAATCTTTAGACTATGTATGCTTGTTGGTTATTGTTGTGCATGTCGTTATATATTTTCTTTTATGAATCCTTATTAATTTAAAGAGGTATCGGTAAGAGAAAGAAGTCCGAGGGTGGGATTGAAGGTAGTGTACTCTGGCCTGTGGGTGGTGGGGTATGTTACATATTGGTATCAGAGCTTATGGTTGAAACATCGGGCTGATATGGTCCGGGTCTGTTGGTCAGAGTCTCATGGTTGAGATCTAATTCTGACCTTGAAGTTGAAAATATTAGGAGGAATGGCATTGCATAATTTATGTAGGAAATAGAACATCAGAGATCCTTTGTAAGGGATCGAAGGATCGTGACCGTCCCTTTCGAATTTGGGAGCGATCGCCACTGTGGGATCAAGAGAGATCTGAGATCCTTGGATCGGAGGGCAAGTGAACAAGGGTCGTCTGATGAAGGCGAAGCAAAAGGTTGATTAGGTTTAATTCACAACCATCAGATCTCATTGAAGGGAGATCGACGGTGGGGAGCCATTGCAGAGATCGGGAAGGAAATTAGAGCATGAGAAAGTTGAGACTCCACAATCCCTTAGGATCGTTGATCTTTCTCGATCAAAAGATCAACGGTGGATATCAATCCCACTATGGATGAACATCTTTGCATTGCGGAGATCGGGAAGGAAATTAAAGCATGAGAAATTTAAGTTTCTGAAATAACTCCTATCCGTTGATCTTCACGGTCCATTAAAGCACGACTGTCGATCTTGAAAAGTGAGGTAAGCACCCAAAGGTTAAGCCGAGGTCACAGCTCTCGGTCACCTGTAGAGAAAATAGAGTGAACTTTGTGCAATTCTTGTCCGTCAATCCAGGCAAGGGATATGTGTCGACAAATCGGCTAGTTCGGAAGTTCAGCGTTCGGGAGAAATGGAATGTACTGATGTGAAATCTCTAGAATTCCCCAAGTCCTTCGACCGTTGGATAGAGCGATGGGTTTCAGGAGTTTTGAGGACTGACAGATCTGCGCAAGGGTGATTGTGAGCTGTAGATCTCACAACGGTTCGGGAGTCTGGTGTTGGGGACAAACAAAGTTTGCTAAGGCGAAATCTTCCAAAGCTTGAAATTTCGAAGTGACGTGGCTCACTGACGTCACTTGGGATGACGTGGACACATGGGATGTATGCCACATGTTAGTGAGTTTTGAACCTATGGAAGATTGAAATGTTAGTTAGAATGTGACACATGTCACCCACCTGATTGGTCCACGTGTCCGCTTCTAGTATTTCTCCACATGGCGACAGATCATGCAGTCCGGAGACTGGGCACTCCGGAGGAAAAAGATGTGATAGTTTGCATTGGGTCGAGAACTCTTGAAGGCTCAAAGGTCAAAGTACATATCAATCATTGATCCTAGAAGAGAGGCGACAGTAGATCTCGTAGTCTGGAGACTAGGTACTCTGGGGGTTTTCAAGTCTCTATGAGTGAAAAGTATCAAAGCCCAAAGTCGTGAAGGCACATAGACCGTCGATTTAGGATCCCTTTGAGAACTTTCTCAACTGTTGGATCAAGCAATGGAAGGACAGGGTAAGCACTTCGGTGAATTGTCACTCCAGGGGAGTTGAGCAGCATGGGAACTGAATGTCCCGGACCCCCAGAGCGTCGAATTAATAGAGGATCGTTCCTCCCAACACTTGATTAAGTCATAGACCATCGATCTTGTGAAGCCTTTAGATGGGGGTGGGGTCTTCCATTTGACGGGAGATTAAATCTCGACCGTCCGATCCTTGTGGTGGAGTTAATGGAGATTTTGATGAAGGGTAACTCCGGGAGGAAACAAGAGTTGACAACAGAGAACAGACGAAGGTCAAAGTATGGAGGACTTTGTCTCAGCACCAGTCCCATCCACAGGTAAAAAAAAAGAGGGGGCTTGGGAGGTAACTTAGCCGCGGGTTTATGGCTCCACAAGCCCTGTGTGAAAGAACACGGAGCGAGGCGCTAAGGAAGGGACTAAGTCGTGGATTCAAACCATGGTCACTTGAAATATGGTTTGAGGGAAGCACCTGCACATAATGAAATTCTATGTTATCCAAGGATAACATGACACTGTTATTTTGCGAAGAACGGGGATATATTTTTCCTGAACTAAGAAGAGAAGGACCTGTAGCATTGTTTGGAAAATTTCTTTATATGCATAATTCTAACAAAATGGTCACTTGCACATTTTGTAGAATTAAGATATTTAAACATATTGGCCCGAAATGAAGATTCGAGAGATGGAAGAAGGTGAGGTATCCTCCAGTTGTGATAGAGAGACCGAAGGCCAGAATACCAGAGTTGGTAATGCAGAGACAGAGGACAAAGGAGAGAAAGAAACATTAATAGAAACTGTAAGAAGCCTAAAAATAGAAGTGCAGAGCTACAAAGCAGACAATGAGAGGTTGATGAGAGAGAAAAGTCAGATAAATGATCGAGTGTTGTAGAGCTTAAACCAATTACAGAGGAAAACAAGGAATGGCTCCGAGAAAGGGGAAGAAGGCAAGTTTTGTGAAAGAAGAGATGATCATGGAAGAGATGGTTATTCAAGAAGTTCTAGCAGAACTCATAGACATCACTCACCTCCCTACTCAATAAGGAAGTTTTATGCATCTGAAGATTCCATAAGTAGTCTAGAGGTGTCTCCTGTTAGGCACCAAAGAAGAAGGCATGAATTGGACAGTTTGCAAGGAGAGTTGAGGAAGCGCAAACCACCATCCTTTGATGGTGAAAGAGAAAGAGAAAATGATGTTGAGGCATGGTTTCTTGGAATCAGGAGATATTTTCAATTGCATAACTATTCATCAAACCTAGAAGCCAGGAATGCCACCTACCATTTACACGGGAAAGCTCCAATGTGGTGGGATCAACTGAAGCAAGTTGAACATATTAATGAGAGCAGGATCACTTGGAAGAAGTTCAAGAAGTACTTCCAGAAGGAGTACCTCTCAAAGAATTTCTATGACAAGAAAATGTAGGAGTTCTTTAAACTCAGGATGGGAAGCATGACTATGGCAGAATATGAGAAGAAGTTCTTGGGGTTGTTAAAGTATGGTGGGTTCATTAATGATGAGAAGGTGAAAATACAAATATTTCTAAGTGGATTGCCAGCCTTTTATAAATAAAATATTAGGTATGATGAGCACAAGACATTGACTGAGGCCATAAGGAAGGCCACATATATGTATGAGCAAGGTCGGGGAAGAGAATCCCTGCAGAAATCTTGGAAGGATAAGAGGAAGGAGAATTTCGATCAAAGGAGGAAAGGATTGAAACCTCCCTGCAATAGGAATGAGCTTAGTAGAAATCATCAAGATCAGTATGCTAAGGGTGAATCCAAGAAAGAAGACTCCCTAGGAAAAAGGGGAAGACCACCAATACAATGTTGGGGATGCAAAGAAGATCACATGTACAAGGATTTCCCACACAGAAAGGACATAGTGAAGACTGTGCACAACGTCCAAGAGGCTACAACATTCGAAGATATGGGAATAATTTATGCATCTTTAGATGATCGACAAGTAGAGTACCAATCCAATATGATCGAGGTGGAAGGTAAGATCATAAATCAGTCTGTTTCTATTTTAATTGATTCAGGAGCAAGTCATTGTTACATTGATCCTAAAATAGTGGATAGATTACATTTGGAGAAAAGTAAGCTTGGAAAATCAAGTTTGGTTCAGTTAGCCACTGGAACCAAAAGGAGAGTCCATGATATGGTCAGAAGTTGTTCCATAACTCTTAATGGTGTGAATACTAGTGTTGATATGAATATCATACCCTTGGGGTCTTATGATATTCTAATTGGAATGGATTGGTTGGACAAGTATCATGTTGTCCTAGATTGTCATAGCAAGACATTTACCTGTCTTGATGGAGATGGAAAACATAACACTGTGAAAGGAGTTCCAAGACCCATATCAATAAGGGAGATTTCATCCTTATAGCTAAAGAGATGTTTTAGAAAAGGATTTCAATTGTATGCAACTCATGTGGAAGAATCAGAAAATACAAAGGGGCCAAGCCTTGAAGATTTCTCGGTACTACAAAAATTTGAAGATGTATTCCAAGAAATACTAGGGTTGCCACCAAGAAGGGAGATAGATTTCTCAATTGATTTAGTGCCAAGAGCTTCCCCAATGTCAAAAACACCTTACAAAATGAACACACCAAAGTTAAAAGAATTACAAATGCAGTTGGAGGAATTGTTGAAGAAAGGGTACATACGTCCAAGTGTTTCACCTTGGGGAGCACTAGTACTTTTTTTCAAAAATAAGGATGGAACCTTGAGGTTGTGTATTGACTTTCAACATCTGAATAAGTATACTATAAAGAACAAGTATCCTCTACCCAGAATTGATGACCTCTTTGATCAACTAAGAGGAGCAAAGATATTTTCAAAGATGGACCTGAGGTCAGGATACCATCAGGTAAGGATCAAGGAAGAAGACATTCATAAGACAACCTTTAGAACCAGGTATGGGCATTATGAATTTGTAGTGGTGCCATTTGGACTGACCAATGCACCAGCTGTCTTTATGTGCTTAATGAATGGCATATTCAAAAATTATTTGGATAAATTTTTCATAGTATTATTGGATGACATACTTGTCTATTCCAAGTCTGAAGAGGAGCATGAACATCACTTAAGACTGTTATTGAAGCCTTGTATGGTAGGAAATGAAATACTCCGTTGAGTTGGGACAATGCAGCAGATAGAGTGGTACTTGGACCAGAGTTGCTCAAGGATATGGAAGACTAGATGGTTACGATCAAGTGAAATTTAAAGGAATCTTAAGATAGACAAAAATTTTATGCAGATAAGAACAAGACAACTAGAGAATTTAAAGTAGGTTGAAATTGGGTAGTTGTACAAAGATGACAGCCAGATTCTGTGGTCCATTTGAAATATTGGACATAATAGGGTCAGTTGCATACATGCTTCCATGAATGTGCATAATGTATTTCATGTCTCTTTGCTAAAGAAATATGTACATGATGCTAACCATGTTATTGATTGGCATCTGATTCAGGTAGATATAGAGGGAGACTTTCAGGTCCACCCAGTGTGAGTATTGGAAAGAAATGTCAAAATGCTCTGGAATCGAGTTATAGAGCTGGTAAAAGTTCAGTGGACCTGCTACGGTCCTGAAGATGCTACTTGGGAGCATAAAGATGCCATGCGGGTAGAGTACCTGCAACTTTTTGAATAAATTTTGAGATTGTGATATCTATTTTGTATATGCACTGAGGACAATGCCAAAATAAGGGGGAGGGGATGTAACACCCCAGGTTTTGAGCCCCATATTAAATAATGTATTCTGTTAATTTTCAAGAGGCTAGATGGCCCAAACAATTAAAAGAGGCCATTGTACCTAAGAAATGTAATGTTTTGATCATTATTAATAATAAACACATTGCTGGTTGCTAAACGGACAAGGGCTAGAGTTATAGGGGGATATGATTTCACAAGAGAGGGGACTTGAGGGGATAAATGTTTATTTCCTATTTTTAATTACCATTTTGTCTAAGGGAGAAGATAAGTTATGTGAGATTCTTGGGGAAGGCCATGAGGTTCTTGATTCCCCACGAATACTTAAACCCACCCCTGGTTTGTTGGGGGGTTGGTTATTCACTCATTCACTTGATCACTAGTTCATTGGTTCACTCACTTACTCACTCGTTCATTCATTCCATTCTTACCTATCACTCATTCATCCTTCCTCATCTGTGTCTTGGATTGGGGAAAGGGAAACGAACTGCTGAAGAGTAGCCATGGTATTGTTGGATGTAGAGGTCGCTGGTGTAATCCATCCATGAGTTGAGGCCTGCATGTATGAGATGCGTTGGCCTATTTCCAACTTTGTTCACAACTGTGAGTCCTGAGAGTTCCAGCATGGAGATTATGGACCAGTTGTGTTGGAGCCCTGAAAGGAGAAGGACTGCATGGAAGAGAAGGTTGGGGGTCCATTCTCTTGGGTGGTGCAAGCTGGGTAGAAGAGATTTGGGTACTTGGATTGTTGTGAGTGCTGGGAAAGCCTATGAGAGCTTGAGTGCTGACTGGTTTGAGAAGCCAAGTAACACTCTGGAACTGTCCTTGTGAATTCATAGCCCTGGCTCGGGGGTGACACTATTGTTGAGATTTGGAACAATAATGTCTACGGTTGGGTGGAACACCCTTGGTCTGCATCCAGTTGGTGTCTTCTTTTATAAACATAAGTGCTCTCTGTTATGTTATTATTTACCTGTATATGAATGTATTCCACTGTGTATTTATTTATCTTTTAATTGAATCTTTAGACTATGCATGATTGATGGTTATTGTTGTGCATGTCGTTAGATCTATTCTTTTACGCATCCTTATTAGTTTAAAGAGGTATCGGTAAGAGAAAGAAGTCTGAGGGTGGTCTTGAAAGTAGCATACCCCGACCTGTGGGTGGTGGGGTATGTTACGAAGGGTCTCATAGGTTGGTTGAGATGCTTTCTCATTTTTGTCCTTGAGTTGTTATTTAGATCCGAAATTTGTGGATCTTGTCTCCTTGAATTATGGAGAGAGGGAAACTATATAAATTCCTTATGTAAGAATTGTGGAGAAGCCCCTCTTTAGGCCCCTTGGAGAGAGAGCTTTGCATGGTGGGGAATGTAGTCCTTATGGTATCTAGAGTAAGGTCACTTATGTGAGTGCCTTGTTGAATCCTTTGTTAAAGAGAAGGTAGCTTTGTATGGAGCATGTAATACATTTGTGAGAAGGTCTCATCCCTTGCATAAGAAGGATAATAAACTGATTCATATTCTAAGGGGATCCGGAGATGTAGCCATAAGAGTCTGGTGAAATCTGTTAACATATGGGTGTCAAATTATATGTTTGTTTTTTGAATATTGCATTCTTGCTTGATTAAGTAGAGATTTAATTGCACATATGCACATAATGATGAAAATTTTCTCACATTCATATTCATTGTTTAGAAATTATTTGCTCGTTTTCACATGCAATTAATCGTCAGTAAAAGATCCTCATCGTAGAATTTTTGTAGAGAAATATCTCACAGGAATTCTCGGATCAAGTGGTATCAGAGCAGCTCTGGCCAGTTTTGTAGATTGTGAATATAATCATGGGAAAGGAAAATAAGCAAGCATGGTTTCGTGAGCTTGAAGAAATCAACCAGACAATCTAGGCAGAGAATGATGAATTGAGGAGGTTGCTATAAGAATTAGAAGAAGAAAAGAGCAAACTATGACTGTAGCTAGAAGCTATGGATGAGCAAGTTGGGGAATGCTCCGCTACAGGAGAAGCAATAAATCCCTCTAAGATCAGACCAACTTGTGTCCATGATAGGTATACTAGTTATGGCTCTTGTCATGACAATGTTGACGGCTGCACATATTGTCAAATAATAGAGGATTCTCTCCATACACAAGATAACCAAGGTGGTTTTCTAGAAGCCTCATCTAGAGCTTCATCCAACCAGGAGGAGTAGTTGGCAAAACTTCAGGAAGATGACCAAGTGTCACAAACATGAATGGAGGTAAAGAATTCTCGATGTTCAATTCCTTCCCTTATTAATGATGATACCTCTTTTGGAGTTTTTGAAAAGCACACCAAGGGCATTGGCTTGAAGTTGCTGAGGAAGATGGGGTATAAAAGAGGAGGTCTTGGTATTAATGGCCAAGACATCATTCAACCATTGGAGGTTGTGGAAAGGCCTTGGTATGTAGGATTGGGGTATGGTGAAGGAGAATGCTCAAAAGTAGTAGAAGCAGAGGATTCTCCAAGCAAAGAGTTGAAATCATCACCAACACCATCTAAGAAAAATGATGGCACATCACTTTATTAAAGTGATATATCTAGCAAGATATTCTAGAGGAAATCAAAGTCTCCTTGAAAATATTGGGACAACAAGAGTATTGCAAAGTGATGGAAGAGAAAGATTCCTTACGACAAAGGCGAGACAGACATGAAGTCACATAACTATTGCACTCACTACAAAATGAGTGGTCACTAGGTCAGGAAATGTTGGAAGCTTCACCCCAAGCTTCGTCACACACCAAGCAAGAAGTCCGTACAAGAGCCTATGCAGTTGGAGGCTTGATCCAAGTGGATCCTCCTCAGTAAAAAAAAAATGGCCAAAAATCAAAGTGCCCATAATTTGATGAAACCAACACCAAGTCAAATATCTCATCGAGAGATTTGCAACGACGCACACGACACCTCAATTGACCTCCATATGAAAACGTTATGGCCATCTGAATTTTTCTACAAAAAGGAAAATCTGGCAAAGCTGACATTAGCATGATGTCAACATGTTGACATGGCAACACCACATGATTTCACGTGTTAGGTTGATTTAGCCTTTTCAGGAGTCCAAATGGACCAGTAAAATTGTGCCATGTGTCATTTGTATGGTAGTTGACATGGTGATGATGTGTCGATTTCCTAGGTTGTACGACTGATGATGTGGCAGATGATTGAGCAATACGGTGGATGATGTGGCATATGGTGACGTCAACCAATAACGTGGCAGTTGACATGGCAGGGGTAGGTGACATGGACCAATGAAATTTTGACATGTGGCATGTGCAGATTCGATCTGGAACCAATTGGTATGAGACACGTGCCAGCTGAATGGATTTAGACTCACAAGTGGACCAACTGGAAGCTGCCACGTGGTAGTCTGGTTATCCCTTTACAGGGTTTGTTTACCAAAAAATTATGGGAGACCACATGAATCAATCTCGCGACCTCATGCTCACAAGATCAACGATTTCCCCGGATCTCTTGCATTATAGTTCTTACCTATATTTGGATTAATGACTATTTATTCCATCATCATGGGTCAAACGATGAAAATTTGGCCGAGGGGCTAACCCCCTGGACTTTTTGTTAGCGGTTATGTTATTATAGCAAAGGTTTCACCCATGTGCGGCAAGTTTGGCACAATTACCAACCATTCAACACATATCATGGATTATTCATGAATTTTTACCCAAAAGATAGGTGGGAACCCGCGATTTTGACCCCACCCCCCAAATTAAACCGATTAACCAACGCACCACAAGTGGCACTTTGTAAGCTTCGCTTGTCAAATATTATTTAAAAAATAGATTTTCCATCCGATGGAGGTACGTGTAGACCATACTTGGCATTTTTTAGAGACTGATATGACATTTATAATAGAGGTACGATCCTGTGTGGCACGCAGACCGAGATGTAGAGGTAGGAAGGAGCCCAAGAAGCCTTGCATGAAATTATATGAAATTATAGTCTTTTTTGCACGATTTTCTGAGCCAGAGTAAATGGTGCAGTCCATTCTTTGATCTGAACAGCGTAATTTGAGAGCTATGGCCAAGCCCTTATCTACTTGCCATGCTTTACGAGGAAGAGTTTCACTTTTCAGAACATAGCCATGTTTAAAGTCAAAAGTTGTAGAATTCTGAGACAGACATGTTGGTGTTGTGTATGCTGAATTTTGAGCCACAGATTAAGAGCCTTTGTGCATAAACCAATGTAAGTATCATTTGATTTATGATTGTACCTCTTTTGGGGAATTTTAAGAGGATAAAATGTGTTTGCAGATTCTGGTGGTCTTTGATGTTGCAACAGGGCAGCAAGATTTGAAATTTGCAGGGAATTATTTCCATATCTTAAAATGGAAGATGGAAAAACCAAGGGAGATTGGAAACTTTGATATATGTTGCACTTTTTATAGTGGATTTGGAGACCATAGAGTCTTTCACTAAGTGCTTGTATTCGGTATTCCGACTTAGCCATGTGCATTTTTGATGGTGGAATGTGAAGGCCAAGGTGTCTTCCACTAATGCACTTTGATGAAAATTGTAATTTTGAAGTTTTTCTTGCACATGTTTGAAGTGGAGTTTGGAAACCATAGAGTTTCACCACTAGTGCATAATTGGGTGCTTGAAAAAATTACCTTAATGAGCATGTTGCCTTAAGTGATGTTGAAACATTGTAAAGGGGTTTTTTATTAGCCACTCTTCGATGATAATGAGAGTGAGAGGTATTTGTTTTATGCCTAATCCTTATTGGCAACATTGTAATGGGTCTTATATCCACTATTGAGTGAGAGGCATTATTTTGTCTAAGGCCTATCTTGGCAATCATTGTAAATTTGTCCATGAATGTTTTATAAACTCTTGGAAAACATGGTATTGCTTTGAAATTTGCAAAATTGTGATCATGTATTATCAGCTACAAATTTGCATTGATGCAAATGTTGGCATCGACATCCTCATTCCAAAGTACAAAGGTGAAGGAGAAGAAGGGTGCAGCCTTTCAAAGAATTTGTTTATGTAGATCAATGAATCAACTAAAACTTTGCATTAATGAAAGTGTTGGTATCGACATCCTCATTCTGAAGTACAAAGGTGAAGGAAAAGAAGGGTGTGGGCTGTTAGAGACATTTGTTATGCAGATCAAGGAATCGGCTACATATTTGCATTGATGCAAGTGTTGACTTTGACATCTTCATTCTGAAGTACAAAGGTGAAGGAGAAGAAGGGTGCATCCTATCTGAGACATTTTTTGTGAAGATCGAGCAGTGGGGAAGTGCATTGTGGAGTGTAAGACTCTTCCTAGAAGCTAGTAAAGGTAACCATATACTCAAGTTACAACTTCTCTCTATACGTTTGGAGGACCAAAAATGCTTTGTATGGGGAGGTATGATCCAGGAGGATCTCCACACAAGGATTCAATACTTTGTGTTAGAAAAACAATATCGCAGAGCAATAAAATAAAACAAATGCAGAAATAAAACATGGAAGATACACAATACAATAGAGACACAAATATACACGGTTCACCCAGTGTGGGCTACATCCACCAGAGAAATTGCTAGGTCCTTCCTTTTTATTATCCATCAAATGAATGGATACAACCTACAACACACCCACTGTAACTTCCTCTTCTTTCTCTCACAATATCCTCTCTTATAATACAATATTCGCAATGATGCATAGACGTAATACATTTCCCTCATAAAAGAGGGTTTCCTTCTAGGGGAAAAATCCATAACATAACTTCTACCGTCATATCTGTGACCTTATAATGAATGATCCAGATTTACTATGAAATTACAATACACATTTACAAGAAATTTTTTCCTTTGGGGGTTCGCTTTCCCCCGGGCCCCGCCGGGGGGGCAAGCCCCCCTTCAACCCCCCCACATGGAGGGGTGTACAGTCTTCATGGGGTATAAACATGGATGAAAACAAAGACCTATGAAATAGGAAGATAATCAGGCTGCACAACCAACACTTTGCACACCATGGAGAAGCTTATTAAAATGTTGATTGATGATAGGTGACAAAGTTTAAAATGAATGATTAATGCTTAAATAAAATGATTAATACTTTAAATGAGTGAGAAGCTCATGCATTATTCATTCAAATTAGAAAAATGATTAATACTTGGAGTGAGTGGAATTACTCGTGTATTTTTCATTTAATTTGTAAAAAGGGAAAATTAGTTGTGTGAGAATCCACCTCACAAATTAGTTTCCTAGTTTTAAGGGGAAATTAGTTTTGTGTGAGAATCCACCTCACAACTAGTTTTTTCTATTCTCAAGAAGAAGAAGAGAGTCTCATAGGTTGGTTTGAGATTCTTCCTCATTTTATCACAAGTGGTTTCCTAGTCTCAAGGGGAAGTTAAGGGTCTCATAAGTTGGTTGATATGCTTTCTCATTTTTGTCCTTGAGTTTTTATTTAGATCCTAAATTTGTGGATCTTCTCTCCTTGAATTATGGAGAGAGGGAAACTGTATACATTCCTTATGTAAGCATTGTGGGGGAGGCCCCCTTTAGGCTCCTTGGAGAGAGAGATTTTCATGGTGGGGTATGTAGTCCTTCTGGTGTCTGGATTAAGGTCACTTATGTGAGTTCCCTCTTGAATCCTTTGTTAAGGAGAAGATAACTTTGTATGGAACATGTAATACATTTATGAGAAGGTCCTAGACCTTGCATAAGAAGGATAATAAAGCAATTTGTATTCCAAACGGATCCGAAGATGTAGCCAGAAGAGTCTCGTGAACTCTGTTAACATATGGGTGTCAAATTATATGTGTGAGTTTTGATTGCATTCTCGATTGATTAAGTAGAGATTTAATTGAACATATGCACATAATGATGACAATTTGCTCACGTTCATATGATTTTTTTAGAATTTTTTCTTTTCTTTTGTGTTGACATGAAATTAATCGTTAGTAAAAGATCCTCATCATAGAATTTTTGTAGACAAAGGCCATCCAAGTGGGTTCTCTCCTGGATGGCATAGATTCATCCACGATGTGCCTCTCTCAGTAACCTTGCCAGCAAGATTTGACATGGGGAAGGGATTTAAGGAGCACAAAGGTAATATTTTTACCGTTGGAAAGTTTTTGGATAGAGTAATAACATTCTAGTAGATTCAACCATTTCTCTAGAGCATCTGCATCTATATGGCCTTCAAATAAGGGGATATCATAATTAACTTGTACCTTGAAGGGCATCGCACCTCTGAAATGAATACTTATCAAAGATGCCTCGACCGTCGTTGGTAGTCGTCAAGGGATTTGAGTGAAGTTTTCCATCATCTCGTTTCCCTATCACACGAGGGCTTCCTCAAGCAACATCTTAAAAATATTTCATGCTCCATCATCTCTCCATTCTTCCACCGTGGGAGGCGAGAGTGGTCATCCCAAGAGAAACTAGCTCGAGACCAAACTGTCTATACCCTGACCTCGTCGGGGATATGCAATGAGAAATGACAAGGATAAGACTACTTTGATACCACTGATCCAGATTATATTGAGAATGAAATGAGATAATGATTTGTAAACTACCATGGATATTCCACTAGAACAATTCGTCACAACATATCTGATAAATAAAATTGAAATCTACACTATGAAGGTTAAATTCCTTTGGATTTCAGAAACTTTAGTTACTAATTTTTTGTTTATGCATGTAATACATAAAATGCAGAAAATATAGAATAATAAAGTACAATTACACACCATCCACAAAATAGCACAAAGATTTTCTTTGGGAAACCCTTATGGGAGAAAACTTGTTTCCCAGAGAAAATCTAGCTAGAAGGTGAGGTTGCTCTACTCTCTTTTTTTCTGGTATGGAAATAATGCAAGTACAAAGGAGAGGGCACTTTCTATGGAGTCACCTGAGATCTGTGGCCTATTAGGATGCTATAGAAAATTAACCCCCTCTATTAGGCTCTCTAATTTTCCCACTCCCAATTTTTTTTCTCTACTATGGAACAAAATACAATAACATAGAATAGAACCATTTACCCCCCTAGCAGCTCGGTATTTAACATAGCCCGATAGGCATCTAGGGTTAGGGTTTTGACTTCCTGAACCCTTAATTGTGATAAGGTTTTGGACATTCTAGAATATTCTTGAAATTCCTCAGGTGGCTAGCCCCATATGCCTGAGTAACAGTGTTTGACGTGGCATCCTCTTGTACCATGGTGGTCAACACGATAGGTTAACTTGTGGGAGGCATAACTTTTGCGTATGAGCTCCGATTGGCGTGATTTTTGCACCCTTGAAAAGGTATTGATGTGTAAAATAGTGTCACGGGGTCTTAGCTATGCTAGAAACGTTTTAACCCCAAAAAATGTCGTTTGATGCCTCAAAATGGCTTCGGAAGGTTTCAAACCCAAATTTTCCAAACAGGGACCTGCCATTAAAATGACCCTGCAAGTTGAGTCCTCCAAACAAAACTATAGTAGAGAACACATAAGTACAGTGAAACCCAACTTTTATTAATGAATAAAATAACATAGTACTGTAGAATACAAACTGCCCCAAGTACTTCCCCACATTTTGTGGATGGTAAATGGAGTAAAACGTCAGCCTGATTACATGCCTAATCCGGTTGGGACATCGAGTGAGGCTCCACAAACTCAACAATAGCTAGTCGAGGAAATTGAAATAACCACATCACCCAACCACTTGAACTAACCCACCAGGCTAAATTTTAAAAAACTATATTATATTAAAAAAAATGTAAATTTTAAATGTTAGAATAACATATATAAATTATATAAATCTAGTTAAATTTAATCTCACGTTTAAAATTATGTTATATTTAAAGAGATGTTTCTTTTAGTTCTTTGGAGGTTAGGATTTATTTTGACCCTTCCATTCATAAAAATTAAACTTAGTAACATCTATATTTTAATTGTGAAAATGATGAGAATTAAAACATTTTTTTATATAAAATGTTTGCAAAAAATGGTGCAAATTAGGGAAGATTGACATATAAAGAAATTTACTTATTAGTAAAAACATAAGGTGATATTAAAAATAATTTGACTTTGGAGGTGATGTAAACTTATATGGAAGTGGGTTAATGGGATTACTTTAAAGGTTAATTTATTTCTATATATGTATTTTTTTTAAATTAAAAATAGGGTGGATAATCTAATAAATGGTACACTTTGTTTATTCTTTTGTTAAAAACAAAGTGGAAAATCTAGTAAATAGTATAACAATATGAATTTAATGAATGGTATAACAAGGTTGTCTATAATTTGAATTTTTTTATTACAACACTAATTTTAATTATTATAATTATTTTATTTTCATCTCTTAAAAACAATATTTTAATATAAATTTTATTATTCAACCGTTTTATTTGATTTAATAAAATTTATTTGATTTAATAAAATTTATCAGTAGCTAAACAATTTTATAATTACTCTTGGTTTTTCTTTTTCCTATAATTATTGTTGATTTTTCTTGTAAAACAATTTTATAATTAATCTTGGTTTTTCTTTTTCTTATAATTATTGTTGATTTTTCTTGTAATATTCAGAATCAATCAAAGTTGAGTTAGAAGCGAGAAGACAAACTTGGCAAATAGAATGTAAATTTGATAAATAGTTAGATTTTATTATTAAAATTGAATTGAATAGAGAGTGAATTTGGTGGGAAGTGGAAGTAATGTGTAACCATTTGATTGTTTGGTAAGTTGGTAATGTATTTTCTATATCATACCCACTATAATATCGAACACGACAATTGATGTGACGTGTGTAGAAATGTATTAAATAAATTGTGATATAAATGTATTATATAAAACTTAATGTGATGGACACGACAATTAATGTGATGTGTGTAGAAATGTATTAAATAAATTGTGATATAAATGTATTATATAAAACTTAATGTAATGGATATATTGGAGATAACATTTATGGAATATGTGTCTTGGTAAGATGAGTTATTCATACATAAGCATATAGAATTGGTGAGATTGGGAGCAATCCTTGTTTGAAGGAAAGAGGCATGTTAAGTTTTTAACCTCAATTAATTACTATTATATTATATTGATTATATTTTTGATAGGTTTATTATTTTTAGATTCCTTCTTATATTGATTATGTTTTTTTTATAGGTTTATTATTTTTAGATTCCTTCTTATTGATTATGTTTTTGGTAGGTTTATTATTTTTAGATTCCTTCTAACCTTGTTTATCTCCTAAATATATAAGTAAAAGAGATTCATTTAAATAGATATCGTGTTTTGTGTATTTGGATGTATTCTAATAGAAGGTTTCCCCATACAATACAATAGACTTTGTATACAATCATTCATTCACCTCATTTAAGTATTGCATTACTGAATTGGGTGTTTCTTATTCTTATTTTCTTATTTGTTTCATAACATCAAAGACTTAAATTCATGAAATTAGATAAAAGGCACGGGCCTCAAGAGGTGGATGGATTTTGGTACTTGTGCAACATGTTGATCAATAATGGATCTCAAGCATTGATATTAAAAGGGTCTAATTTTATTCTAAGTTTTCAATGGTGTGTGGATCTTATGAATTTTTTTCAAGAAGAGATAAAAATATTTTATTGATCATTAATCTAATTTACTAAACCATAGTTTTCATCTTCCTATTCCCAAGATGCTAGGCATGTGCATAAAATTCAATGAAGCTATGCCCAATACATATGTTGTACATATGATCATTAATCTAATTTACTAGCTAGAATTCAAAAGACAATGATCGTCAACCTGAAAGCCAATGCTCTAGGTTATCATATCCATCCAAAAATTGTATGCATATTGGAAGGTACAACTGTGACATTGTTAAGAGTATTCCACTGCCAAATAATAGATTTTAGTTCCATTAATTTATATTTGAAAGCCCATTCTATAATTTTGGAGGCTACAGGGAATTCAATAAGTAACATAGACAACTCCACACACATGGTATTTGAGCTTATTGGCCCCCGTGCTTTTCCAAATGGACACCTAAGGGTTGGCATTGGGATCATTGTTACAAGGGAAAAAATCTCTATGGCCAAGGGTAAACCACAACAAACAGGTATGACTGCAGAAATCAACTCAATTCCAACATATGTTATACACCAATGTGTAATATAAGAAAGAGGCCTACCTTGATCCAATGTTTGATGATGTTCCATCGTTGAGCACTTTGACCCAAAGCTTTATACCTACAAGAAGTTCTCAACAAACAAGCAATGCAAGCATATAGTGATAATAAAAACAGGTTAGCACATTATATAGCATAATCCATTAATAAACATTACAAACACGCCCATGGATAATAATCATATATTTGCAAGATACCAATAGG
>SNQJ01S0004168.1:142336-161346 GCA_010110895.2 Picea sitchensis | reverse complement strand
AAGGGAGCAGATCAGTTACATGAGCTTCTTGGGGAAGGCCAGGAGGTTCTTGATTCCCCACGAAATACTTAAACCCACCCTTGGTCTATTGGGGGGTTGGTTATTCACTCGTTCACTTACTCACTGGTTCATTGGTTCGTGCACTTACTCACTCATTCATTCATTCCATTCTTACCTATCACTCATTTGTCCTTCCTCATCTGTGTCTTGGCTTGGGGAAAGGGAAACAAACTGTTGAAGAGTAGCCATGGTATTGTTGTATGTAGAGGTCATTGGTGTAATCCAACCATGACTTGAGCCCTGCATGTCTGAGATTCTTTGGCCTGTGTCCAGCTTTGTTAACAATTGCGAGTCCTGGGAGTTCCAGCATTGAGATTCTGGACCAGTTGCATTGGAGCCCTGGAAGGAGAAGGACTGCCTGAGGGAATGCATGGTAGAGAAGGGTGGGGGTTCATTCTCTTGGGTGGTGCAAGCTGGGTAGAAGAGAGTTGGGTACTTGGATTGTTGTGAGTGCTCAAAAATTCTGTGAGAGCTTGAGTGTTAACTGGTTTGGGAAGCCAAGTAACACTCTGGAACCATCCTTGTGAATTCATAGCCCTGGCTCGGGGGTGACACTATTGTTGATATTTGGAACAATAGTGTCTGCGGTTGGGTGGAACGTCCTTGGTCTGCAGCCAGTTGGTGTCTTCTTTTATAAAGATAAGTTCTCTCTGTTATGGTATTTTTTACATGTATATGAATGTATTCCACTGTGTATTTATTTATCATTTAATTGAATCTTTAGACTATGCATGCTTGCTGGTTATTGTTGTGCATGACGTTATATCTTTTCTTTTATGCATCCTTATTAATTTAAAGAGGTATCGGTAAGAGAAAGAAGTTTGAGGGTGGGATTGAAGGTAGCGTACCTCGGCTTGTGGGTGGCAGGGTATGTTACATGTTTGTATCAGAGCTTCTGGTTGAAACACCGGGTCGATATGGTCTGGTTCTATTGGTCAGAGTCTCATGGTTGAGATCAAATTCTGACCTTGAAGTTGGAAATATTAGGAGGAATGGCATTGCATAATTTAAGTAGGAGCTAGAACTTCAGAGATCCTTTGTAAGGGATCAAAGGATCATGACCATCCCTTTCAAATTCGGGAGCGATTGCCACAGTGGGATCAAGAGAGATCTGAGATCCTTGGATTGGAGGGAAAGTGAAAAAGGATCGTCTGATGAAGGCGAAGCAAAAGGTTGATTAGGTTTAATTCACAACCATCATATCTCATTGAAGGGAGATCGACGATGGGGAGCCATTGCGAAGATTGGGAAGGAAATTAGAGTGTGAGAAAGTTGAGACTCCACAATCCCTTAGGATCGTTGATCTTGCTTGATCAATAGATCAACGGTGGATATCAATCCCACTACAGATGAGCATCTTCAAATTGTGGATATCGGGAAGGAAATTAAAGCATGAGAAAGTTGAGTTTCTGAAATCACTCCTGGTCGTTGATCTTCACGGTCCATTAAAGCATGATTTTCGATCTTGCAAAGTGAGGTAAGTGCCCAAAGGTTAAGCCGAGGTCACAACTCTCGGTCACATGTAGAGAAAAGAGACTGAAATTCATGCAATTCTTGTCCGTCAATCCAAGCAAGGGATATGTGTCGACAAATCGGCTAATTCGGAAGTTCAGCGTTCGGGAGAAATGGAATGTGTTGATGTGAAATCTCTAGAAGTCCCCAAGTCCTTCGACCGTTGGATAGAGCAGTGGGTTTCAGGAGTTTTGAGGGCTGGCAGATCTATGCATGGGTGATTGTGAGCCATATATCTCACAATGGTTCGGGAGTCTGGTGTTTGGGACGAACAAAGTTTGCTAAGGAGAAATCTTCCAAAGCCCGAAATTTCGAAGTGACATGGTTTGTTGACATCACTTGGGATGACGTGGACACATGGGATGTATTCCACGTGTCAGTGAGTTTTGAACCTATGGAATATTGAAATGTCAGTTAGAATGTGACACATGTCACCCACTTGATTGGTCCATGTGTCCGCTTCTAGTACTTTTCCACGTGGTGAAAGATCGTGCAGTCTGGAGACTAGGCACTCCGGAGGAAAAATATGTGACAGTTTGCGTTGGGTCGAGAACTCCTGAAGCCTCAAAGGTCGGAGTACATATCAATCGTTTATCCTAGAAGACACACGGAAGTAGATCTCATAGTCCAGAGACTTGGTACTCTGGGGGTTTTCAAGTCTCTACGAGTGAAAATTATCGAAGCCCAAAGTTGCGAAGGAACATAGACTGTCGATTTAGGATCCCTGAGGGAACTTTCTCAACCATTGGATCAAGCAATGGAAGGACATGGTAATCACTTCAGTGAATTGTCACTCCGGGGGAGTTGATCAGTGTGGGAACTGAATGTCCCGGACCCCCAAAGAGCCGAATTAATAGAGGACCATCCATCCCAACACTTGATTAAGTCACAGACTATCGATATCGTGAAGCCTCCAGATGGGGGCGGGGTCTTCCATTTGACAGGAGATTAAATCTCGACTATCTGATCCTTGTGGTGGAGATAATGGAGATTTTGACGAAGGGTAACTCCAAGAGGAAACAAGAGTTGAAAACAGAGAACAGACGAAGGTCGAAGTATGGAGGACTTGGTCTCAACACCGGTCCCATCCATAGGTAAAAAAAAGGGGGGGGCTTGTGAGGTAACTTAGCCATGGGTTTATGGCTCCACAAGCCCTGTGTGAAACAACAAGGAGAGAGGCACTGAGGAAGGGACTAAGTCGTGGATTCGAACCATGGTCACTTGAAATATGGTTTGAGGGAAGTGCCTGCGCATAATGAAATTCTATGTTATCTAAGGATAACATGACACTGTTATTTTGCGAAGAATGGGGATATATTCTTCTTGAACTAAGAAGCAAAGGACCTGTAGCATTGTTTGGCAAATTTCTTTATATGCATAATTCTAACAAAATGGTCACTTGCACATTTTGTAGAATTAATATATTTAAACATATCGGCTCGGAATGAAGATTCGAGAGATGGAAGAAGGTGAGGTATCCTCCAGTCGTGATAGAGAGGCCAAAGGCCAGAATACCAGAGTTGGTTTATTAAGAGACAGAGTCCAATGGACGCAAGGGAAGAGGAGAGCAAGAAACATTAATAGAAACTGTAAGAAGCCTGAAAATAGAAGTGTAGAGCTACAAAACATACAATGAGAGGTTGATCAGAGAGAAAAGTTAGATAAATGCTCAAGTGCTGCAGAGCTTAAACCAATTGCAGAGGAAAACAAGGAATGGCTCCGAGAAAGGGGAAGAAGGCAGGCTTTGTGAAAGAAGAGATGATTGTGGAAGAGATGGTTATTCAAGAAGTTCTAGCAGAACTCATAGACATCACTCACCTCCCTACTCAACAAGGATTTTTTATGCATCTAAAGATTACATAAGTAGTCCAGAGGTGTCTCCTGTTAGGCACCAAATAAGAAGGCATGAATTGGATAGTTTGCAAGGAGAGTTGAGGAAGCACAAACCACCATCCTTTGATGGTGAAAGAGAAAGAGAAAATGATGTTGAGGCATGGTTTCTTGGACTCAGGAGATATTTTCAATTGCATAACTATTCATCAAACCTAGAAGCCAGGAATGACACCTACCATTTACACGAGAAATCTCCAATGTGGTGGGATAAACAGAAGCAAGTTGAACATATTAATGAGAGTAGGATCACTTGGAAGAAGTTCAAGAAGTACTTCCAGAAGGAGTACCTATCAGATCATTTCTATGACAAGAAAATGCAGGAGTTCTTTGAACTCGGGATGGGAAGCATGATTATGGCAGAATATGAGAAGAAGTTCTTGGGGTTGTTAAAGTATGGCGGGTTCATTAATGATGAGAAGGTGAAAATACAAATATTTCGAAGTGGACTACCAGCCTTTTATAAATAAAATATTAGGTATGATGAGCCCAATACATTGACTGAGGCCATAAGGAAGGCTACATACATGTATGAGCAAGGCCAGGGAAGAGAATCCCTACAGAAATCTTGGAAGGATAAGAGGAAGGAAAATTTCGATCAGAGGAGGAAAGGATTCAAACCTCCCTTCAATAGGAATGAGCCTAATAGAAATCATCAAGATCAGTATGCTAAGGGTGAATCCAAGAAAGAAGACTCCCTGGGAAAAAGGGGAAGAGCACCAATACAATGCTGGGGATGCAAAGAAGATCACATGTACAAGGATTTCCCACATAGAAAGGACAGAGTGAAGACTGTGCACAACTTCCAAGAGGCTACAATAGTCGAAGATATGGGAATAATTTATGCAACTTTAGATGATCGACAAGCAAAGTACCAATCCAATATGATCAAGGTGGAAGGTAATATCATAAATCAGTCTGTTTCTATTTTAATTGATTCAGGAGCAATTCATTGTTACATTGATCCTAAAATAGTGGATATATTACATTTGGAGAAAAGTAAGCTTGGAAAATCAAGTTTGGTTCAGTTAGCCACTGGAACCAAAAGGAGAGTCTGTGATAAGGTCAGAAGTTGTTCCATAACTCTTAATGGTGTGAATACTAGTGTTGATATGAATATCATACCCTTGGGGTCTTATGATATTCTAATTGGAATGGATTGGTTGGACAAGTATCATGTTGTCCTAGATTGTCATAGCAAGACATTTACTTGTCTTGATGGAGATGGAAAACATAACACTATGAAAGGAGTTCCAAGACCCATATCAATAAGGGAGATTTCATCCTTACAGCTGGAGAGATGTTTTAGAAAAGGATGTCAATTGTATGCAACTCATGTGGAAGAGCCAGAAAATACAAAGGGGCCAAGCCTTGAAGATTTCTCGGTACTATAGAAATTTGAAGATGTATTCCAAGAAATACCAGGGTTTCCACCAAGAAGGGAGATAGATTTCTCAATTGATTTAGTGCCAGGAGCTGCCCCAATGTCAAAAACACCTTACAAAATGAACACACCAGAGTTAAAAGAATTACAAATGCAGTTGGAGGAATTGTTGAAGAAAGGGTACATACATCCAAGTGTTTCACCTTGGGGAGCACTAGTACTTTTTTTTTTAAATAAGGATGGAACCTTGAGGTTGTTTATTGACTTTCGACATCTGAATAAGTATAATATAAAGAAGAAGTATCCTCTACCCAGAGTTGATGACCTTTTTTATCAACTAAGAGGAGAAAATATATTTTCAAATATGGACCTGAGGTCAGGATACCATCAGATAAGGATCAAGGAAGAAGACATTCATAAGACAACCTTTAGAACTAGGTATGGGCATTATGAATTTGTAGTGGTGCCATTTGAACTGACCAATGCACCAACTCTCTTTATGTGCTTAATGAATGGCATATTCAAAAATTATTTGGATAAATTTTTCTTAGTATTATTGGATGACATACTTGTCTAGTCCAAGTCTGAAGAGGAGAATGAACATCACTTAAGACTGGTATTGCAAGTGCTGAGAGAAAATCAGTTGTATGCCAAGCTGAGTAAGTGTTCTTTTTATCAAAAGAAGATCCATTACTTGGGACACATTATTTCGTAGCAAGGCATAGCAGTAGATCCAAAGAAGATTGAATCCATTAGAGGATGGCCAACACCCAAAAATGTGTCAGAAGTCATATCTTTTATGGGATTCGATGGTTACTACAGAAGTTTCATAGTAGGGTTCTCTAAGATTGCTCATCCCATCACTTCTTTGCAAAAGAAGGGAACTGAATTTTAATGGACACCTAAGTGTGAAGAGAATTTTAATATGTTCACGGAATTACTTACTAGTGCAGATGTGTTAAGGATTGCTGACCCAAATGAAATTTTTTTGGTATGTACAGATGCATGTAAGGAAGGACTTGGGGGAGTCCTCATGCAAAATGAACATGTCATTGGTTATGAGTCCAGAAAGCTTAAGGAACATGAGAGGAACTATGCCACGCATGACTTGGAGCTTGCTGCCATTCTCCACGCCTTGAAGATGTGGAGGCATTATCTCATGGGGAAGAGATTTGAATTAAAGATAGACCACATTGGCCTGAAGTATCTTTTTGAACAACCAACCTTGAATGCCAGGAAAACAAGATGGTTGGAATTTTTAAGTGAATATGACCTCGATATCAAGCATATCAAAGGAAAAGAGAATAAAGTTGTTGATGCACTTAGTAGAAGAGTGCATCTCATGCATGCTACTACTGTCAGTATGCATCAGTCAGACTTGAAGACAGAATTTTAGATGATCTTGTTACAAATCAGCATTACCTACAAGTAAAGCAAATCTTAAAACAAGGAGATGTACAAAAGAAAATAGAGTATGAGATACAGGAAGATGGATTACTTATGCATAAGAATAGAATCTATGTTCCTAGTTCCGGAGAACTGAGGAAATTGGCATTGAAGGAAATGCATGATGTTCCTTATGCTGGTAATCCTTGTTACTAGAAAATAATTACAGCAGTAAGAAGCCAATTCTTTTGGCCGGGAATGAAAAAGGATGTTGTTGATTACATCGCTCGATGTATGGAATGTTAGAAGGTGAAGGCTGAGCATAGGCACCCAGCGAGTTTGATGCATCCATTACCAATCCCAGAGAAGAAATGGGAAGTGATAACCATTGATTTCATAACTAAATTACCCAGGACAACAAGACAACATTATTCAATCATGGTAGTGGTTGACAAATTAACAAAGGTTGCTCACTTTTCTCCTGTAAATACAACACATACAATGACTAATATTGCAGAGGTTTACATGAGGGAGATTTCTAGGTTGCATGGGATACCTAGGACAAGTGTCTCGGACAAAGATACAAAGTTTACCTCCAATTTATGGAGGGGATTTTTTAAAGGATTTGGTACAAATCTAAACTTTAGCACAACATACCATCCACAGTCAGATGGGGAAACAGAGAGGGTCAACCGAGTAATTGAAGATATGTTGAGAATGTATGTGATGGATAAGCCATCTAAGTGGGAAGATTACTTACACTTGGTTGAGTTTGCATATAATAATGGGTATCAAGATTCATTGAGAATGAGCCCATTTGAAGCCTTGTATGGTAGGAAATGCAATACTCCAGTGAGATGGGACAATGCAATAGATAGAGTGGTACTTGGAATAGAGTTTCTCAAGGATATGGAAGACTAGATGGTTATGATCAAGCGGAATTTAAAGGCAACTCAAGATAGAGAAAAATTTTATGCATATAAGAACAAGACAACGAGAGAATTTAAAGTAGGTTGAAATTGGGTAGTTGTACAAAGCTAGTAGACAGATTATGTGGTCCATTTGAAATATTAGACATAATAGAGTCAGTTGCATACATGCTTCCATGAATGTGCATAATGTGTTTCATGTCTCTTTGCTAAAAAAATATGTACATGATCCTAACCATGTTATTGATTGGCATCTGATTCAGGTAGATATAGAGGGAGACTTTCAGGTCCAGCCAATGCGAGTATTGGAAAGAAATGTCAAAATGCTCCGGAATCGAGTTATAGAGCTGGTAAAAGTTCAGTGGACCTACTACGGTCCTGAAGATGCTACTTGGGAGCATAAATATGCCATGCGGGCAGAGTACCCATAACTTTTTGAATAAATTTTGAGATTGTGATATCTATTTTGTATATGCACTGAGGACAATGCCAAAATAAGGGGGAGGGGATGTAACACCCCAGGTTTTGAGCCCCATATTAAATAATGTATTTTCTTAATTTTCAAGAGGCTAGATGGCCCAAACAATTAAAAGAGGCCATTGTGCCTAAGAAATGTAATGTTTTGATCATTATTAATAATAAACACATCGTTGGCTGCTAAACGGACAAGGGCTAGAGTTATAGGGGGCTATGATTTCACAAGAGAGGGGGCTTGAGGGGATAAATGTTTATTTCCTATTTTTAATTAACCTTTTGTCCTAGGGAGAAGATCAATTATGTGAGCTTCTTGGGGAAGGCCATGAGGTTCTTGATTCCCCACAAAATTCTTAAACCCACCCCTGGTCTGTTGGGGGGTTGGTTATTCACTCATTCACTTGCTCACTATTTCATTGGTTCACTCACTTACTCACTCGTTCATTCATTCCATTCTTACCTATCACTCATTCATCCTTCCTCATCTGTGTCTTGGATTGGGGAAAGGGAAACGAACTTCTGAAGAGTATCCATGGTATTGTTGGTTGTAGAGGTCGCTGGTGTAATCCATCCATGAGTTGAGGTCTGTATGTATGAGATGCGTTGGCCTATTTCCAACTTTGTTCACAACTGCGAGTCTTGAGAGTTCTAGCATGGAGATTATGGACCAGTTGTGTTGGATCCCTGGAAGGATAAGGACTGCATGGAAGAGAAGGGTGGGGGTCCATTCTCTTGGGTGGTGCAAGCTGGGTAGAAGAGAATTGGGTACTTGGATTGTTGTGAGTGTTGGGAAAGCCTTTGAGAGCTTGAGTGTTGATTTGTTTGAGAAGCAAAGTAACACTCTGGAACTGTCCTTGTGAATTCATGGCCTTGGCTCGAGGGTGACACTGCTGTTGAGATTTGGAATAATAGTGTCTACGGTTGGGTGGAATGTCCTTGGTCTGCATCTAGTTGGTGTCTTCTTTTATAAAGATAAGTGCTCTTTGTTATGTTATTATTTACCTGTATATGAATGTATTCCATTGTATATTTATTTATCGTTTAATTTAATCTTTAGACTATGCATGCTTGATGGTTATTGTTGTGCATGTCATTAGATCTTTTCTTTTATGCATCCTTATTAATTTAAAGAGGTATCGGTAAGAGAAAGAAGTCTGAGGGTGGTCTTGAAGGTAGCATACCCTGATCTGTGGGTGGCAGGGTATGTTACGAAGGGTCTCATAGGTTGGTTGAGATGCTTTCTCATTTTTGTCCTTGAGTTGTTATTTAGATCCTAAATTTGTGGATCTTGTCTCCTTGAATTATGAAGAGAGGGAAACTAACTATATAAATTCCTTATGTAAGGATTGTGGAGAAGCCCCTCTTTAGGCCCCTTGGAGAGAGATCTTTGCATGGTGGGGAATGTAGTCCTTATGGTGTCTAGAGTAAGGTCACTTATGTGAGTGCCTTGTTGAATCCTTTGTTAAGGAGAAGGTAGCTTTGTATGGAGCATGTAATAAATTTGTGAGAAGGTCTCATCCCTTGCATAAGAAGGATAATAAACTGATTCATATTCCAAGGGGATCCAGAGATGTAGCCAGAAGAGTCTGGTGAAATCCGTTAACATATGGGTGTCAAATTATATGTTTGTTTTTTGAATATTGCATTCTTGCTTGATTAAGTAGAGATTTAATTGCACATATGCACATAATGATGACAATTTTCTCACATTCATATTCATTGTTTAGAAATTATTTGCTCATTTTCACATGCAATTAATCGCCAGTAAAAGATCCTCATCGTAGAATTTTTGTAGAGAAATATCTCACAGGAATTCTCGGATCAAGTGGTATTAGAGCAGCTCTAGCCAGTTTTGTAGATTGTGAATATAATCATGGGAAAGGAAAATAAGCAAGCATGGCTTTGTGAGCTTGAAGAAATCAACCAGACAATCCAGGCAGAGAATGATGAATTGAGGAGGTTGCTATAAGAATTAGAAGAAGAAAAGAGAAAACTACGACTGTAGCTACAAGCTATGGATGAGCAAGTTGGGGAATGCTCCGCTACAGGAGAAGCAAGAAATCCCTCCAAGATCAGACCAACTTGTGTCCATGATAGGTCTACTAGTTATGGCTCTTGTCATGACAATGTTGATGGATGCACATATTGTTAGATAATAGAGGATGCTCTCCAGACACAAGATAACCAAGGCGGTTTTCTAGAAGCCTCATCTAGAGCTTCATCCAACCAAGAGGAGCAGTTGGCCAAAATTCAGTAAGATGACCAAGTGTCACAAACATGAATGGAGGTAAAGAATTCTCGATGTTCAATTCCTTCCCTTATTAATCATGATGCCTCTTTTGAAGTTTTTGAAAAGCACACCAAGGGCATTGGATTGTAGTTGTTGAGGAAGATGGGGTATAAAAGAGGAGGTCTTGGTATTAGTGGCCAAGACATCATTCAACCATTGGAGGTTGTGGAAAGGTCTTGGTATGTAGGATTGGGGTATGGTGAAGGAGAATACTCAAAAGAAGTAGAAGCAGAGGATTCTCTAAGAAAAGAGTTGAAATCATCACCAACACCATCTAAGAAAAATGATGGCACATCACTTTATTAAAGTGATATATCTAGCAAGAGATTCTAGAGGAAATCAAAGTCTCCTCGAAAATCTTGGGACAACAAGAGTATTGCAAAGTGATGGAAGAGAAAGATTCCTTACGACAAAGGCGAGACAGACATGAAGTCACGTAACTATTGCACTCACTGCAAAATAAGTGGTCACTAGGTCAGGAAATGTTGGAAGCTTCACCCCGAGCTTCGTCGCATAGCAAGCAAGAAGTTTGTAAAAGAGCCTATGCAGTTGGAGGCTTGATCCAAGTGGATCCTCCTCAGTAAAAAAAAAATGCCCAAAAATCAAAGTGCCCATAATTTGACGAAACCAACACCAAGTCAAATATCTCATTGAGAGATTTGCAATGATGCACATGACACCTTAATCGACCTCCATATGAAAAAGTTATGGCCATCTGAATTTTTCTACAAAAAGGAAAATCTGGCAAAGTTGACATTAGCATGATGTCAACATGTTGACATGGCAACACCACATGATTCCACGTGTTAGGTTGATTTGGCCTTTTCAGGAATCCAAATGGACTAGTAAAATTGTGCCACGTGTAATTTGTACGGTAGTTGACATGGCGATGATGTGTTGGGTTCCTGGGTTGTACGACTGATGATGTGGCAAATGATTGAGCAGTACGGTGGATGATGTGGCATATGGTGACGTCAGCCAATAACATGGCAGGAGCAGGTGACATGGACCAATGAAATTTTGACATGTGTCACGTGCAGATTCGATCTGGAACCAATTGGTATGAGACATGTGTCAGCTGAATGGATTTAGACTCATAAGTGGACCAACTGGAAGCTACCACGTGGTAGTCTGGTTAGCCCTTTACAGGGTTTGTTTACCAAAACATTATGGGAGGCCACATGAATCGATCTTGCGACCTCATGCTCACAAGATCAACGATTTCCCCGGATCTCTTGCATTATAGTTCTTACCTATATTTGGATTAACGACTATTTATGCCATCATCGTGGGTCAAACGATGAAAATTTGGTCGAGGGGCTAACCCCCCTGGAATTTTTGTTAGCGGTTATGTTATTATAGCGAAGGTTTCACCCATGTGCGGCAAGTTTGGCACAGTTACCAACCATTCAACACATATCATGTATTATTCATGAATTTTTACCCAAAAGGGAGGTGGGAACCCGTGATTTTGACCCCAAAACCTCCCCCAAATTAAACCGACAACTTAACCAATGCACCACAAGTGGCGCTTTGTAAGCTCCGCCTGTCAAATATTATTTAAAAAATAGATTTTCCATCTGATAGAGGTATGTGTAGACCATACTTGGCATTTTTCCGAGACTGATATGACATTTATAATAGAGGTACGATCCTGTGTGGCACATAGACCAAGGTGTAGAGGTAGGAAGGAGCCCAAGAAGCCTTGCATGAAATTATAGTCATTTTTGCACGATTTTTTGAGCCAGAGTAAATGGTGCAGTCCATTCTATGACCTGAAAAATGTAATTTGAGAGCTATGGCCAAGCCCTTATCTACTTGGCATGCTTTACGAGGAAGAGTGTCACTTTTCAAAACATAGCCATGTTTAAAGTCAAAAGTTGTAGAATTCTGAGACAGACATGTTGGTCTTGTGTATGCTGAATTTTGAGCAACAGATTAAGTGCCTTTGTGCAGAAACCAATGTAAGTCTCTTTTGATTTATGATTGTACCTCTTTTGGGAATTTTAAGAGGATATAATGTGTTTGCAAATTCTGGTGGTCTTTGATGTTGCAATAGGGCAGCAAGATCTGAAATTTGCAGGGAATTATTTCCATATCTTAAAATGGAAGATGGAAAAACCAAGGGAGATTGGAAACTTTCATATATGTTGCACTTTTTATAGTGGATTTGGAGACCATAGAGTCTTTCACTAAGTGCTTGTATTCGATATTCCGACTTAGCCATGTGCATTTTTTATGGTGGAATGTGAAGGCCAAGGTGTCTTCCACTAATGAACTTTGATGAAAGTTGTAATTTTGAAGTTTTTGTTGCACATGTTTGAAGTGGAGTTTGGAAACCATAGAGTTTCACCACTAGTGCATAATTGGGTGCTTGAAAAAATTACCTTAATGAGCATGTTGCCTTAAGTGATGTTGAAACATTGTAAAGGGGTTTTTTATTAGCCACTCTTAGATGATAATGAGAGTGAGAGGTATTTGTTTTATGCCTAATCCTTGTTGGAAACATTGTAATGGGTCTTATATCCACTATTGAGTGAGAGGCATTATTTTGTCTAAGGCCTATCTTGGCAATCATTGTAAACTTGTCCATGAGTGTTTTATAAACTCTTGGAAAACATGGTACTGCTTTGAAATTTGCAAAATTGTGATCATGTATTATCAGCTACAAATTTGCATTGATGCAAATGTTGGCATCAACATCCTCATTCCAAAGTACAAAGGTGAAGGAGAAGAAGGGTGCGGCCTTTCAAAGAATTTTTTTATGTAGATCAATGAATCAACTACAACTTTGCATTGATGCAAGTGTTACCATCGACATCCTCATTCTGAAGTACAAAGGTGAAGGAAAAGAAGGGTGTGGGCTGTCAGAGACATTTGTTATGCAGATCAAGGAATCGGCTACATATTTGCATTGATGGAAGTGTTGACATCAACATCTTCATTATGAAGTACAAAGGTGAAGGAGAAGAAGGGTGTGTCCTATCAGAGACATTTGTTGTGAAGATCGAGCAGTGCGGAAGTGCATTGTGGAGTGTAAGACTCTTCCTAGAAGTTGGTAAAGGTAGCAGCAGATACTCAAGTTACAACTTCTCTCTATACATTTGGAGGACCAAAAATGCTTTGTATGGGGAGGTATGATCCAAGAGGATCTCCACACAAGGATTCAATACTTTGTGTTAGAAAAACAATATTGTAGAGCAATAAAATAAAACAAATGCAGAAATAAAACACGGAAGATACACAATACAATAGAGACACAAATATACACGGTTCACCCGGTGTGGGCTACGTCCACCAGAGAAATTGCTAGGTCCTTCCTTTTTATTATCCATCAAATGAATGGATACAACCTACAACACACCCACTGTAACTTCCTCTTCTTTCTCTCATAGTATCCTCTCTTAGAATACAATATTCACAATGATGCATAGATGTAATACATTTCCCTCATAAAAGAGGGTTTCCTTCTAGGGGAAAAATCCATAACATAACTTCTATCGTCATATATGCGACCTTATAATGAACAATCCAGATTTACTTTGAAATTACAATATACATTTACAAGGAATTTTTTCCTTTGGGGGTTCGCTTTCCCCCGGGCCCCACAGGGGGGGCAAGCCCCCTTGAAACCCCCCCACATGGATGGGTGTACAGTCTCCATGGGGTATAAACACGACTGAAAACAAAGACCTATGAAATAGGAAGATAATCAAGCTGCATAACCAACACTTTGCACACCATGGAGAAGATTATTAAAATGTTGATTGATGATAGGTGACAAAGTTTAAAATGAATGATTAATGCTTAAATACAATGATTAATACTTTAAATGAGTGTGAGAAGCTCATGCATTATTCATTCAAATTAGAAAAATGATTAATACTTGGAGTAAGTGGAATTACTCGTGTATTTTTCATTTAATTTGTAAAAAGGGAAAATTAGTTGTGTGAGAATCCACCTCACAAATTAGTTTCCTAGTTTTAAGGGGAAATTAGTTTTGTGTGAGAATCCACCTCACAACTAGTTTTTTCTATTCTCAAGAAGAAGAAGAGAGTCTCATAGGTTGGTTTGAGATTCTTCCTCATTTTATCACAAGTGGTTTCCTAGTCTCAAGGGGAAGTTAAGGGTCTCATAAGTTGGTTGATATGCTTTCTCATTTTTGTCCTTGAGTTTTTATTTAGATCCTAAATTTGTGGATCTTCTCTCCTTGAATTATGGAGAGAGGGAAACTGTATACATTCCTTATGTAAGCATTGTGGGGGAGGCCCCCTTTAGGCTCCTTGGAGAGAGAGATTTTCATGGTGGGGTATGTAGTCCTTCTGGTGTCTGGATTAAGGTCACTTATGTGAGTTCCCTCTTGAATCCTTTGTTAAGGAGAAGATAACTTTGTATGGAACATGTAATACATTTATGAGAAGGTCCTAGACCTTGCATAAGAAGGATAATAAAGCAATTTGTATTCCAAACGGATCCGAAGATGTAGCCAGAAGAGTCTCGTGAACTCTGTTAACATATGGGTGTCAAATTATATGTGTGAGTTTTGATTGCATTCTCGATTGATTAAGTAGAGATTTAATTGAACATATGCACATAATGATGACAATTTGCTCACGTTCATATGATTTTTTTAGAATTTTTTCTTTTCTTTTGTGTTGACATGAAATTAATCGTTAGTAAAAGATCCTCATCATAGAATTTTTGTAGACAAAGGCCATCCAAGTGGGTTCTCTCCTGGATGGCATAGATTCATCCACGATGTGCCTCTCTCAGTAACCTTGCCAGCAAGATTTGACATGGGGAAGGGATTTAAGGAGCACAAAGGTAATATTTTTACCGTTGGAAAGTTTTTGGATAGAGTAATAACATTCTAGTAGATTCAACCATTTCTCTAGAGCATCTGCATCTATATGGCCTTCAAATAAGGGGATATCATAATTAACTTGTACCTTGAAGGGCATCGCACCTCTGAAATGAATACTTATCAAAGATGCCTCGACCGTCGTTGGTAGTCGTCAAGGGATTTGAGTGAAGTTTTCCATCATCTCGTTTCCCTATCACACGAGGGCTTCCTCAAGCAACATCTTAAAAATATTTCATGCTCCATCATCTCTCCATTCTTCCACCGTGGGAGGCGAGAGTGGTCATCCCAAGAGAAACTAGCTCGAGACCAAACTGTCTATACCCTGACCTCGTCGGGGATATGCAATGAGAAATGACAAGGATAAGACTACTTTGATACCACTGATCCAGATTATATTGAGAATGAAATGAGATAATGATTTGTAAACTACCATGGATATTCCACTAGAACAATTCGTCACAACATATCTGATAAATAAAATTGAAATCTACACTATGAAGGTTAAATTCCTTTGGATTTCAGAAACTTTAGTTACTAATTTTTTGTTTATGCATGTAATACATAAAATGCAGAAAATATAGAATAATAAAGTACAATTACACACCATCCACAAAATAGCACAAAGATTTTCTTTGGGAAACCCTTATGGGAGAAAACTTGTTTCCCAGAGAAAATCTAGCTAGAAGGTGAGGTTGCTCTACTCTCTTTTTTTCTGGTATGGAAATAATGCAAGTACAAAGGAGAGGGCACTTTCTATGGAGTCACCTGAGATCTGTGGCCTATTAGGATGCTATAGAAAATTAACCCCCTCTATTAGGCTCTCTAATTTTCCCACTCCCAATTTTTTTTCTCTACTATGGAACAAAATACAATAACATAGAATAGAACCATTTACCCCCCTAGCAGCTCGGTATTTAACATAGCCCGATAGGCATCTAGGGTTAGGGTTTTGACTTCCTGAACCCTTAATTGTGATAAGGTTTTGGACATTCTAGAATATTCTTGAAATTCCTCAGGTGGCTAGCCCCATATGCCTGAGTAACAGTGTTTGACGTGGCATCCTCTTGTACCATGGTGGTCAACACGATAGGTTAACTTGTGGGAGGCATAACTTTTGCGTATGAGCTCCGATTGGCGTGATTTTTGCACCCTTGAAAAGGTATTGATGTGTAAAATAGTGTCACGGGGTCTTAGCTATGCTAGAAACGTTTTAACCCCAAAAAATGTCGTTTGATGCCTCAAAATGGCTTCGGAAGGTTTCAAACCCAAATTTTCCAAACAGGGACCTGCCATTAAAATGACCCTGCAAGTTGAGTCCTCCAAACAAAACTATAGTAGAGAACACATAAGTACAGTGAAACCCAACTTTTATTAATGAATAAAATAACATAGTACTGTAGAATACAAACTGCCCCAAGTACTTCCCCACATTTTGTGGATGGTAAATGGAGTAAAACGTCAGCCTGATTACATGCCTAATCCGGTTGGGACATCGAGTGAGGCTCCACAAACTCAACAATAGCTAGTCGAGGAAATTGAAATAACCACATCACCCAACCACTTGAACTAACCCACCAGGCTAAATTTTAAAAAACTATATTATATTAAAAAAAATGTAAATTTTAAATGTTAGAATAACATATATAAATTATATAAATCTAGTTAAATTTAATCTCACGTTTAAAATTATGTTATATTTAAAGAGATGTTTCTTTTAGTTCTTTGGAGGTTAGGATTTATTTTGACCCTTCCATTCATAAAAATTAAACTTAGTAACATCTATATTTTAATTGTGAAAATGATGAGAATTAAAACATTTTTTTATATAAAATGTTTGCAAAAAATGGTGCAAATTAGGGAAGATTGACATATAAAGAAATTTACTTATTAGTAAAAACATAAGGTGATATTAAAAATAATTTGACTTTGGAGGTGATGTAAACTTATATGGAAGTGGGTTAATGGGATTACTTTAAAGGTTAATTTATTTCTATATATGTATTTTTTTTAAATTAAAAATAGGGTGGATAATCTAATAAATGGTACACTTTGTTTATTCTTTTGTTAAAAACAAAGTGGAAAATCTAGTAAATAGTATAACAATATGAATTTAATGAATGGTATAACAAGGTTGTCTATAATTTGAATTTTTTTATTACAACACTAATTTTAATTATTATAATTATTTTATTTTCATCTCTTAAAAACAATATTTTAATATAAATTTTATTATTCAACCGTTTTATTTGATTTAATAAAATTTATTTGATTTAATAAAATTTATCAGTAGCTAAACAATTTTATAATTACTCTTGGTTTTTCTTTTTCCTATAATTATTGTTGATTTTTCTTGTAAAACAATTTTATAATTAATCTTGGTTTTTCTTTTTCTTATAATTATTGTTGATTTTTCTTGTAATATTCAGAATCAATCAAAGTTGAGTTAGAAGCGAGAAGACAAACTTGGCAAATAGAATGTAAATTTGATAAATAGTTAGATTTTATTATTAAAATTGAATTGAATAGAGAGTGAATTTGGTGGGAAGTGGAAGTAATGTGTAACCATTTGATTGTTTGGTAAGTTGGTAATGTATTTTCTATATCATACCCACTATAATATCGAACACGACAATTGATGTGACGTGTGTAGAAATGTATTAAATAAATTGTGATATAAATGTATTATATAAAACTTAATGTGATGGACACGACAATTAATGTGATGTGTGTAGAAATGTATTAAATAAATTGTGATATAAATGTATTATATAAAACTTAATGTAATGGATATATTGGAGATAACATTTATGGAATATGTGTCTTGGTAAGATGAGTTATTCATACATAAGCATATAGAATTGGTGAGATTGGGAGCAATCCTTGTTTGAAGGAAAGAGGCATGTTAAGTTTTTAACCTCAATTAATTACTATTATATTATATTGATTATATTTTTGATAGGTTTATTATTTTTAGATTCCTTCTTATATTGATTATGTTTTTTTTATAGGTTTATTATTTTTAGATTCCTTCTTATTGATTATGTTTTTGGTAGGTTTATTATTTTTAGATTCCTTCTAACCTTGTTTATCTCCTAAATATATAAGTAAAAGAGATTCATTTAAATAGATATCGTGTTTTGTGTATTTGGATGTATTCTAATAGAAGGTTTCCCCATACAATACAATAGACTTTGTATACAATCATTCATTCACCTCATTTAAGTATTGCATTACTGAATTGGGTGTTTCTTATTCTTATTTTCTTATTTGTTTCATAACATCAAAGACTTAAATTCATGAAATTAGATAAAAGGCACGGGCCTCAAGAGGTGGATGGATTTTGGTACTTGTGCAACATGTTGATCAATAATGGATCTCAAGCATTGATATTAAAAGGGTCTAATTTTATTCTAAGTTTTCAATGGTGTGTGGATCTTATGAATTTTTTTCAAGAAGAGATAAAAATATTTTATTGATCATTAATCTAATTTACTAAACCATAGTTTTCATCTTCCTATTCCCAAGATGCTAGGCATGTGCATAAAATTCAATGAAGCTATGCCCAATACATATGTTGTACATATGATCATTAATCTAATTTACTAGCTAGAATTCAAAAGACAATGATCGTCAACCTGAAAGCCAATGCTCTAGGTTATCATATCCATCCAAAAATTGTATGCATATTGGAAGGTACAACTGTGACATTGTTAAGAGTATTCCACTGCCAAATAATAGATTTTAGTTCCATTAATTTATATTTGAAAGCCCATTCTATAATTTTGGAGGCTACAGGGAATTCAATAAGTAACATAGACAACTCCACACACATGGTATTTGAGCTTATTGGCCCCCGTGCTTTTCCAAATGGACACCTAAGGGTTGGCATTGGGATCATTGTTACAAGGGAAAAAATCTCTATGGCCAAGGGTAAACCACAACAAACAGGTATGACTGCAGAAATCAACTCAATTCCAACATATGTTATACACCAATGTGTAATATAAGAAAGAGGCCTACCTTGATCCAATGTTTGATGATGTTCCATCGTTGAGCACTTTGACCCAAAGCTTTATACCTACAAGAAGTTCTCAACAAACAAGCAATGCAAGCATATAGTGATAATAAAAACAGGTTAGCACATTATATAGCATAATCCATTAATAAACATTACAAACACGCCCATGGATAATAATCATATATTTGCAAGATACCAATAGG
>SNQJ01S0004168.1:118306-142326 GCA_010110895.2 Picea sitchensis | reverse complement strand
TGGGTGCTCATCTCATATGACCGGAGATCAAAGAAAATTTGTCATCTTGAAGAAAAAGGGTGGAAATGTTGCATTTGGAGATGACTCATCTACCAAAATACTTGGAAAAGGAACTGTAAAGCTTGGAAGTGAAAATGTAAAAGTAGGAAAATTTCTATTGGTTGAAAATTTGAAGCATAATCTCCTCATTGTCAGAAAATATGTGATCAAGGATACACTCTTACGTTTGACTCCCGAAAATGTGAAATCAAAGAAAATAACTTAGGAAGATTGGTTGCAACTGCAACAAGAAGACCGAACAACATATACATCCTAGACATGAAGAATATAGAGAAGACAAAAGCCACACAAAAGGATTCCAAGGAATAAAAAGTCCCAAAGACCAAAAATAAGGATGAAGTATTATTGAGTGCCATGTGTTCAGGGGGAGCAGCCCCAAAGAAGAGAGTTACCTTTTGCCATTAAACTCAGGGGGAGCAGCCCTACCCTTTGCCATTGATGTCAAAGGGGGAGAGAAATTGGGATCATGATGATAGGGGGAGCATGAGTGTTTCCATCAATGACAAAGGGGAAGATTGTTGGAAGATTGGTTGTTGTCATTGATGTCAACCCTAGTCATTGGTTTTTGACCGCAAGACTGATGAGGTATTTGGACATGAAGGACAATGTACATGCAGAAACAAAACCCATGGATGGATAGTATACATCATGTTGTTTCCGGTGGTAGGTGGAACGTCATGTGAATCCTCATGGTTGAGGAGAAATGAATTTTTGAAGATGACAAAGTGAATTGAAGAAGGAAGTACATGTAGGCCCTGACGATAATTAATGAAAAGAATTACAAAACAAGAAAGTGTCAGGTTGGTCCTAATGTTAAAAGGAAGTGACATAAATGGTATAAATAAATATCATTATACATTAATTTGATAAACAAGTCTAATTTCAGAGGAAATCAGAAATAAAGAAGGCTGGATTTCAAGGGAGGATGAAGCCTTTTGGTGATGTGTTCTAAGGTATGTTATTTTCGGGTCATCTTACCATTTTCACTATAACGTTTTTTATAGACTGATTCAGATGTTGAAATTGTTATGGTATTGAGAAGACATATCAAGGTACATGTGGTAAAAGTTTTAGCTCTTTATTAGCTATAATTATGGAGATACACTTTGTGGAAGATAGGGTTTTTGACCAATCCTGAAGCTAGTAAATAAATAGGTGTTTCGAGTAAAATAGTCATAACTTATTCATAGAGAATCCAAATTAAGTGGGACCAATTTCATTGGAAAGAGTACGGACTTTAGTTTTATGTGTGTGAGTTTCAGAATCGGATGTTAAATATTGAGCGCGGAGAATTCTGTACAAGTTCGTTCTCTTGAATAAACCAAAATTGAGTAAAGTCTATTATTCTTTCTATAAATTATTTTTGGGGGAGGATTCAAGGAGTGAAACTTGGAGGAGTTTCAGAGAATACATTGACTGATATTATCTACATGATCAAAGTATTCCAAGAATTGAAGAATTACAGAAGTTTAAGAAGTATCAAAAAGCATTATCAGGCTCTATGTGATGGTTGGTTGATGGTGATGATTTAATGTAAAGTTTTATTATCTCTCATATATTCTTGGGTGGAAGGAAGGGGCAAGGATGGAGAGGTCAACCCTCTCTTGATATTGGAGGATTGTATCTTCCTCTTGGAGGTTTATCCCTCCCTTTATATTTGGAATATGTATCTACCTTTGGAAGTCATTACTTCCCTTGACCAATAACTATTGATTATTTATCATATATTGTGCATGGTGTACTGTGGTGTATTGATGTAACTCTTATACTATTGTTCATTACTCATTGGATATAATTGAATGGTTTAAGTATAAGTTGAAAAAGTTTTTAAATTGTACTTGATATTGATTCACCCCCCTCTCAGTATCAACATTTTGTTCTCAATATAATTTGGATCAAGTAAGTTCTTAGTAATGATAAGATAAGAAAATTATAACTTGTGTTATAATATTTTAAGTTGGTTTTTTAAAGTTTTTATTTATTTATTTAAAAAAAAATGTATTTTCTTTCAGTTTTAGGTTTCTTTTTTTTCTTTTTTCTTTTTATATTGAATTATATGGTGCACTTATACTATTGATATCATTTGATAGTTTGTTTTTCTTATATTGGGGATGGCTCTTTCCTTACACACAGGATTTAGGAGTGGTCATAGTGTGTGTGCATAGGGGGTAAGACTTGAGTTGATATTACCTATTTCAAACTTTGGTAGATGCCAATGGTTTTCCTCTAATTGGGTTTATCCCAGGGATCTGACCCATACTATAGATCATTTGTCTTGTCTCACCCTAGGATCAGGGAACCTATAGATAACTGATCATCATGCCACTACACCAATGATTTATTAGATAAATTTTTTAAGTATATGGACAATACATGCAAGGTGTTTGAAAAATTATCCCAATCAAGCATCTTGATCGATATATTGATGACAAGGATAAATATAGTCCCTAATGGGTGCCCGCTAGGTCCTCTACCTAGCGTATGTCATTGTGGTGCCATGTTGGCACCTCATCAAGGACTTCCACCATGTTGCGTCTACACCACTATACTAGATACAACAACACCTTCCCTAATTGGAACTTTCAATGCCTCCCTCCCTAAATAGAATCTAACAAGCCTTTTCATTGGTATGAATGTCAAATACAATGTCAATCAACATATATGACCACCATCATGAGCCATCAATTGACGATGAGAAACTATCGGACAAGGAGTACAAAAATGGCAAAAATATTGAGAACAATGGGCCCTTCAACATACACAACATTCATCATTCCCATTCAACATTACCAATGGTATGCAAGACTAAATTAATTCACTTGTTGTTTAGATCCAAATCAATGTTCAAGATTTGCAAGCCCCATGGAAGTCGATAATTTTTTTTGGCTCACTTCGATACCTTAGTCCACGACGTCATCAAACTCTTTGTTTGGTAATTCCATTCTATGAAATGAAAAATAAATTTTGGAGGAAACAACTATTCCAGACCATGAATGGAACTCTCCTCTAGATTGAATCCAATTCTATGCTAATAAACTCTCTTTCTCTCTATCTACCACCAATATTGTTCAAAAACCCCCATGGTGTGTCACCATAACTTGGTTGCAAATGTTGTGTCCTTCCCTAGTACAAATAATATGTGAGATTGTCCTCTACTTCACATGTCAAGCAATTTATTTAGAACTATCTCACTTCGGCAATGTACAAGGATGTTAGGAGTTTCCAAAAGATGATGTATCACCAAGTTGTAAGACTTTAACAAGTCTACAAAAAATCCACAGGGAAAGCCAAAGGAAGTTTATGGATAGGATTCCATCCTAGTACCATGACATTGTGGGCCTAGCTAGTGTGCATCGTTGGCATTTTTTATGCACCATATTTATCCTCATATATAGAAAAATAGATAAAAATCTTAGACTTAGATTGAGTGACATAAACAATGTGATATATTCCAAATGAGTAACTTGAATCATGAAAATAAGAATAAAACACATTGAAATTTCCTTTTAAACAAAGTATATTCAAATACGCTCACCACTAAAGAGGTAAGGGCATAATTAACATAATGAGCATTACTTAGGAAAATGTTTAATCAACAGAAAAAACTTGTACCTCACCACACTAACATGGCAAAAATGTATATATAATGAGCCTTCTCCTTGCTAACGCGAGACATCTATTCAACTCTCAGGCATATCTTTCAACACATAACCAGATCGGGGTCAGGACTCATGAATAGTAATAGTATCCAGTTTTATTGATCTATTTTCCTAACTTTGTACTAAAGGTTAAAGGGATAAAAGTCGGTTTGATTTTCTATCTTTGTAACCATTTTTTCTCCCTGGCTCTACGAGAAGATGGGAGGTCAATGTAATCCTATACAAACTCAAATATCGATACATAGGTTGTCTTACTCTAAAAAATTAATTGGGGGTTATTCTACTCATTGTAATCATGGATATGCTTAGTATTGTGCACTACATTTCTGAACATCATACATTATAATGGAAGTACTATAAGTTTGGTATCAATTTCTCTTTAATACAAATTTGGTTTTAGTTCATGGTATTCTTGTACTTGTGAACCTTTGAGTTTGTTTTCACTCACTACCTAGGAAGGCATGGTCCCACCTCTCCCGGTAAGCTGAGTTTACTGTATAATACCTACTTTTTATTTGTTGTGGTTATTTTGCATCAATGAGTTCCTGTTGATTGATTCGTGTATGAGTATTCTTATCTGTAGAGTTATATTTGTTTTTGAGCAATGTAATCTAAATATTTCATACTAAGGTGTATCTTATACGAGGTTCTTTCATAATCTTATATACATTGTTAACCTTTAAGATAAGATTTTAGATGTGCAATTTGATGTGAGTCTTGCTCTCAATTCCATGGGTCGATTTTACACAGGAAATTAATTGTGTGTTAGTTATCTATTGTTAATCTCTAATGTGCTCCTAAAAGAACTTAAAATTTGTCTCTTTTCCTCATAACAGAATATTATAATAAATTTTGTAAAGGTTCATCTGTTAACAAGTTGGGGAATCTCGAATGTACGACATAATTGTAGTATATTCCCAACATTTTCTTAAGGAGACTAACTTGATGACTTGTGATTTGAATATATGAAACAAATAATGAGATGAAACAAAAGATCTGTGATGACCTAGATTCATGTTATAGTTATTCAAGAAACATAACTTTCTGCCTATCAAGAGATAAGTTGTCTTTGCACACATGGAATAGATCACAAAGTCTGTATCTTTATGTTCTATAGAGTCCATCTTTAATTATGTGGCATTGAAGAGCACAATTCTCAAAGTTATTAACAAGGTTTTCTTGTTGGTTTTAGTTTCTCATTTTACTAAGTGATTGTGCGGCCTCTGGAGGTGTTTTCAATGAGAAATAAGGTTTTAGCTCAAGGAACAAGAGTGTAGGTTTGATTGTATGCAGTTTGTGTTCTTGTATTCTTTCATTGACAGTTATAAGTTTTTTTTGACAGATTAGTGTTAGAATTTATCTCACTACTTCACACACCAGTAGATGTGTCAAGATCAGTGACAAGGCTCATATAGAGTCATGCCTTTGCACTTAAGCATCTTGTCTGAGTGTAAGAATGCATCAACACCTAGTGAGTCTGTCATGCTTGATGTGAAGTGAATGTTTGGGATTGAGAATAAGTTAGACATCCATAATTTCTCTTCAGACTGGCCAGTCTTATTGTAGGTCAGTAACATACTTATGTGAGGATTTGATTAGACACATAAGTTTCACTGATGTGGACACTTGTGTGAGTGATTCCCATTTTTTTAAATTAGTTTCTTACTTATTTATTGTGAACATTAGTTAGCAGACTACTTTCTTCCTATTTCCACAATTGTTAATGCACATATTATGATCTAAACATTACAGGAAGAGTCATGGTATTTTGTCCTGATCTTTGATTAGTTGTATGGATTGTGATGATTGTCTGATTTTATTTTTGTCAAGTTTCCTTATGTTTTGATTACTGCTTGATAGGTTAATTAGATCTCTTGCTCCTTGGGAGACAGATTAGGATATACTTATTTCCTTTTCCCACACACATTGTGTTTTTAGTTCATCAACTTATGAACTTGGTTGACAATTAAAAAGGGGTTTAATACTACAATTAATTTACCCAACATTTTTGGCGTCATTGTCAAGGAACTGCTAAAAGGTAAATGGTAAGAGGTTAGTTTCTTCGATTTTAGTTTTTGTTTGGTTTCTTAGCACTTTTCAGATTGGGGGGTGGAAAGACGATAAGACGAGAGGTAAGAACCTTCGTTGCCACTATTGTGAGTCCTTCTGAACCCTATCTGGCATGTGGTTAACTAATGGTTAGGAAGGGACAGTGAGGGTAGATTTTTAAAAATATATATTCCACCAGATGTATTTGGTAGCAATAAGACTCCTCCTACTAACCTGACTGAGAGATACGTAGGGAGCATGCATAAAAGAGAGGGTTCTACATCAAGGTTATCCACCTCGTAATCTGAACCGACTATAAAAAAATGTGTAGGGAGAAGAGGGATAATTCCTGGACAAACTATTTGAAGACATGCAGATTGGTAGGCCAACTTTGAACATTGATCCACCACTAGATCATACTATCAATCCAGATCTCATAAACAAACTACTTAGGACTTCACAAGACGCGATTATTTCACAAGTAGATACTGTTGTGGTGGGAGGAATTCTATCATTAAACATGGGAGACAACTTCACCATCCACTAAAATCCAGTTTTTGAGCCACCATTCTCACCAAGACCAGGGGATTTTAGTATATTTGGCCACATGGCAGAAGAGGACGAAAGGAATGTAGAACCAAAAGGAGAGACAGCCTTCAGATTTCCCATTCTCTATTTGATGTTGAACATGAACATGAAGAATATCCCCCCTTTGTTCCTTCCAAATTTTAGAGGTATGGTCACATAGGATCAAGATGATTTCCTATTTTAGCTTGATATTCTCTATAGGAGCTATAATTATGTGGATGATGAACAAAAATTAAAATTATTTACTGCAACTTTAAAAGACTCTTCCTTAAGATGATGGTTCACGGGGCTTGAATACTACTCTATCAGATCTTGGGAGGATATGAAAAGTACCTTCTTGAAAAAATATGAAGATTACTATAGGACTAGAGACTCCTGGAATGACATCTTCAAGATGCAGCAACAAGAGGAGGAGATCCTTGAGGAATACGTGGAGAGGTTTCTTTATAACCTACAGAAAACCAAGCAAAGTACTTTAAATAACGATACTATACCTTACTTACTTGGTCACCCCTATACCTTTGCAAAATATACATCTGAGATCAGGGAAAGTCTTAAAACCAAGAGATTCTACAATTGTCATTGAGGAGGAAATAGAAGGGGAGGAAACTCCTGAAAAATCAACCAATGACGACCAACCGAGAAAAATAGTTACTCCCTCCATTTCGACACAAACACCTACTACTCCTCATACAAAGCAACCTCAAGCACCTAAAATTTCACCTTATCCAGAGAGGTTGGCCATAGAAAAGCCTATTTTCCTCCCTGAATTTGATTTATGTGTTGAGTTATGAAATGTTTGTGTCAAAATACCCTTGTTGCAAGCCATGAAATACATTCACATCTACTCAAAAACCATCAGGGATTTATGCATTAAGAAACCTGGAAGGAAGTGAAAAGAGCCCCTCACTATCCAAGTAGTAGGTCAACTGGCTGAGCTAATGTCTGGGAAACCATTGGTGAATAAAAATGGAGACCTAGGGAACCCCATAGTCACCATTTCCATCAATGATATCCCTATAAAAAAACTCTTTGATCAATTTGGGGGATGCATTAAATATCATAACCATTATGAACATGGAAACGTTGCAATTAGACCATCTCCGACCTACACCCACGGTAGTTGAACATGTCGATAGATCCCAGGTCAATCCTGCTAGTGTTCTTAATGATATAATGGTAACTTTAGACTCATGGGAGTATCCCATATATTTTCTAGTTATCCAACCAAAGACCAACATGGAAGGCCACCCTGTGATCCTTGGAAGACCGTGGTTGGCCATATCTCATGCTTTCATCGGTTATAGGTATGGAGAGATGACCATATCAAATGGATTAGCTATGAAAAAACTCATTCTTTACCCACCTACCAAACCAATACTAGGAGATCCTTTGTGGGTGCAAGAATCTTGCGAAAATGCAGAAATTGAATCTTCTAAAAAAGAAGAAATTAAAAATCATAAAAATGCAGAAATTTTACATCCCCTTCTGACCATTGAACAATCAAGGGGGTTGAAAATTCAATCAAAAGATGATTTTATGAGCCTATTCATCTCTGTTATAGATTGTACACCATTTCCTGAAGTATACCGCACCTATAATCATATTGTTCATATATATTTTTGGGAAAAATTTGACCCAACAAGGACTACATCTTTCCTTATATCAATCATCAAAGAAACTGCAGATCCATATATTGTTCCTATTGAAATAAGCCTAAAGAAATTTCTAAATATCAACCTCAATCTTGACTCAGATCACCAAGAGCAACTGATTCATGTACTACAAAAACACTTCAGTGCATTTGCACGGAACTATAAAGACATGCCTGGAGTTCACCCTAACACATGTACACATCATATCTACCTTCAGGAAAATGCCAAACCTGTCAGGCAGCCACAATGTCGCATGAATCACGCCTTGAAAGACATTGTGAAAGAGGAATTATAGAAGTTACTAGATGCTAACTTTATATACCCCATATCTGATAGCAAGTGGGTTTCCCCACTAGTAGTCATGCCTAAAAAATAAAATAAGTGGAGAATATGTGTTGATTACTGTGAGCTTAATAAAGAAACATTGAAAGACTATTTTTTTCTGCCCTTCATCAATTAGGTATTGGATACCTTAGCAGACAAGCAATACTTCTCCTTGTTGGACGGTTTTAGCGGGTGCAATCAGATTCAGATTGCATTGGAAGAAAAAAAGAAAACCACATTTACATGTCCATGGGGGACATTTTCTTTTGGAGTTTTTCCATTTGGTTTGTGCAATGCCCCTGCCACTTTTCAAAGGGCAGTATTGGGTATTTTTTCTGATTTGATTCACAAGTTTGTTGAGATTTATATGGATGATTTTTCTGTCTATGGTGACTCGTTTAAGGAAGCACTTGATAACCTGGAGAAAGTAGTGATTAGATGTAAGGAAGTTAATGTTGCCTTGAGTAATAAAAAGTGTAAGATGTTGTCAAAACATGGCATTGTTCTTGGGCATCACATTTCTTATGCAGGTATCAAAGTGGACCCGACTAAGATCAAGGTCATCGTGGACTTTCCCTCATCACATTCACCAAAGGAGGTAAGAAGTTTCTTGGGCCACGTTGGCTATTATAGAATATTTATTGAAAAATTTTCGAAGATAGTTGCACCTATGTACAAATTGTTAGCTAAAGATATTGATTTCTTTTGAAATTTTGAAGGAGAAGTTGTCCACAGTACCAGTGCTGAGGGGACAAAATTGGTCCCTTCCTTTCCATATTTGTACAAATGCTTCAGATAATTCCCTTGGGTTTGTTTTAGGACATAAAGAGGATCATCTATCTTATGCTATTTATTACAATAGCAAAAATTTGTCACTTGACGAGCTTAACTATACCGTCATGGAAAAATAATTCTTAGTTGTCGTACATGCTATTAACAAATTTAGGCATTATATCATGGGTTATGAATCTTTTATTCACATCGACCATTTTGCCATCAACTTTCTAATGAATAAACCCATTACAAATGGTAGGATCACTAAGTGGTTACTATTGCTGGAAGAATTTAACATTACCATTGTGGATAGGCCTGGTAAAGAAAACTTAGTTGCATATTTTCTCTCTCGGATCCATAATAATGATGAAAATACTCCTATAGATGATAGTTTTCCTGACGAGCATTTGTTTGTTGTTTCCACTAAAATTCCTTGGTTTGCAGACATAGCCAATTATTTGGCCACAGGAAAGTTGCCTCAACACCTCTCTCTAAGAGAAAAGCAACAAATTGTCAAGAATGGTGCCACTTATTCATGGATCGAGGGAGATCTCTTCCGTACTAGGCCAGATATGATTATTAGAAGGTGTGTATGACATGATGAGACATATGACATTTTGAAATCCTGTCATGATTGACCCAGTGGAGGCCATTTCATCGATAAGAGAACTGCCTACAAGGTGCTCCATCAAGGATATTACTGGTCAACAATTTTTAAGGATGCCAGAAAATATGGAAGTAGTTGCGACAACTATCAAAGAATGGGTAAGCCAGTGCGAGATGATGAGATTCCTTTACAACCCAAGTGCTTATCAAACCTTTTGAGAGATGGGCCTTGCATTTTAAGGGGCCAATCTCCCCTCCATAACAAAAGAAAAGGTACATTATAGTTTGCATTGATTATGTAACTAAGTGGGTAGAAGCAAAATCTCTTCATTCTCCTAGTGAAAAATCAGTTATAGATTTTCTTTATGAAGATATTTTTACTTTATTTGGTATCCCAAGGGAAATTGTGACAGATAATGAAACACAATTTACATCCAAGTCAATGCAGGCCCTCACTCAACAATACCAGATAAAGCATTATAAATATTCTCCATATCACCTGCAGGGCAACGGGTTAGTTGAGTCTACAAACAAGGTGTTGGAAGCAATTATGACCAATACAATCCAATTGCATCACAAATATTGGGTGGACAGGCTTCCGAAGGCACTATGGGCTTATAGAACCACATGGATAAATACCACAGGCTTTACTCCGTATGAGTTGGTGTATCACAAGCGTGTTAATTTTCCTATTGAGCTTCAAGTGAAGACCTTTAGGATAGTTGCACAATTGGGCATAGATTTATTAGATGTAAAGAAATAAAGAATACCTCAACTCAATGAACTAGATGAAATTAGGTAAGATGAAGTTCAACACACTATTCTGGTACAGGAACAACGAGCTCGATGGCATGATAAATTCATCAGGAAGAAGGTTTTCAAGACCGATGATTGGGCCCTCCTCTTTGATTCTCAGTTTAAAAATTTCAGAGGAATCTCACTACAAGGTGGTTGGGACCTTATGAAATTGAGATTGTCTTCAACAATAGATCAATCGGAATTAAAACAATTGATGATCAATAGATCTCTTTTGTGGTTAATGGTCATCAACTGAGATTGTATCACAGTCCTATGTCCAAGAAAAAATTTGTACAAGATATTTTGTAGCAGTTTGAAATGGAGGTAGTGGGTAGGGGGTCTCCCTCTCCCTCTCCAACCTCTCTTTGAATCCTTTCCTTTCAGCTTTCTAAATGTATGTACATAAGAAAAATAAAAAAATATGCAATTTTTTTTATAAAACAATGAAAATATATATATATAAGAAAAAATTAAAGAAAAAACATAGTCTAGCTTGTCTGAAAACCAACTTGCTAGTAGGTTGGCCCATAATAAAATTGTTTCTCTCAATTGTTAGATTTTACCTCATGCTCTTCAAATCATTTTGTTTACTCTCGTGTCAGATGATAGGGGATGCATTAAGGCCCTACTTCTGACAAATTTGCCTCCATCGAATTTAGCACATCATCTGGGGGATCGAAGTCAGAGATTCATATGGCACCTAGGGGCTTGCATACATCAATGGAAAGTTCCCTCTCCGACAACAGTGGGAATTGATTAATGCCTCTTGTTTGTCAAATCTTGTAGGACATTGGACATCAACTCATTAATTCATGCCCAACAAGTTGTACCAGGGGCACCTTGACTCTCATCGTCATCAATGGTGAATAATATTGCATTGGTTAACAACTTTAATTATTGGTTGGTAATCCAATTATTTCCCTCCATCTTTGACAACAACACATCCTTCACATGGATAGATTTGTGCCAAAGGTTCGAGTTCGTGGTGAAGACTATTTGGTTAGGATCTTGATGACAGTTTGCAAAAATCAGTGTGAATAAAAATGAGGTTGGTTATAGGGCAGTTGTGACATGTAATTTGTCTCAAAAAGAGGTGGTTTTCTACCTTCTCAGTAGATTTCCCGCTAAGATCTTAGACTTCTTCCTAGATACAAAGCTTGGGACATGGTCTAGTTTTGGATATACATCCCATGTTTCTTCACTTCCCCTACATTTATTTTCATCGCCACCATTCTGACATCTTCGATCAATCTACTTTCAGTAGAAGATACACCAGAGAGTAAATTCAACATCAACAGTTTCCATCCTTCTTTTGGTTTTCAGTTTTAGATTCCAACATTCTCAATAAGTTCAAAATTCCTTAGATTTCCAAACATTTTATGAGCAAGTATAGAAATTAAATTTTATTCATGATATCCTACAACATTATATTTTCACATTACAGAGTATTCATATCAAAGCAACAATGTGTTCATGGCATCAGAGGAGAAAAAAGGTACCCTACAATATTCCTGCGCCAGCATAGGAAATGTAGTGTAGGTACTGGAATACTATAACTACACTTTAAAAGAGATTTTTGTTAAGGGAATAAGAGAGTATGGATTTCTTCTTCATCTTTGGGAACCTACAACATTGACACAACAACAACAACAGTCTCATCATTCCCTATATCCATATAGATCATGCATCTATAGTTAAAAAATAGTTAATTAATTTTTAAGGTAAACTTGGTTTTGAATTATGGTTAGTTTATTAGAAACAAAGGATATCATTTAAACAACTTTCTCATACTTTTCTAACCCATCCTTGTACTCCATACTTAGTATTCTAATTTATTCATCCATGCACCATGTGTTACAATTATGATCCTTAAAACATATGACTCATATATATGTGCACAGTATAACATTTTCCACCCTTATATGATGTGTTTGTATGTATCGTATCTCCATATATCTATATACCCCACTTATACATACCATGTCTCCACTACGATCATTCACCTATCGATCTTGTAAAGGGTTCACTAATCATATGCAACAAATGGTGTAATTATTTAAAGTTGCCTTAGTCATCCACAGTGGTTGATTCTTGCACAATTTAGTTTTGTTGTTTCCACATGTATCAGTGTTGACGCTTTATGATGGGAAACTTGAGACCTTGGAATGACCCCCACTAAATCTGCATGAACTAAAATTATCATTCTCCTCCCAAGTCTCCCTTGCATCATTACCACGTAGGAAATTCATACAACTCCATCATGGAGCTCATTTGGAATCACCGCAAGGATTCCAAACGAGCCCAAGTTATCATTCTAGCTGCCATCCACCTGCATATCATAAATATTGCTTATTGTTGAAACCTTGTGCTTTCGATATCACCATTTAACTCTGTTGCAAAGTTGTTCACGTTTCTAAACAAAACCCTTCCCATTCTCTGTAGTGTTTGTTAAATTGGCCAAGGTAATACCCCGGTTGGAACCCACATTTGAAGATGGTGGTAGATCGCCATGAGCCTGCATCTCATCAAGATCTCAAATCCATACCAGAGTATCACATGTGCAAGAAAATGTTTAGGGAAGCATGATGGCGCCTCTTCTTTTCTAAATTTTGGGGATTTAATGATAAGGTTGCCCTTCAATTCACGTAGAGTTTTAATGGACGATTGGCTAGGGTCAGGAATTTAGAAATTGAAGTGACAGAGGAAACCCTAGCCAATGTCACGGGTCTCCCCATAACCAGAGATCATTGGTTCAAGAAATTAACACTTGGGAAGGAGACTTGCAATCGGTTCCTGAAAGCATAACATCAGAACGCGACCTGGGCAAAGGGGGTTCCAAGAGCATGCATTGTGGACAAATGGCAGGCGCCATTGGCAATCCTACAAAGTTATTTAACCTATGAGGGGAGGTATGCTCTTACATATCAATATCATATTCGAATATTACTGCATTTTGAAACTAAGGATCTGATAATTTTTCCTTACTACCTTTGGAAGATTCTGGAGAAGATGTCTAAAATGGTCAAGAAAAATAGTCAAAACCCTCAGAATATCCTATACCACCATGGTTTGATAAAATTATTAGTGGAGTCTGAGCTCTATAAAATAAATGAAACTTGGGAACACATTTTGAATACAAATGCATTTGTAGACCGATACCTATAACTGTGGTGAAGAGTCCAAAGAAATTGGGTAGAAATACAAAGAGGAAGGAGTGATGAATACCTCAGCTCTCTCAAAGCCAAGGGCTTCATCTCTCACCTGAAAAGACCAAGGAATTTCAAATATTCAAAGGGAGATTCAGTTGTTAAACCATTGTTTTCACCTCCTCTAGTTTACAGGATCACTCAAAACATGGTGAAACAAGGAAATGCAGAGATATCCTTGCCAAAGGAAGAAGTGCACTTGAAGAAGAGGGATAAACCAACCCCCATATATCCACAGTATGCAACAAGGGAAGTCTCAATTTGTTTATATTATGAGGACATCTTGCCTATCGCAAAGCTCCTTAAAACTTCCAAGCGACCAAAGATTAAGGGTCAGACTCTATTGTATAAATCATTCTCAAAACCTAGTCACCAAGAAACTAATGACCCTGTTGAAATAGACATACCAACAGAAGGACAGGTACAATTTTCCATCTCTCTAGAGGAAGAGAAGGGTAATGAAAGAGTTTTTGAGGATATTCAACAACCTATTGAGAAGAAAAATAAACCTAGAACTCCAAAGATCCCAAGTATAATTATTCTTGGACCTTCCAAGAGGGGATTTGATGAGTATGAAGGCTCAAATGTTTCTTTAGCATAGTCTGTTGTTGAAGGACCCTTGGATAAGAAACTTAAGAAGAAAGGAAATAAGATTAAAAAGCTGGAACATGAAGTGATAGAATTGTCTACTTTGAACAGGTGCATAGAAAGAGAAAATAAACAGTTAAAAGGGCAGAGCAAGAAGTTGCAAGAAGAACTTGAGAAACTCTAGTCAGAAAATAAGAAGATCAATAGAAANAAAAAGCTGGAACATGAAGTGATAGAATTGTCTACTTTGAACAGGTGCATAGAAAGAGAAAATAAACAGTTAAAAGGGCAGAGCAAGAAGTTGCAAGAAGAACTTGAGAAACTCTAGTCAGAAAATAAGAAGATCAATAGAAATATGCATAAATTGCTTCAACCAGAGAAGTTGAGAAGGAGTGGCAGTTGGGAAAGAAAGACTCAGGCCTCAACATTTTGATCAACACAACAGGGCTCTCTTAGTGGTTGAAGAGGGTAGACTTCAATTTTGATTAGTTTTGTGGTGTCTTTGCATAAGGACATGCAAATGGTCAGGTGTGGGGGTAATGTTGAGCTCCCATTTTGTCACTCACCAAACACATTTTGGCCACCAATTCCCTATCTATGCATCTAAACCTAATTTATTGTCATCTATTTTCCCCTGTTTGCAAGCTTAAGACCTTTGACAAGTGCTTGAGGTAAAAAAAAAATTATTTTGATATTTTTCTGAGTTCTTTGTAGATTAATAAGGATTCTTAAGCTATATTTTATCAATGATAAAAGTTATTCTCACTTTTTTACTGTGACAATTATTCTTGCACCATTTCAGGCATTCTAGTACCAATATAGACATTCTAGTCCCTGAGTTTCTAACTTCTCCTATTTGCACATGCCCAGATTGGATTTGGCCATATGGGTATTGTTGATATGAATGTCGAGATGGATGTTGACCTATTAATTCATGCCCAACCTTCTCCTTGTCAGCGCGAGACGTCAAGTAAATGGATTGTGATGATTGTCTGAGTTTCTTTTTGTCAAGTTGCCTTATGTTTTGATGAATGACTGATAGGTTAATTATCTCTCTTTCTCCTTGGGAGACAGATTATGATATACTTATGTCCTTTGCTTGCACACATTGTGTTTGTAGTTCATTAGCTTAGGAACCTGGTTGACAATTAAAAGGGGGTTGAATACAATAATTAATTTACCCAACAATCTCTAGATGGCAGTTTTAAATGGATAAGATTGAAAGTTTGTTATGATAATGTTATAAGATTTGAATTTCAGTGAAAAATGATGGAAAACAAATTCCAAAAAAATTGGAAAAAAACTATTGGAATGTGTAATGTTTTAGTTTTAATTTGTTATTGAATTTTAGTTTTGATGTTGATTTTGGTTTATGATGTATATGATGTTTTGGTGATAGTTTTATAAGTCCCGAACATATTAAAAAATTCAAATATGAACTTTTCATGGAAGCTAATTGTCCTATATCAATTTGTAAATGCTCATGGAGGAGAAGTAAACAATGAGAAAATCCATATTTGTGGATGGAATATAAGTGGACTTCTTTTTAAAAATATGTCAAGAATTTTAGACTTCCCATACTTACCAAATTGGTCATCATTTAAATATTTGGGCAACACAACATTGTGGGCCTACCTAGCATGCATCGTTAGCACTTCTCATGGATTGTATTTGTCCTCGTCGATAGAAAAATATATAAGAATCTTGGGCTTGGATTAAACAACATCTACAACAAGATATATTCCAAATGAGTAACTTGGATCTTGAAAATAAGAATAAAACACACTGAACTTTCCGTTAATTTTTTTTTATTCGGATATGCTCACCACTAAGGAGGTAAGGGCATTCTTAACGCTTTGGATGGACGAAGAGTATACTATGGTTACGTCGGATTTATCTTTGACTGTAGTTTTTAGTGGTTTTGGAGGGGAAGTCTTCATAGGAGAGTGGTTCTACTTTCTTTTCTAGAGTGTTCGTCAAGCTCTCAGACCCCTAGACTTAGTGGGATGGTACATTTTCTTCCTCTCGCTTTCTAACCTCCTAGCTTGACATGCGTTGAAGATCTTCTTAACTACTTAGGCTTCCAGACTGATAAGCTCTGAGTTGATAGGACCCTGGTCATGTATGTCTCAGGCCTTCTATCTTTTCATTCTTTACTACTAACTTTCCATCATACATTTTATCAATCCTGATGAGCTGGAACATTAGTTGGTTAACGTTTTTCTATTGAGATGGTAGTCGTTTTAAGGTAGGGTGGTACGCAGATATGGAGGGTGAGGTTAGCACCCACATGGGTGTAGACAAGGAGCCTTGGGATCATGCGAGCTTCCCTTCAATGGTGGATGAGCTTTGTAGGCGTAAGGGTAGTAGAGTCACACTAAATGTGAATTTAAGCGAGCCATTAACACCCTTGGTAGAGTGTCCTTCTTCCACTACCACTAGTTCAAAGAAGTTTCACTAGTCTACTGCAGCGCCGAGTCTTTCCCTCTGTAAGGAAGCTTCTCGTCTTCCTGGTGCGGTTTCAGAATTTTTACCTGTTGGAGGTTATGATAAGGTGAATGGTTTACAAGGAAAAAGAGAAAACAAGGCAGGATTGAATACTATCTGCAACGCTCAGACATTGGAGAACAAGGGAGGTGGTTTGTTGGGGAAGCGGGGTTCTCCAAAGTGCACTGTGCGGGCATGGAAGCCAAAACGAACCAAATGAAAAATGGTTCTGGGCTTGGATGTGGTACTTGAAGAGTCATGTTCGCTTGTTATTTGTGCTCTGGTGGGAAGGTTGGCATATCATTTTCTATGCAATATGTTTGTCTCAAAGTGGATGTGTGTTACATGGGAACCCCTCCTGGGTTATTCCTCGATGTTATTGACTCAACCGAGGGGATGGTTCGGCTTTGTTTTCAAAACTTCGAAAGACTCAGCTCGAATTTTAGAAAGTTTCTGGGCTCTTGAGGGCAGAAACCTCATGCTAAAGAGGTGGCAGATAAGGTTTGACCTGACGACAGAGTATTTTAGCTACCGTCACCTCTGGATCCTGCTCCCGGGTCTTCCACTACAGTTGTGGAATGTCAAAGTTTTGGAGGCGATAGGAAATGTCTTAGGACGTTTTATTAAGGTCGATGAGGACACTTTATAGTATACAGACAAAAGGATGGCTAAAGTCCTCGTGGAAGTGGATATACACGCTGGTCTGCTATAAACTTTGGAGATGGAATGGAGGGGATTTCTTTTAGTCCAGAGATTAGATTATTTGGGTATATCATTCCATTGTTTGCGATGTAGGTGAACTGGTCATCTAAGGAAGGAATTTCATCATGTTTATGGAGCATCTGTCGACGAGGACTCCTCGGAGGAGAATACATCAAACTATTACTCTCATGGGACGGACGCGCAGGAACCAGAAGCTTTTACGGGAGCGTGGTATATGGATAGTCTATCATATTCGAACAACACCTTCATTGGTAAGTTGAGACACTATTTTCCATCTCTGTATTTCACTTTTTCTACGTGGGAAAGAGATCACCTTGATACTTTCTTCCCTTCGGAGTTGATTTTTCCTTCGACGACTATTAAGACTGTGGACAATGAGACTATTTTAGAGAGTTCAGATCCGCTTAATGAGACTTTATTAGTGAGTTCATTTTCTCCTGATGCTCGGAGTGAGCCCACTCCTTCCCCTGTTGTTAACCAAGTGTTGAGTAACAATGTTCTTCCCGAGACATTGTCAGAGGAATATTCACTCCTTGTACCTGGTTATGGACACCTGTCTCCAGTGAGCAATCCTTGGATAGGATGCTAACGACCTTGGTACCATCCTACAAATATGTTTCTAGTCCTATCCCGATCCCGACTTTCTTGGGGAAATAAGTTGTGGTTAATGTGGGGCCTAGTGATGCTTCTAGAGCTTCTTGTTGTATAGGAGTCTCAAATGGGAAGGACCTTGCATGCTTGTGGGGATTGGGGCTTGAGTTATCTCCTGTAAAAACTAGAAGTTCTTGTAAAAAATCGAGGACAAACCTTTCCTTTTTGGCTAACCAACTTTCTTCAAACGTTTATCAGGGGGCGCTTAGAGGCATGAAATCCCTTGCAAGGGATAAATCATGATCCTCCTCTCCCTTAATATTAGAGGGGTTGGAGGACCGCTAAAGCTGGACTCCATGTGTAGACTTATCTCAAAAACTTTACCCAATATTATCTTTCTACATGAGACTCTAGTGGATGAGGAGAAGGCTAGGCATTTCATGTTTGCACTTAGGCTGGAGTGGATGTCTTCTTTTGTTAGTACAGTGGGAAATTCAGGTGGCCTTCTGGTGTCTTGGGACCCTAGATTTTTTAAATTTTTGCATGTCCTAAGTTGTGGCGGTATTTTCTTGTCAGGTTCCAACTTAGTGGATAAACGAAAGCTTTCTCTTTTGAATGCATATGGCCCATGCACAGACCGCAAGATTTTCTGGAAAAAAGTGGAAGACATGGGACTGTTAGCTCATGTTGACTTGATAATGGCAGGGGACATGAATTTCACGTTAAATTTAGATGAGATTTGAGGCATAAAAGATATGACTGATCCTTTGGCGGTCTTCTTCAGAGATTTGTTTGAAAAAAATAAATTAGTGGATGTGGCACCTATTGAGTTGGCTCCTACGTGGCATAATGGTAGATCTGGAGAGTCTGGAATTGATAAAAGACTTGACATAATCTTTGTGCTAGAGGATCTTATTGTGCCAACTGTGAGATATAGGTCATGGGTCGAATATCCTTATGTATCCGATCACGCACCTATATTACTTCAATTGGACATTGGGATATCGACAGTCGCTCACCCTTTCAATTTTAATCCAGTTTGGTTGCGTGATGATTCATTTGCCTCTTTAGTTCGTGAAGTTTGGACTGATGCACAACTTCATCAAGTTGAAGGGGAACAAAGGAGATTAGTCGAGAATCTTTAACTTCTAAAAAATTGACTTAAAATTTGGTCGAAAGAAAAATGTCTACGGGATAAGATAGAATTTGAAAAGACGGAAGCTGAATTGGCTGTGCTCTATATTCAAAAGAATCAAGGAACACACACTGCATATTTTGAACAACGATTGATGTTCTTAGAGTCTGAGCGCAATAAATTTCTGCTGGAAGAGGAAGAACAGTGGCACCAAAAGAGTGGGGCCATTTGGATTAAGAGCGGAGATAAAAATACGAAATTCTTTCACCGTTTTGCAAGCTACAGGAGGAACAAAAAACACATTTGGGAAATAAAAGATGAAGCTGGACTGGTTCACTCAGGTCAGGAGGCCTTAAAGGATGAAGCGATCTCTTTCTTTAATTCTTTCTATCAGGACACATAGCAAAACAACATTAGGTTTCAGTTAGATACTGTCAGGTTGTATCCTACACTTGTTTTGGAGGATGAAGTAGCAACTCTTGAGAAGCCTTGTACCATTGAGGAAATTTTAGAGGTTCTAAAAGGTTTTGCAAAGGACAAAAGTCTCAGCCCAAATGGGTGGACTGTCGAATTTTTCCTACACTTCTTCAACTTGGTTGGGCAAGATTTGCTTGTTCTTGTGGAGGAGACTAGGATCTGAGGTGAGGTTATCCGACCGATCAATTCTACTTTCATTGCCTTGATTCCAAAAGTCAACAATCCTAGCTCCTTCAACAATTTTCATCCTATTGAACTGTGTAATTTATGCTACAAGATTATTGCAAAAGTAATTACAATAATCTACTCTCTCTCATCTTGTCTGAAGAACAGTTGGGTTTTCTAAAGGGTAGACAAATTTTAGATGCCATAGGGACAACATAGGAGTGCCTTCATAGTATCAAGGTCAAAAAACTTCAAGCTATCATCCTGAAGTTAGATTTAAAAAAGGTCTATGATTGCACAAACTGGGATTATATGAGGTTTATGCTTCTCCAGTGTGGCTTTGGACTTCTTACGACAAACTGGATTATGGTCTGTGTTGCCTCAAAATCATATGTCGTCCTAATCAATGGTGAGGCCACTAATTTCTTCAAAAGTGGTAGAGTATTACGATAGGGCTGCCCACTGTCGCCTCTTTTGTTCATACTTTTGATGGAGGGCCGTAGTCTTTCTCTTAAAAAAGGTCAATATGAAGGGAAGCTATCGGGAATCAAGGTTTCTAGGATTATTAAGATCCTCCATCTACTCTTTGTGGATGGTGTGCTAATAATGTTCAGAGCATCGATCCTAGAATGGCAGGAAATCAACAAAATTCTTAACTCCTTTTGTTGTGCTACATGATTGATGATCAACGTCCAAAAGTCCACCTTTCCACACTACAGTGTTCATCAGGGAACTTTAGATGATTTAAATGTTTTGTTTCATTTCAACTTCATGAATATTTCGGATGGATTTAAATACTTGGGATTCTTTTTAAAGCCTGACGGCTACAAGTCAAAGGATTGGCAGTGGCTTATTATGAAGTTTGAGAATCAAATTAGTCACTGGTGCAATCGACTTCTTTCACAGGGGGGAAGATATGTTCTAATCAAAGAAGTGTTAGAAAGTCAGCTAGTCTTTTGGTTGGCCTTGGCACACATCCCGACATCTGTTCTAAATCGGATACGTAAGCTAGTTTTTTCTTTTCTCTGGTTAGGCAACAAGCAAAATCAGACCTACCATTTATGCAGATGGGAGACCATTTCAAAACCAAATGTTTTTGGTAGGTGGGGGTTGAGAAACTTCTTTTGTTTTTCCAGGGTACTGGTGACTAATACATTGTGGCGCGAACTAGTGAAAAATGGTATTTGGCAACGAGTGATAAAAGACAAGTATTTCCCCCATATCTCTGTGACGACTTGGTTGCGATCATCTTCTCTGGTGTCATATTTCGGCTCTCAAACTTGGAAAAACCCCCTGAATACTTTTCCTTTGATCATGCATTGGCTAGCCTAGAAACCGGGCTCGAGAGATTCCATTATTGTTGGAAATGATGAATTATTGGACTTGGGGAAGGACTCCATTTTGTCTGTTGATTTGATTTCCTGTCTAAATAATAAAAATGTGTAATTTCTTTATCAAGCTAGTCGAGTCTCTCCATAGGGATCAATCTGCTCCAACTGGCTAGACATCTCAGACTTGGAATTGAAGGGCGATCTCGCAGCTGAATGGGAATGGTACAGGAGGAGTTTGATTGGATCAAGCATTGAACTAAACGAAAGAGAGGATGAGTTAAGATGGACGAGTGGAGATAGCTATGGTCAGATCATAGTTAAAACTATATACAATGCACTTGCATCTAAGCTTTGGAAAAACAAAATAGGAGGTTGGAGGAAAAAACTTTGGTGTTGGGATTGTCCCCAAAAGATTAAGCTTTTCGCCTGGCTTGTGATTGAAGATAAAATTCTTACCTAGAAAAATTTACAAAAAAGAGGATGGGTGGGGCCAGGATTCTATCAAATCTGCAAAGGTAATCAAGAATCTAGAAAACACCTCTTTTTTTATTTGCCTTTCACGATATCAGTTTGGGAAAGGATTAAAGGGGCCCTCAAGATCACTACACGATGGAATGGCACAACAGTGAAGGACTGCTTTGAAAACTGTGCTCTTCAGAATCAAAATATCCCTACACTGCCAACCTTTATTTGTTGGTTCATCTGGCTTGAAAGAAACTTGGTCATCTTTGAGTCAAGGAGTCCTTCCATTCAGAAGATAACATTTCTCTCTTTAGGTGTGGAAAGCAGTCACGGGCCAAAGGATAAAGTCTATAAAACTAGATGCTCATTTCTTGTTATTCCAAATGATAAATTATAGGATGGTTTGACGGGGCGGCACAAAGGAATGGAGATATAAGTGGCGCAAGATGATTCATAAAAATCAATGATCACACAATCTACAAGTGGACTCTAAATTGTGGAAGAGGAACAAATACAAGAGCAGAACTTATGGGTGTGTGGGCTTCTCTAACTTTGGCACATAGACTTTCTATTACAGATTTTCATGTTTTAGGTGACTATAAAATAGTCATTGAATGGCTTAATGGAAAAGGTACTCTTCATGTCATCTCTATAGACTGTTGGAAGGACAGGATAAAGGAGTTCATCAAGTATTTTCAGAAAATTACCTTTTCTCATGTATACAAAGAAGAGAATCAAGAGGTTGATTGCTTATCAAAAAAGGCCCTCTCATTGTGTCCAGGGAACATAGCATATAATCAGTGGGAAGGAGGTCATGAGGGCCCAAAACTCTTTTTAAAGATGTACTAGCAGTCATTTTAGGGGGTTTTCTCATGTGTTGTTTTTTTTGCAAAGAAGGGTGTTTGTTTTTTTTTGCCATTATATATATATGAAAGACAATTTTTTTTTTGAAAAGTTTGTCTATTGTCCGAAAAGATTGGTGCCAGTTTTGTAAGAAAATTGGATATTTCTATATAATAATTCATTAAAAAATTGGATATTGGTGCCAGTTTTGTACATTCATTAAAAAAAATTCTTCATCACTTATTTGATATTGGCCATTAATTTTTACTATAAATATTTTACATTTCAATAAATTTAATATTGGCCATTAATTTTTACTATAAATTTTTTTACATTTCAATAAAATTGACATTGGCCATTAATTTGACATATGTACATTCATTAAAAAAAATTCTTCATCACTTATTTGATATTGGCCATTAATTTTTACTATAAATATTTTTACATTTCAATAAATTTAATATTGGCCATTAATTTTTACTATAATTTTTTTTACATTTCAATAAATTTAATGAAGTACAATGACACTGTTTAACAATGAAATGAATTTTTTACTATAAATATTAAATATAACAAAAAAATGATATGAAACAACAATTAAAATGAAGTGCACTAACCGCTTAAGTTAAATGTGATGACAGATGGATAAAGAATGATACAGTTTAAGTTAAAGGTGATGACAGAGGGGTAAAGAATGGTATATGTGAACAGTGAGAGGGGTAAAGAGTGGTATATGCGAATAATGAGAGTTCTTTTGTAAAACATGTCAACATGTTGACAAGTTTTCTATAAAAACCAACATTAAGATGTCTTCGCATAAATATAATGTGCAATTTTCAGTAGAAAAAAAAAAAAGACATTCTTAACGCAATAAGCATTACTTAAAAAAAGTTCATTCCATAGGAAGAACTTGTACCTCACGACATGTGAAAAATGTACCTCCGCACAGATGTGATTATTGTCACATGGTAAACTTGTACCTCCACGAAACTACTAATGGAGTTGATGACATTTGTTTCCAGTAATGGAGTTAGTAACATCTGACATCAAGGACTGCTCTCACTTTTTGAAAAACTTATTTCAATAAACTCCAAGATCAAGGATGCATGCATTGAACACAATTATTGTACTCGTTTAACTTTACGAAAATATTTATTCCCAACAATTGGAGTGATGACAAGGAAGAAGAACCAATAACAACATGATGAGGAAGAGCTAGAGGAGGAATTCTTGCCAAAAAATCCTAGGTTTAAACCATTAAAGGACAAGCGTGAGGAGGCAGCTAATAAAGAAAAAAACTTGCGGATCTAGAGAACTATTAAAATTTTCTTAGGCACTAGTATGAAACTTCAAGCAAGCATAAATCAAGGGACTTAAGTGCCACTAGAAGGTTCACAGGGTGGTAGCATCAAACTCCCATAAGTTAAATATTGATTATTGTCTCCTGGTATTGTAGGGGCGTGGGTAGTGGGCACAAAGAAGAAGAATTGAGGGATGTT
>SNQJ01S0004168.1:105662-118296 GCA_010110895.2 Picea sitchensis | reverse complement strand
ACCAATTTAATTTTCCAATAATTTAACTAATAATTTACCCACAACTTAGATAGCTTGTCCATTTCCATTGGCAATATCCTCGACAATGGGAAATTTATGATCCATGTTGGAGACTGGGATGGAACACAACATGAAACAGAGGACACACTAGATAATCAAAGAGGAACAATTTTTTTAAGATACAGGTGGTATCTAAAGACAACGTTAGAGAACTTAAGAAGAATGCACTATGATCAAAACATCACAGTTCATGTTGCACAACTTGATCCACATGATCTATTGCACAATCTCAATTGATCACTTGATGATAATGAGACACGAGGTCTTCTTTTATAGTCTCAATATCTAACCAACTTCCATAGAATTTGGAATATCTTGTCCACATGTAATCATCGATTGTTAGAGTTGACTTCACCAAATCCACTATGTCGAGTCAACTCGACAAGGATGCTTGACCTGACTTCCTATGCGTCCAACTCATATTCGATTGTTGGGCTAGTCAATCCACCACCCAACTATATTCGACTGTCGGTTGACTGTCCGACTAATAGGAATGTCGACTACTCGACTGATTGGTGCAGTGTGTTGGTCGATCATTCGACCAACTGTATCCAGATGTAGGTTGACCTCTCGACNCACACAACTCTGGAGTTTCAGGAGGTGAAATTACGTCATTAGGACACCCCCCCATAATTTCATATTTCTAAAGCCCAAGCATTGTGTGGATCTTGATAATATGGCTTCAGCTAAAGGTTTGGTGAAGACATCATCAACTTGATCTTCCGTTCTACAATATTCAAGAGAGACGATGTTCTCATGAACCAACTGTCTCAAGTAGTGAGCATGAAGCTCAACATGCTTCATCTTACTGTGGGAAACAAGATTGTCAGCAACCTATATAGTACTTTGGTTATCACAGTATATTGTAGTCGAGGTTTGAACATGAAGGCCAAGCTCTCCCAAAAGTTGGCGAATCCATAATGCTTCAGTACCTTCTTGAATGACACCACGATATTCTGCTTATGTATTTCCAATGAGACTACCTTTTATTTCTTGCACGACCACACCAAAGGTCCAGTGCTATAATGAAACACAACCAAAAGTGGGCTTTTGATCATCACCATTGACATCCCAGTCAAAGTCGGTGAAGCCGACTAGCAAATCTGAACTTTGACAATACATGATACCAAATTTAGTGGTACCCTTTAGATAGTGAACAATTCATTTGAATTATTTCTAGTGGCTTCATTTGGGGTCTTGCATGAACCGATAAACCACACTAACAACAAAGCAAATGTTAGGTCGACTGTGGGTAAGATAAATAATATTGTTGGCCAATTGTCGATAGAGTGTAGCATTGACTGTAGGTGTTTGACATGTTTTGGTAAGATTTACTCCAGATTGAAAAGGAGTAGCACAAGGCTTGAAATCAACCATCTTAAAACATGTCAACAGATCCATCACATATTTATACTGAGAAATGAAAAATCCATCACAAAGTGGTAATACTTGAAGACCCAAAAAATAATGCAGGGTACCAAGATCTGTCATATCAAAGGAGTTAGAAAGTTGTTTCTTCAATCTAAGGATGAGATCACTATTATTTCCAGTAATAAGTAAGTCATCTACATATACAACAACAAACAAAGTGTCTCCATTTGTGTGGAGAAAATAAAACCTGTGATCAGATTCACATCGTTTGAAACCAAGTTGAAGAAAGAAACTATCGATCTTAGCATACCAAGCTTGGGGAGCCTGATTCAAACCATAAAGCAACTTCTCGAGTTGACAAACCAAATTTGAAAGTGTCGCAAAGCTACCTGGTTGTTCCATGAAAATTTCTTTAGATAGGTCTCAATAAATAAAATCACTCTTCACCTCCATAGGATGTGTTGTTCCTGAGTCTGTACATAAGGCTTAAAAGTACAGTGTCAAGGCATCCGAAAGTATGTTAAAGATTTATACAAAGAATACGTTAACCTTTGGTGTAGGAAACTAATGAAGGTTTCTACGTTCTCGCTGTCTAGCTTCCAACTGTTCCTGGATAGTAATATCTTGTTCAATGGCTGCCCATGAACGTTCCAATTCCTCCCGGGTGTTCGCAGTTTTAAGGATTGTGTCAAAAAGATTTAAAGCGATATGTATTTGATTAGATAGTCCGGGTTGAATATTAGGTTGAGTTGCTGCAGGAACAGTCATTGAGGAACAGTACCAGTATGGAAATGACTTTAAGGGGAGATTTTGTACGTTGTTTCAATTCGGTCAAAATAAAGAGAAACTTTTGCATGAAGAACGAAATAAGAATGCAAAACGAAGGCCCTTTCCCGTAACTGTATTATTTTTAGTAAAAAGATGTGGAATGAGAGAAAAACATTTAGCTGTGGATAACGTAAGGTTCCTATCAGTAGAAAACTCACACATACACAGAAGAAGAAATTGACATAGAAATAATTGACATAGTGTAAATAAATATAAAATTCTGTAAATGCAAATTGGTCTTACACCCGCTGATAGCTGGTGCAGAGGAAAGACAAGAAGAAATTACAGAAAGATAAAATCCCTTCACTATAGTAGTGGTCTTACTAAATTATAGTGATACACATCAATTATGTAGAGCAAAATGAAAAGAAACAAGAAACATAACGAAACAAACTTGTAACACAGTCGTGACAGGATCGGGAATCTTCAAATTTGCTTGTATTAACTTCCTTCATGCAAAAAACTCTATTACAATCGATACCAAAAAGTCCAGCATGGTGCTCTTCTTTTTGTGATCTATTTATACAAATTTTACCTCTCGGTTTTAGAAGAGCGAAATCACTCCATCAGTCCTAATCTATTTTCAAAAAAGTGCCAGGTGCTTGTCTTTTCTTAGATTCAATGCATATGATACATTTGTCCATAAAATGGAATACAAACTGTGAAGGTTTCGCTTGACAGTTGGGAGGAGCGAAATCACTCCATTTCTCCTACTCTATTTTCAAGAAGTGTCAGGTGCTTGTCCTCGCATGGATTCAGTGTACATGATACATTTGTCCACAAACTAGGATACAAGCTATGAAGGCTCGACTTGACAACTGGCTTCGGAAAAATATCACTCTCGGGCTAACTGTGGAAGTTTATCACCTATTTGTGCATCAACGATGTTAAGGGCGTCGAGTTGTGCACTAGATTGAATCAAATGTTCGTCGATTTGAGCCATGTCTACCCTGTCCATCCTAGAGATTTCCGCCGAATTTCTCTCATTCTTCTCCTTTATGTCAAGGGAAATCTGATATATATTCATCTGCCTTAGCATCTCTGTGTCACCTCCACTCTCCATCCCTAACATCTCACCATTTATGGAATTGAAGGCTTCTTCTAATGAATTTGTCACTTTTTGAGCCTGCTCCTTGCTTAAAGTAATATCATGTTCCCAATTATTTAACAAAATATTACCCCTAGTTTGTTCAGAAATGGTGAGTCCAGGGGGCCCTACTGAAAATCTGTTGTTGGTAGCTATCACCGCTTCTTGGAAGGCGACCCAAGCAACTTCTATGTTTCTTTCTTTGACAATCAAATTCTCAGAAATCTGATGCATTAACAAGCAATCTTCTCGAATATCCCCCACTTTGTTTAGCAGACTCTGTTGAGCAGAAGAGATCCTGCTCCGAATATTGATTGCTCGGGATTTAACGATCTCGATGTCGATCACCTTGCTTTCTGCGTCCTCTAACTGAGCCTGCAGCTGTGTGATCATACCCCTCTGCTGACCCGACTGTACCTGACCATCTCGGATCACTGAATTTGCTTGTTCCAGTTTGGTTTTGAGGACTTCGATTTATTTCTTATCGGCCAATCGGGCCATCTCTATTTCTCCACTCGCTTGACTCTTAGCGCTTTCTGCTGTCGAAGCCACTCTGGCTTCAAGAGTCTTGATTAGGCGATTCTTTTCTTTGAGCTGATTCTTTAACATCCCGACCGAGAATTGATTTGTCGTTGCATACGCTCCTAGCGTTCCTGCAATCTCCGTGGCAAATTCATCTTTTCTTTTGTTCATCCCATCGGTCATCACTTTGAACCTTTTGACAATTGATCCTTCCTCCTGGGAGAACTCCCTTTTCACAACCGCCTTTCTCTTTTTGTCAAAGAAGAACTCATTGGGAGGAAGTTCTTCTGCTCTGACGGGCCTTAGTTCTTCACCGAAAATCCATCCTTCCTGTATGTTTCCTTGCGTTGACTGCATAGGGGTGACAGAGGTGATGGGTTCCCCAATTTGCTTCGCGGCCTTTCCTGGTGTATCGAGGGAGTCCTGCTCCTTCGGAGGATTAGAGGTCTTTGTCTCTGTCCCTGCCTCTAGATTCTGAGTTTCTGGCGAGTCTGTGTTTTTTACTTCCGCCTCTAGACTATGTTCCTTGTGAAGGTTCGCAGTCTCTTTTTCTGTTTCGGGATTCTCCTCCTGCTCAGGACTCTTCTCCTGTTCGGGATTCTTCTCCTGCTCAGGACTCTTCTCCTGTTCGGGATTCTTCTCCTTTTCTCCTTCCTGAAATTTTTTGGGGTTAGAAGTTTGGCCCTCAGAGCTTTCGGCTTCCTTCTCTTTATCCTTGGAAAGGCCCAAACCTCCTAGCACAACGGGGAGACATGTTTTTCTATGCTCCTGAAATTTTAAATCAGAGGCCCTGTCTTTGGGTGCTAGAGATCTGATTCGAAATTGCACTTCTGCATAGGACCTCACCCCTCAGAAAACATCATCCGAGGGTGAACACTCGTGTTCAAACCTCTTTAATCCACAATTTCCCAAATGGGTGCTTACAATTCTCTGAGGATCATGCTTTTTGTACTCAATATAGGCCAAAATCAAGTCTTCTAAGGTTGCAGCCTCAGCCTTAGCATGTCCAAAATCCAACAAGGAATAAGAATTTAGCCGAATAGGGAAAAACGGCCATACCTTCTTTGATGATGCTTTGAGCTCTTTACTCACTCCGCCAATCACTGTTTGTCAAGCAATCTCATGACAGGCCAGCTTGTCGAGGATGAATAGTGGTAGCGCCAGAGGAGGAACAGCAGCTTCGAACACTCTAAAATAGGAAAACTCTGCTTCCACGTACCAGTCCACGATATCACTTAGATTCACAGCAATGCTATCCGAGATGCGAGGTGGCGAAAGGCCAAAAATGGTGATGTGCAGAGGCACCATCACCCAATTGAAAATATCATAAATAAATTTATTTGCGTTATTTTCCCACAGTTTATCGTGGTACTCATGCACAGTTTTTTTTTGGGTTGGACTCCAAGCCCAATTCATCAAAGGGAAAGGGGTCATGGAGCATATTGCGTCCATGACATACGCAGACATGAAGAATGAGGATGGTCTCCCGGCTTCCTTTGGCTCCCGATACTCTGTGACCCTGTTGAACAAACTGTCGGAGAGTATCCTCGCCCAATTAAATGAGGAACCTTCTGCTACCCGAAAGATGAGAGGTACCCACTGGATGTAAAAATGCACGGTATCCTCCCTTCTGAAAAGTCGGCATGTCATCATCGCCACATACATATACTGTGGCTCCAGCGAAGCAATTGAATACACGCCCTTGTCATTCGCTCTGAATGTCGCGGAGTGCGAAACCCAATCTTTTATCAAACCAGGCATGGTTTTGTCATATTCTTCGCACTCCTTCTTTTTGAATTCCTCCAAGAATTCTTTGCCATATGTGTATTCAGAAGTTGCTGGGAGATTATACATAGATTGGATATGCTCTGGTCTGAAAGTCCCGACCGTGGTCCGTTGGTCATTTATGATAGTTCTGGTGGGCAGGTCGATGTGATCCAATGCCCATCAGATCATGTCGTAGTATGGGAGCAACCGTGGTCTGGTTGCAACCAGGTGCATTCCCGACTAAACAATTGTCTTGTATTTAGTGTTCAGGTCGTCTTTTACAATATCATTGTCATTGTCATCAGAGTCTGAATAGTTCACCAACTCAGATTGCAGGATATCTGAAATAAACGACCAGGTGGGTACTGAGCCACCAGTCTGAGGCAAAGTATCTGAGACGTTGTCTGGACCCTGCGCTGCAACCTCGGCATTCACTTTCGCTGCTCTCCTTGGAGCCATGTCTGAAACTTGAGTTTTCATTCTTCTGCGATAGGCCTGTGTATACATGCGGAAATGAGTTCCCTCGGAGAAAGGTGGGCTCTGTGCGCTTATGAGAAATGTTTAAAAATAGAATGAAAATCTCGTATATATCGTTTAATTTAAAATTACAAATCTTAAATTCTTAAATAATTTTCTCGCTTTTTGCTGCATCGTGAATTTCCTTTTCATATTTTGATTCTTCAACTCACGAGACTGTGAGTGCTGATTTTAACATAATTAACAGCAACCATGATTTGGCGCATCCTTAATTATATAATTAACTTAATCGCCATATCGCGACTCGAGAATTCGAAGACAAACTTTTGGGAGAATGATATGTTGAGTCGCGATATCGCGATGTGGCGATAATTAAGGCTCAAATTAAGAGAAGGAAATCTTAGATTAGGCGACTAATTAATCTCGCTATAATTATGTCGCAACTTCATGAATCGGATTTTTGGACACCTTAACTCGATGAAAGAAAGTGCCGAGTGACGAAGTGCCGAGAACCAAATTTAACCATGGTTAGTTTTTTACCTTTGGTCCTTGACCAGGGTTATCACAAAAGTTATCGCGTTCTCGGCTCTCGGGGCTGTAAAAACAAAAACTTAGGTTCGACGAATGCTGAGGCGCGAATTCCAAAAAATGCATACTAATGAGTTTAAAATTTTTACCCTAGTTAATGTTTTGCACGAAAAAACAAAAAACGAATTCGCAGTTTCGCGTTTCGGGACTTATGAATTCAGAGATTGAAGTATCCAGCTTGCGATGTCCTAAACTAAAACAAAAGAGTAAACATACTTGCGAAAAATGGATCTCTTTTGAAAGTGAAAAAGCATTGCTATTCAGGCGACAAGATTTCAGAGTTTTATGATTTCGGAAGGAAAAGAAAAACAACTTTAGATCTCAAGTATCAAACATTGAAAATTGCGCGAGGTGAAAAACAAGGGCGGCTCCAACATAGGCTCCAACTAGGGATCTCGCTTCCCTATGAGGCGGGAAGAACAGTAGACCAGGTGCCAAAATTGGGTAAATGGAGTCATAGGCTAAAATCAACAGAAAAATCCAAGGAAAAAGATAGAAAGGGGGAGAAAATTTTCGCTTGGTACCCCATAAATTTTTTCGAACTCAGATACTCTTTCCAAACACAGTTGAAGGCACTTTCGCAACTTTCCCTTTCTCACTACTAAGTTTGGGGAATGCTTTAAGACAGTCGTAACGGTCCTAGGATATTCAATAGGTCTTGTGATTCTCAGCTTGCATCAAAGAATGATATTATATAATCTAAAATAGGGAAGTCCCGTCGGAATTTGGGGAAATGATCAGGTTTTCAGAAAGTGTTTACTACCAGAGTATATTGATGTTTATGTATAACAGCCTTACAGATCTCTCAGACATTGCTTCACTGCCAGTGAGCCTGTTCAGTACCCCGGTGAAGTTGTCTGACCCTTTTTCACTGAATTTCTTTTCACCACTTCGGAAAATATTTATGTGTTTAAACGCTAAGACAAGGGCAATCATTTCTAAATTTCCTTTCATCATCTTAATGGACTAGGTGTGGGCAATCATTTTTGAATTTCCTTTCACCACCTGTCTCAGTATTTACTTTTAAAACACGAAGATGGGAGCAATCAGTTTAGATTAGGGCTGAGATCTGTGTAATATTTTTTATCAGAGGTCTGTCAACTTATTTTGATTACTCGGTACCAACCTTTCTTTGACCCTCACAAGATCTTTGGTTCTTAGGGAGACAGGGGAGAATAATAAAATTTTAAGGAACATCCTGTTCAAGCAAGCTTTTATTTTTTTGACACTGTTGAAAAACCTAGGAAAGTTAGGATCACTATAAACGTTCCATAGCTTAACAGAAGATCAAGTAGTTGTGAGGACCAGCTTTCTTATTAAGATCTGTTTCGAAATCCCTGAGGTTTAAAACGAAAAAATTTTACTCCTTTACAAAGACTCGGGAAGATAGTGACTTGCTAAAGTTAGGCCCAAATATAGACAGAAAACAGGGTAGCAATTCAATGGCTTAATATACAAAAGGTCACAACAGTTCGGGACTGGTTTTTGAATATATTAAGGAACAAAAATTATGACTGACTGTTTTTGGATTTTAATATATTGATTCAAATTATTTGGTTTGAGGATTATGAAGCCAAAAATAATCCTGTTATCTAACTTTTTATATTGCAATTTGAACAATATTACCTTAGATTGCTAAAACAACCTTTCATGACCTAAGTATTGAGAAAACTCACCTCTGTCTTTTCTTTTCAATTTCTTTGTGGGCTATGAATTATCTTATGTATCACCTGTTTTATGTCGTCCTATTTCCAACACCGATCTGCACCTTATTTCTTCAGCTAGTTTCGTCTGCAGTTGGAATCCTGCAAAAACAAATACGAATTTGATTTAAAATGCGTTGAAAGTTTAGGAAGGAAAACCAAAAATTAAAAATGCATGCTTGAGCAAAAACATAAATATGTACAAAAACTCATAATAAAATTTATTTATTTACAAATATATATATATATATATATATATATATAATTTCTTATTTTTTATTTTATTTTATTTCCTTTTTCATCCGACGACTGTCATGTCATGTAGTGCTTTAGATATCGCCCATTGACAGGGGCGCTGAGAACTTCTCCATCAATATTTTCCAGAAGAAAGGAATTTTTTCCTTCTGGAGCAGAGACCCTGAATGGTCCATACCAAAGGTGGTCAAATTTTCCATGTTTCGCGGCTTCTTCTCTCCTCGCATCCCATCTTAACACCAAGTCACCTGGGAGGAACTCTCTGTCTTTTTCCTTGAGATCGAACAATGCTTTCATATCGTCCTGGTATTTCTGCATTTTCTTATCAACCTCCACTCTGGGCTGTTGAACCTCAATCAGTTGGTTAATCCTTCTGGTTACATGATTGGGTTCTTCGTTTTGATCCTGCCATAATTTCATCACTGGCAATGCTAAGTTTATAGGCAGAACCGCCTTGGTCCCATATACCATCTGAAACGGTGAAATGTCGATAGACCTTTTAGTGTTGATGCAGTTTGCCCATAATGCGTGCTTCAAATGTACATGCCAGGACCTCTTGTTTTCGTTCAGAACCTTTTTGATTACATTTACCAGGGTCTTATTAGATGATTCAGCCAGCCTATTTCCTTGAGGGTAATAAGCAGTGGAATGGCCGAGAATGATACTGTATTTCTGGCAGAAGTCGATCATAGCCATGGACTTGAAAGCCTGGGCGTTGTCGGTAACAATCTTTCGGGGACACCCGAATCTTGACAAAATGTTATCTTCCAAGAAGTCAATCACTACCGAGTCCGTTGCCCTTTTAGTCGGAATTGCTTCCACCCACTTTGTAAAATAATCTGTGGCCGTTAAGATCCACTTATGCTGAGCACTAGAATGGGGATTAATTTCCCCTATAAAGTCTAATCCCCATTGTTGAAATGGGGCTTTGGTTTTGACTGCAACGAGTGGTAGTGCAGGGAGTTTCTGCTTACCAGCGAATATTTGACACGAGTAACAGGCACGTACTTTGGCATTAATGTCCGAAAATAATTTCGGCCAATAGTATCCGGCCCTCAAGATCTTGTAGGCTGTGGCTCTCCATGCATGGTTTCCTCCACAGATTCCTTCATGAAATTCCTCTATTACCCGTGGGGTTTCCGATTCAACCAAACAGACCAGTAAAAACCCGAGTGGATCCTTCCAGTATAGTTGATTTTCTGAGATGCAATATTTGACAGCATGGAGTTTTAAAGTTTTGTATTTGGCTGGTGTTAGTCCATTTGGATACTTCAGGTTTAACAAATAGAACACTATATCTTTATACCAGCCTGACGACATGAATTTTTCTTCAACCTCGTTTGGATATGTCTGGTCATCCGGCTCTTGCAAATGTGTGTCTTTGTCTTCTCCTTGTAGGCAATTGATGTCAAGAGCTCTAAGGTTCGACTCAGCCAAGAGTTTGGCCAGACCCTTTCCCTTTATTAATTTAGTAGGCTTGATTTCCAGATCAAATTCTTGTATTTTAGCGAGCCAGCGTCCTCGTTTTCCATCACTATCTGGCTGTACCAATATATCCTTCACAGCACTGGTTGGTACGTATGTGATAACTTTTGAATGCGGAACGTAAGTTCTGAATGCTTTTAGCGCTTTCACCATTGCGTACGCTTGTTTTTCTATTATATCATATTTTAGTTCGGCGTCTCTAAGGCTCTTGCTAAAAAACGCGATCGGGCGTTCAAAGCCTTGATCATCTTTTTGTAGCAACACCGCGGCGATAGTATGTTCAGAAGCGAATGAGAAGATGAGGAAATCTTTCAAGTAATCTGGGCTTGTTAACACAGGTGCCTCGCTGATGACTTTTTTAATATGCTCGAACGATGCTCTAGCCTCGGTCGTCCAATTTACTCTGCTATCTTTCTTCAGCATTCCCGTGATCAATTTGACAATCTCAGCGAAATTTGGTATAAACCTTCGTAAAAAAATTATTGTACCTAAGAAAGACTGAATTTCTTTAATGTTTCTAGGGATACTGATAGTTTGTATTGCTTCAACCCTCTTAGGATCGATTTTGATCCCATCTTTAAATACGATATGCCCCAGAAGCTTACCTTCTTGCATAGCAAAATGTGATTTCTTTGGGTTCAAAGATAGGCCATACCTGCGGCATTTTTCAAAAGTCTGTTTTAAATGGATCAAATGTTCTTCATCGGTTTTAGAGAAAACTGTCAAATCGTCAAGGTAGATTACTACGAACTTGTCTCTTTCTCCAACGAAGGCGATGTCCATAGCGCGTTGCAAGGTAGCCCCTGCATTCATCAAACCGAAAGGCATTTTATCATACATGAATGTACCCCATGGTGTGGTGAAAGCGGTTTTTTCTCTGTCTTGCTCGTTCATGGCGATTTGGTTATACCCAAAAAACCCATCTATCATAGACATTCGATTTGCTCCAACTACCCTTTCTAGGACGTGGTCCATTTTAGGAAGTGGATAATTATCCTTAAGAGAGGACCTGTTCAAGTTCCGAAAATCCACACACAGTCTGATTTCTCTGTTCTTTTTTCTGACAGGGACCAAATTCCCCACCCAGTCTGAGTACCTTAGAGGTACAATTATTTTGGCATCTAAGAGCTTCTTAACTTCCTTTTCAATAACGGGCAACAAAATGGGGTTAAACTGCCTGAGCTTTTTCCTAAAAGGTTTGACTCCAGGTTTCAAAGGTATCTTGTGTTCAATTATAGAAGTATCATATGTTCGAAGCTCATCATAAGACCAGGCGAAAACATATTTGTACTGTCTGAGTAGGTCTCTGTACTGGTCTTTAACCTTAGGAGGGAGGAATTTATATATCTTTACTATCCTGGTATCTTTTTCAGTTCCTATGTCGCAATCTTCCACTTCTTCTGGTTGAGGCTGCAAAGTGGACTTCACAGGTATGTCATTATGATCGAAGAGTCTTTCTAAAGGAATTAAGCCTTTCGGGATTTGGTTATTTTTAAGGACCAACATGCGATGATCCGCTATTTTTTCTCGGAAGGTTTCAGGATCTCCATCTTCTTGCATAATCCACATCGGGTCGTTTTGGTTTTCTTAGTCTGGATGGATTTCAGAGAACTCACCTATTGCCATAAGAAATTTTTGAATTTGTTCGTCATCTTCAAAGACCTGCCAGTGTCAGACATTGTCTGGTATAGAGGGTTTATATCTGATTTCAATATGATATTTCAGTTTAACATCCGTGGGAGGAGAAAAGGTTGAGGCTGCCTTTGCCAAAGCGTCAGCATGTAGATTCTCTGTGCGAGGAATAAAATGGACTTTTATAGATGAGAAAAAATTCTCCATCAAATCCCAAGCACAATTTCTGTATGTTATTAGTCTGGGATGTTTGGCTAGGTATTGTCGGTTTACTTGTCTTACTATCAATTCAGCGTCACCGTAAACCTCCAAGTTTTTTATGTTTAACTTCTTTGCAGCCTCTAAACCTAAGATTAAGGCTTCATACTCACATACGTTATTGGTATAATCTATGTCCCACTGCAAACGATATGAGAAAGGAACAATAAAATTACCTTCTGGTGCTACCAAAAGTATGCCAGCACCAGCCCCTTCAGAAGATGAAGTTCCATCGAAGTACATCTTCTAGATACCATTTTTGCATAGCTCTTCTGTCAAGGGGCTAAGCTCTTCCTGCTTCATATCAAGTTCTTCTGGACCCCTATCTAAACCATCATCAAATGACAATATGCAATTCCCCAGATCTTGGTCTGCAACGTAAATGGTAAAGTTATTTGGATTCTTAGGATCACTGACAATATAGGCTAATCTTGTTTCTCGATACAAACGGGTAAACTAACCACCGAAAATTGGGATTGTGGCATATGACATGTCCAATTGTAGAGAACCCCCCAACTTAGCTCCCCATGATCTGGATAACAACATACCATATTTGGGGGGAATATCTGCAATAACCACATCCATCAGGATACTCTTGACC
>SNQJ01S0004168.1:79924-105612 GCA_010110895.2 Picea sitchensis | reverse complement strand
TACCAGATCTTTTATCATTCCCATACATTTAACCTTTCTGGAATCAAACGAGTATAGGTCTCCACAGGGTCTAGTGATCTGGAGCCCCAACCTCTCCATTATAGTTTTGGGCATAACGTTATGTGAAGCCCCGGAGTCTAACATGCAGTTCTGCAGTAACTGGTCATGTATATTCAGGGTGATATAGAAAGGAGCGATGTTGTCTTTGAAACCCTCAAAATGAGGACCAAAGGTGATGTTAGGTCTGTCATCTTCTAGGTTGATAACGTCGGAGTGACTTTCTGGCTAATAAACACCCATCACTTTGGCAATTTGCTTCCGATAAGTGGGGTTTTTTGCTAATTCTACCAAAGGAATCGGTATCTTAATTTTCTTTAATTCACTTTCAAAATTGTAAAATGTATTGGCCTTGTCCGTTTCTTTGGTTAAGACTTCCGATCTTTTTTCTTCCGACTTGTTTGTCTGGATCGCTTTATCACTCGTCACCTTAGTCGAAGATGTAACTTTATCTATCAGTCTTGTTTCCTTTGTTTGGGTTTCAGCTTTTTTCACCTCAGACTCTTGAGTCTTTGTTGTCTTGACTTTATTGTTGGGTAACAATGTCTCTCCCAAAGGAGGTTCATGAGATTGACCCCTTTGTAGGATTTTCTTAGGTTGGTCAGTTGAGGTGGGCTTATTTTTATATCTCAGATTGTATCTGGGTTGAAAATCAGCCACTGCTATTTCTATTTCTGGTTGAGATACGCAGAGGTCAGTATGATCACCTTCTTCTTCTTCATTAGACGGTTGAGGAGTATTTAAAGATTTATCATAGTCTTCCCTGGTCAGAAATGGCTACGAACACTCATCACCGAAACATGCAAATTCATCTTCTGAATCTTCGAAATCTTGGAGGTCACTTGCTCCTATAAAATTTTCGTTTTTTAGTGGAGCTTGTATTTTTTTATCTTCATTCTTTATTTGCTTCTGTTGATTTTGGGGATTTAGGTTTCTCCTGAAGTCTCTTTTGTTAGAAGAATCAGCTTTAGCCTGATCCAACTCCATCCTTGATATTGTTTTAGACAGATCTTTAATTATTTGGGCCATATCATCCACTCTGTCGTCAGTGTATCTATTTGACCCCGAAGGACCCGCTGGTTCCCTATAGCATCTATTATCACGGTTGACTATTTCTACTTTAGTCTTTAACTTAACCGAAGCCATCATATTAGATTCTATTTCGATAGCATCGTCTTGCATTCTATTCAGGGTGGCTCCTCTTCTTTCTCGCAAAAGCAATGCAAAATCAGGTTCGAAAGCTCCCGCAAAGGTTACTTTGGTTGAGGGTTCGGAAGGTTTAACAGCGGCTGGAATTTTATTATAAAGTTTGTTAAATCTCAGAATAAATTCCATAACGGTCTCTGAGTTCTTTTTCTTTAGGGACCCAAACTCGGTAAGGTAATACAAGTGATCCTTTCGCTCTCCCCATTGTCTGAGGAAATCATCTTCCAAGGCGTCATATGTCCGAATAGAAGCTGCAGGAAGACTCTGAAACCAAGTTTGGACTTGTCCTTCGAAGGTCTGGACAAGTAGTCTCGAATAGATATCCCCGTGCTCAATACCACAGATGTCTGCAAACTGGTCAAAGAAATTTATATGCTTGGTTGCAGTTAGATCTCCCTCCCCAGTGAACTTAGGAAGATTTTTGATGTAGTTATCAGGTAGATCATGGAGGGGAACGGGTAAAACCAGGGGAGCGTATCTCACTGCTACTTTTGCAAATACTCCGGGAGGAGGGACATTAGGTTGTCCTCCACCTCCTCCTCCGACGCCTGCCATCGACTTAGGAGTAGGAAATGAGGGTGTAACACACCCTTTTAAATCAGGTGAAACTGGGAAGTTCTGCCGAAAAAAGGTCGGTGTGTCAAATGACAATGATCTTTCTAAGGGACCCTTTCCCTTGTTTATAGATGAGAAAGTCTGATGGATCTCACTCCTAAATTTCGAGTATTTTGTTTCTGGATGTTTGGTATCAGACAGAGGGTCGCATGAAGTAGGAGGTTCTGAAGGGCATTTAGTCTTTAAAAGTGGATTTTTGGGCTTATTAGCTGAAGTGGTTGTCTCAAACGAGCCTCTCGCTCTTAAAATATTTTTAGGATTATTAACAGGTGTAATCAGCTTGCCACCCGGGTTCTGTCTGGTATGCTTTCTACCAGACGCCAGTTTGTGTTTCAGTGGAGTCGCCAAGTGAAGGATTTAAAAAAGCCTTAAAACGGTGTGCACTTTATGTTCACTATCAAAGAGTAAAACTATCAACGAAATAGTTTGTCGTTTTCCCAGGGAAAAGATTTCGTAACTTCGCTCCCCGGCAATGGCGCCAAAAAGATGTTGTTCCTGAGTCTGTACTTAAGGCTTAAAAGTACAGTGTCAAGGCATCCGAAAGTATGTTAAAGATTTATACAAAGAATACGTTAACCTTCGGTGTAGGAAACTAATGAAGGTTTCTACGTTCTCGTTGTCTAGCTTCCAACTGTTCCTGGATAGTAATATCTTGTTCAATGGCTGCCCATGAACGTTCCAATTCCTCCCGGGTGTTCGCAGTTTTAAGGATTGTGTCAAAAAGATTTAAAGTGATATGTATTTGATTAGATAGTCCGGGTTGAATATTAGGTTGAGTTGCTGCAGGAACAGTCACTGAGGAACAATACCAGTATGGAAATGACTTTAAGGGGAGATTTTGTACGCTGTTTCAATTCGGTCAAAATAAAGAGAAACTTTTGCATGAAGAACGAAATAAGAATGCAAAACGAAGGCCCTTTCCCATAACTGTATTATTTTTAGTAAAAAGATGTGGAATGAGAGAAAAACATTTAGCTGTGGATAATGTAAGGTTCCTATCAGTAGAAAACTCACACATACACAGAATAAGAAATTGACATAGAAATAATTGACATAGTGCAAATAAATATAAAATTATGTAAATGCAAATTGGTCTTACACCCGCTGATAGCTGGTGCAGAGTAAAGACAAGAAGCAATTACAGAAAGATAAAATCCCTTCACTATAGTAGTGGTCGTACTAAATTATAGTGATACACATCAATTATGTAGAGAAAAATGAAAAGAAACAAGAAACATAACGAAACAAACTTGTAACACAGTCGTGACAGGATCGGGAATCTTCAAATTTGCTTGTATTAACTTCCTTCATGCAAAAAACTCTATTACAATCGATACCAAAAAGTCTAGCCTGGTGCTCTTCTTTTTGTGATCTATTTATACAAATTTTGCCTCTCGGTTTTAGAAGAGAGAAATCACTCCATCTATCCTAATCTATTTTCAAAAAAGTGCCAGGTGCTTGTCTTTGCTTAGATTCAATGCATATGATACATTTGTCCATAAAATGGAATACAAACTGTGAAGGTTCCGCTTGACAGCTGGGAGGAGCGAAATCACTCCATTTCTCCTACTCTATTTTCAAGAAGTGCCAGGTGCTTGTCCTCACATGGATTCAGTGTACATGATACATTTGTCCACAAACTGGGATAGAAGCTGTGAAGGCTCGGCTTGACAACTGGCTTCGGTAAAATAACACTCTCGGGCTAACTGTGGAAGTTTATCACCTATTTGTGCATCAACGATGTTAAGGGCGTCAAGTTGTGCACTAGATTGAATCAAATGTTCGTCGATTTGAGCCATGTCTACCCTGTCCATCCTAGAGATTTCCGCCGAATTTCTCTCATTCTTCTCCTTTATGTCGAGGGAAATCCGATCTATATTCATCTGCCTTAGCGTCTCTGTGTCACCTCCACTCTCCATCCCTAACAGCTCACCATTTATGGCATTGAAGGCTTCTTCTAATGAATTTGTCACTTTTTGAGCTTGCTCCTTGCTTAAAGTAATATCATGTTCCCAATTTTTTAACAAAATATTACCCCTAGCTTGTTCGGCAATGGTGAGTCCGGGGGGCCCTGCTGAAAATATGTTGTTGGTAGCTATCACTGCTTCTTGGAAGGCGACCCGAGCAGCTTCTGCGTTTCTTTCTTTGACAATCAGATTCTCAGAAAATCTGATGCATTAACAAGCAATCTTCTCGAATCTCCCCCACTTTGTTTAGCAGACTCTGTTGAGCAGAAGAGATCCTGCTCCGTATATCGATTGCTCGGGATTTAACGATCTCGATGTCGATCACCTTGCTTTCTGCGTCCTCTAACTGAGCCTGCAGCTGTGTGATCATAACCCTCTGCTGACCCGACTGTACCCGACCATCTCAGATCACTGAATTTGCTTGTTCCAGTTTGGTTTTGAGGACTTCGATTTCTTTCTTATCGGCCAATCGGGCCAGCTCTATTTCTCCACTCGCTTGACTCTTAGCTCTTTCTGCTACCGAAGCCACTCTGGCTTCAAGAGTCTTGATCAGGCGATTCTTTGCTTTGAGCTGATTCTTTAACATCCTGACCGAGAATTGATTTGCCGTCGGATACACTCCTAGCATTCCTGCAATCTCTGTGGAAAATTCATCTTTCCTTTTGTTCATCCCATCGGTCATCACTTTGAACCTTTTGACAGTTGATCCTTCCTACTGGGAGAACTCCCTTTTCACAACTTCCTTTCTCTTTTTGTCGAAGAAGAACTCATTGGGAGGAAGTTCTTCTGCTCTGACAGGCCTTAGTTCTTCGCTGAAAATCCATCCTTCCTGTATGTTTCCTTGCGTTGACTGCAAAGTGCTGACAGAGGTGATGGGTTCCCCGATTTTCTTCGCGGCCTTTCCTGGTGTATCGAGGGAGTCCTGCTCCTTCGGAGGATTAGAGGTCTTTGTCTCTGTCCCTCCCTCTGGATTCTGAGTTTCTGGCAGGTCTGTGTTTTTTACTTCCGCCTCTGGACTATGTTCCTTGGGAGGGTCGGTAGTCTCTTTTTCTGTTTCGGGATTCTCCTCCTGCTCAGGACTCTTCTCCTGTTCGGGATTCTTTTCCTGCTCAGGACTCTTCTCCTGTTCAGGATTCTTCTCCTTTTCTCCTTCCTGACATTTTTCGGGGTTAGAAGTTTGGCCCTCAGAGCTTTCGTCTTCCTTCTCTTTATCCTTGGAAAGGCCCAAACCTCCTAGCACCACGGGGAGACATCTTTTTCTATGCTCCTGAAATTTTAAAACAGAGGCCCTGTCTTCGGGTGCTAGAGATCTGATTCGAAATTTCACTTCCGCATAGGACCTCGCCCCTCGGAAAACATCATCTGAGGGTGAACACTCGTGTTCAAACCTCTTTAATCCACAATTTCCCAAATGGGTGCTTACAATTCTCTGAGGATCATGCTTTTTGTAATCAATATAGGCCAAACTCAAGTCTTCTAAGGTTGCAGCCTCAGCCTTAGCATGTCCAAAATCCAACAAGGAATAAGAATTTAGCCGAATAGGGAAAAACGGCCATACCTTCTTCGATGACGCTTTGAGCTCTTTACTCACTCCTCCAATCACTGTTTGTCGAACAATCTCACGACAGGCTAGCTTGTCGGGGATAAACAGTGGTAGCGCCAGAGGAGGAAAAGCAGCTCCGAACACTCTAAAATAGGAAAACTCTACTTCCACGTACCAGTCCGTGATATCGCTCAGATTCGCAGCAATGCTATCCGAGATGCAAGGTGGTGAAAGGCCAAAAATGGTGATGTGCAGAGGCACCATCACCGAGTTTAAAATCTCATAAATAAATTTATTTGCGTTATTTTCCCACAGTTTATCGTGGTACTCATGCACAGTTTTTTCTTGGGTTGGACTCCAAGCCCAATTCATCAAAGGGAAAGGGGTCATGGAGCATATCGTGTCCATGAAATACGCAGACATGAAGAATGAGGATGGTCTCCCGGCTTCCTTTTTCTCCCGATACTCTGTGACCCTGTTGAACAAACTGTCAGAGAGTATCCTCGCCCAATTAAATGAGGAACCTTCTGCTACCCGAAAGATGAGAGGTACCCACTGGATGTAAAAATGCGCGGTATCCTCCCTTTCGAAAAGTCGGCATGTCATCATCGCCACATACATACTCTGTGGCTCCAGCGAAGCAATTGAATACACGCCCTTGTCATTCGCTCTGAACGTCGCGGAGCGCGAAACCCAATCTTTTATCAAACCAGGCATGGTTTTGTCATATTCTTCGCACTCCTTCTTTTTGAATTCCTCCAGGAATTCTTTGCCATATGTGTATTCAGAAGTTGTTGGGAGCTTATACATAGATTGGATATGCTCTGGTCTGAAAGTCCCGACCGTGGTCCGTTGGTCATTTATGATAGTTCTGGTGGGCAGGTCGATGTGATCCAATTCCCATCAGATCATGTCGTAGTATGGGAGCAATTGCGGTCTGGTTGCAACCAGGTGCATTCTCGACTGAACAATTTTCTTGTATTTAGTGTTCAGGTCATTGTTTACAATATCATTGTCATTGTCATCGGAGTCGGAATAGTTCACCAACTCAGATTGCAAGATATCTGAAACAAATGACCAGGTGGGTACTGAGCCGCCAGTCCAAGGCGAAGTATCTGAGACATTGTCTGGACCCTACGCTGCAACCTCGGCATTCGCTTTCGCTGCTCTCCTTGAAGCCATGTCTGAAACTTGAGTTTCCGTTCTTTTGCGATAGACCTGTGTATACATGCGGAAATGAGTTCCCTCGAAGAAAGGTGGGCTCTGTGCGCTTATGAGAAATGTTTAAAAATAGAATGAAAATCTCGTATATATTTGAAAACACTGTACCTTTCAAAATAAGTCTGTCAAATCGTGAATAAAACCAAATTTATTGTATAAATCCGATCTTATTTATTTGTGGATTTACCCTAATTCTTCATTAATGTCATCAATGTTCGGCGGCTTGACAGGCAGTCGGGTTATGGAGAACAAGTAAATACCTCGTGAAGAGAGCCAACCTCGATGCGCAGGACGTATCTCGTTTAATTTAAAATTACAAATCTTAATGACTTAAATAATTTTCTCGCTTTTCGCTGCATCTTGAATTTCCTTTTCATATTTTGATTCTTCAACTCGCGAGACTGCGAGTGCCGATTTTAACGTAATTAACGGCAACCATGATTTGGCGCATCCTTAATTATATAATTAACTTAATCGCCATATCGCGACTCGGGAATTCGAAGACAAACTTTTGGGAGAATGATATGCCGAGTTGCGATATCGCGATGTGGAGATAATTAAGGCTCAAATTAAGAGAAGGAAATCTTAGATTAGGCGACTAATTAATCTCGCTATAATTATGTCGCATCTTTGTGAATCAGAGTTTTGGACACCTTAACTCGATGAAAGAAAGTGTCGAGTGACGAAGTGCCGAGAACCAAATTTAACCATGGTTAGTTTTTTACCTTTGTTCCTTGACCAAGGTTATCACAAAACTTATCGCGTTCTAGGTTCTCGGGGCTGTAAAACCAAAAACTTAGGTTCGACGAATGCCGAGGCGCGAATTCCCGAAAATGCATACTCATGAGTTTAAAAGTTTTACCCTAGTTAATGTTTTGCGCGAAAAAACAAAAAACGAATTCGCAGTTTCGCATTTCGGGACTTATGAATTCAGAGATTGAAGTATCCAGCTTGCGATGTCCCGAAATAAAACAAAAGAGAAAACATACTTGCGAAAAATGGATCTCTTTTGAAAGTGAAAAAGCATTGCTATTCAGGCGACAAGATTTCAGAGTTTTATGATTTCGGAAGGAAAAGAAAAACAACTTTAGATCTCAAGTATCAAAAATTGAAAATTGCATGAGGTGAAAAACAAGGGCGGCTCCAACAGGATGGATTGTCCATCCAAAATGAGAAACAAGGGAAATAATTAGTCAAGAAGATTTCATATTTGCAACAGGGGCAAAGGTTTCAGTGTAGTCGATGCCTTCTTTTTGAGAAAATCCCTCCGCAATGAGGTGTGCTTTATGTCATTCAACAACACCTTCAAAGGTAATTTGGTCTGATAGACCCATTGACACTTCACAATGTTATTTCCTTGTGGTCAGGGAACCAAGTCCCAAGTGCGATTCTTCGACAAAGAATCAATTTTTGTATTCATTGCATGCTCCCATTCAGGTTGTCATTTAGGATCAAAGTAGGTGACAAGATCATAAGTTTCCAACACACAAGTCATCAGGGAAACACTGACATATTGCTTTTGACTTCAAGTTTTTCATCCATAAGAGGCATCTCCATCATCAGCTCTAGCAGCTTCAATTGTCTTGGTATCCCATCTGGGTAGACAATAAATAGGTGAACTATTGTTCACTTTAGTAGGTTGATCAAAAGTCAAAGAGTCTTTAGTCGACGAACAAGTCGAAACAGAGGACAATGGACTAGTTGACGCAGAGGTCGATGGTCTAGTCAAAACATGGAGAAAGTTCGATTGTCCAATCGAAGGACTGAAGTATGGAACAAGAGCACTAGTGTCAAATAAAACATCAAAATAATCATCCTGTAGGAATCAAGAAGAGGCATTCAATAACTTTATTCCAGAAGAGTTCTTATCAAACCAAAAATTACATCTAATAATGATTTGTCCTTTGACAAGATCAAACATTCGATAGGCTTTCGTCTCTTCAGAGTATCCCATCATGATGCAATAATGACTCTTTGCATCCAACCTCTTTCTGCAATCATCAAGAATGTGAGACCAGGAAACACATCCAAACACACAGAGGTGGACAGTTAAAGGATTTTTCCCATGCCATCGTTCGATTGGAGTCATGGAAGGAACAACTTTTGTCGAGATGGGATTGAGTAGATAATTTTCACAGTATACCGCTTCAACCCAGAAGTGAGGAAGCAGGTCTTTAGCCTGCAAAATACATCTAGCCATTTCGACTAATATATGATTCTTTCATTCTGCATTGCCATTCTGCTGAGGTGTGTGATAAACTAATTGTTGTCAGTCAATACAAGATCGAAGTAGGTGTTCTTCAAGGGTCGATTCACATACTCACCACCATTTTTTTGATTTCATGCATTTGATGGGTCAACCACATTACTTTTTAGCAAAGGCCCAAAACTCCTTGAACTTCTCAAAGACGAGGTTCTTATTTTTCAAAAAACATTACCCATGTGAAGTGAGAGAAATCGTCAATAAAAGTAAAATTGTACCTTGCACCTACTATTGAAGGTAGATTGATACAACATACATCACTGTGAACTAGCTCTAGTAGGTTCTTTGCTCTCCATGATTTTCTAGATTCGAATGGTTCCTTATGATGTTTCCCAAGAACACAACCCTTACAAACTCCTTCAAGGGGAAACATCTTCGGTAAACCAACAACCATGTTTTGAGTTGCTAGTGTCTGTAGAATTTGGAAATTCAGATGTCTGAGTCGCTCATGCCAAATTCGACTTCACTCATCGGTGTGAGAAACAACGGTTCATGTTCAGGTCAAGTGGAGTCACAAAACTTGTACAAATTGTCCATTTGGTCGAGAATCCCACCAACAACAATTGACTTGCCTTTCTTTAAATCAAGAACATAGAACCAATCTAGCCAAAATTCCATAATCTTACATTTCTGGGTGAACTGAGCAACAAACAACAAATTGTCACTAAGATTTGGAACATGATAGACATCGACAATGTTCCCATGTCGACAAGCAACATCACCCTGAATAGTAACATCCAGTCCAAAATCATCATCAACATATATTTTACTCTCTTAAGCTTTATTCAATCTCGTGAATAAAGAGGCATCTTTAGCCATATGATGGGTGCACCTAAAGTTGGCTACCCAATAATTCTGCGTAGAATGAGACAACGAGGCCTAAGAAGTTTTGATTTGGAAGGTGAAATTATCAATGGGTCTTTCCATAGTACTAACATGTCTTCTTCTTTCGACTTCGTTGTGGTTGTCTCTAAGGTCCTTGGTCATGATATGAAGGTTTTTGTGCAGAGGCATCAGATTGCACTCTATTCCTGGAATCCATCTTTCTCTTTCCATTGAGCAAGTGGGCCTATTTTTTTCCACCAAGCTTACCTTCTCCAAGCAATCTATGCTAAACAATAATCAAAAGACCACAAAATTCTTCAAATGTGAAATCCTTACCATCTTCCTTGCGTCGAACGATAGTTATCAAGTTCATCAGTAATTGTTCGATGTGTCCATCCTTCTTCTGATAGTTCTTTCCACATTCACCCAATTTCAACTGGAGTTCCTTGACACGTGCCAAATAGTCCTCCATTCTCTAAAAGGAATGAGGATTGAGAGAGATAAACTCTTTCTCTAACTGCATGACGTGGCTCTCGTTGACTCGATCGAACAAGGTTTTCAACTTCTTCTAGAATTGACGAGGGTAGTCAATTCCATCGAGATGAAATCAAATCTCTTGTGAGATGTAGGTCGTGATGACCCCTATAGCCTCATCCTTCTTTTCATCAACAATGAACTTCGCTTAGTCATCTGTTGGATCTAGAATCGCCACCTTCTCATACAACCATAGTCCTTTTCTCTTCAGTAGGGTTTCTATATCTCGTGCACATTTCACATAATTTGATCCATTTAGAACAACATAATCATTCTTTGAATCCATCTTCGTTATCTAGACAGACTGGTCTATTTTGATGAGTTCCAATCAAGAAACCACCGAACCAGAGTCAATCACACAACAGATCCAACTCAACAAGGTTTTCAGATAACAGGTCGAGGTTTTAAACCATCGGTTTTGATACCATGTTGGAGAATTGGGTGGAGCACGATATGAAAAAGAGGACACAGTACTACAAATATTCGAAGAGGAACAAAATTTCAAAGATACAAGTGGTGTCTAAAGACATCGTTAGAACACTTAAGTAGAACGCATTGTGATCAGAACATCACAATGCATGTTGAAAATCTTGGTCCACATTATTTATTGCACAATATTAATTGACCACTTGATGATAATGACCCAGGGGGTCTTCCTTTTATAGTCTCAATATCTAACCAACTTCCATAGAATCTGAAAGATCTTGTCCACATGTAACCGTTGGTTGTTAGAGTCGACTCTACCAAATCCGCTCTGTCAAGTCGGCTCGACAAGGATGCTTGACAAGGATGTATATTGATCTATTGCACAATATCAATTGACCACTTGATGATAATTACCCAAGGGGTCTTCCTTTTATAGTCTCAATATCTAACCAACTTCCATAGAATCTGAAAGATCTTGTCCACATGTAACCGTCGGTTGTTAGAGTTGACTCTACCAAATCTGCTCTGTCAATTCGGCTCGATGAGGATGCTCGACAAGGATGTATATTGATCTATTGCACAATATCAATTGACCACTTGATGATAATGATCCAAGGGGTCTTCCTTTTATAGTCTCAAGATCTAACCAACTTCCATAGACTCTGAAAGATCTTGTCCACATGTAACCGTCGGCTGTTAGAGTTGACTCTACCAAATCCGCTCTGTCAAGTCGGCTCAACAAGGATGCTTGACTTGACCTCCTATGCATCTAAATCATAGTCGATTGTTGGGTTGGTCGATCCACTACTTGACTATCTTCTATTGTTGGTCGATTGTTTGACCGATAGGAACATCGGCTACTCGATCGACTGGTGTAGTGTGTTGGTTGATCACCTGACCGACTGTATCTAGATGTAGGTCAACCTCTCAACTAATTAAACCCAAGAGATGTGTGATGAGTCATCAATTCTTGATGTTCCAATGATCCAAAATTTGAATTTTGGACATTGTTTATTCCATTGTACCATAACTCCACTTAAAGTATAACTATGACTAGGTATCCAATGTACAAGCATGAAACAACTAACATGAAAGACAAGAAGCTTCCTAAGATTGCTTCAAACTCTAGTCAAAGCCACTCTAGCTTAAGATGGGTTGGCATAAATATGCTAATTCTTGGTTAAATCATTGGAGAATAGAGGATGAGGTCACTCTATAGAATATTGATACCATTAAAAATACTATCATGTCTAAATTTAAGGAGAAATTGTGGTGGGATAAATAATTAGAGGACAAGAAAAAATTAAGACACTATAAAGAGGTCATTAAGTGGTGCAATAAAGAATTAGAGGATAAGAGAAAAATGCGATACTATAAAGAGGTTATTAACCCTAATCTAGAATATCAAAAGTACTTTCTATTATAGCTAGCATAAAGAATAAAATCAACATTGCTAAAATAAGTGCAAACTCTCATGAGCTCCATAGTCAAATAGGGTTTTGAACAATTCCTAAAATGTCGTGGGATGAAATAATTTGTCATCTTTGGGATACTAATAAGGTGGAGTATGGAAAACACTTTCTCTTAAAATGTATTGTGTATGCCCACATCATATCTCAATTTCAACAAACTTGTAACAATATTGACATTCCTTAGGTGTAGCAGGTGTCGGGCGGGATACCATTTTGGGTCTCGAGAGAAATCTAGAAAAAACATATGCTTGAGGTCTTAGAAAGGCTACAAACAATCAAGTAGAGGCATGTGCTCTCTACTAGGGTATCATTCTAGCAGAAGAAGTTAGTCAATCTTCCTTGATTTTCATTGGAGACTCAAGTACAATAATCAACCTAATGGTTTCGAAAAAATCCGCTTAGATAGAAAAATTGCTTCGATCATGGCCCAATTCCAAAAGGATATTGGTACTTTACATAAGGATTCATTTTATTAGGTTCTTAGAAAACATAATCATAAGGCCTATTCAATAGCTAATAAAGAGGTCGACGTTAACCCTAGATTCATTAAAAAAAAAGAGGGGTGGTGTTTCCACCCCATTCCATAGCAATCTTAGCTACTTATGGTCATGAAGGTAAGGTCACTCAACATTGTAATTATTTACCACTTGTTCATCAAATGCAACCATTAGATCTTCAGTTATGATGCTGGATTTGAAAGGACACAAACTTCCCTTATTCACATGATCGAATTTAAGGCTGCTTTGTCTATTGAACTCGTCGCTGGAGAGATGCTTCAACAAGGTGGGATAATGGTGTAGGGGGAGGAGGATGCTTGTTGCGTTGAAAAGGGGAAGACCACTTGAACAATATTGGTAAGGCCTTCTCTCCAACTATGGTTAGTCTTCCGAAGATTCAATCTATTATAATTTGATTTAGGTTGTGAAGAAGGTGTTTTTGCTCATTGGTATTGGCTTGTAGAGGAATGGCATATTCCGTGTGTGGTTTTGTGGGTGGATTTGTTTTTTTTGGTATTGGCCCTTGGAGGAAGGGTGTATTTTGTGTGTGGTTCTATGGATAAATCTCATCTATTCTGGAGTCTTTTTTACTCAGGTATTTCACATCTCATGGTTCTTTTATGTGCATGGGTATTCTAAGTAATCTCTTGCTTGTTTTCTTTGAGGCGTGACCTCTCAATCTCCTTGTTTATTGGCTTAGGAAGACTCTGGTATCCTATAGAAAATGGATTTTCCCATCCAGTTCTGGAATCCTGTATTTCTTTGGGACCTTTCTGTAGTGCCTCAATCTAATCCTTGGAACGCTACAAACAAACTATGGTATTATTGTTTTTCTAGGTTTGTTATTCATATGGATTATAGGGAAGTGTAGGAATTTAGGAGGGCATTGAGAAGACACGAGGAGTCAATTCAATGCAATAGGCATTTCGTTTCCTTAGTGACTTCTAAAGTTCATGTGAATGAACACCAATGCACTTCATAGACAACAATAATTATGAACACCCTTGTACAACAAAAGAAGAAAATTAATGAGTTGGGGGATGAGTGTAACATGTTGAGAAACATGGTTATCAATTTGATTAAAGATTCACACCAATAGCTTATAATCACATAATGTCTAGAAATTTTGTTTAGGCAGATCCTAAGGAAGAAGATACAATGCATTAGCTGCTGAAGATATGGACATTGAGAATCAAAATCCCTTTCCATCCAACCATGGGCAGGGAGAAGCTAATAATTGTTATGCTTTTCAATAAGTTTATATGTTTACTAAGGAAATGAGCATCTTAGGAGTCTTTTTAAAGTTATATACATGTAAGTTTTTATGCAAGAATCACAGGGATGTAATAAGTGTAAACCTTTGCAAGTTTTGTCTATGACTTTTGAGAGTTCTCATTCATGTTTGAAATTTGAGGAAAAGTGTTTTTGTACTCTGCCATTCATATTTTTTCTATAGATTTTATAATACAAGTTTCATAATTTCAATTTAAAAACAAAAACAAAATATTGACTTTCCTAACTTGTTAACCCATAAAAATTATGGAGATTTAGGAAAGCTCCTCTCAAATATTTTTGAACATAGAAATTGAATTTAAAATCAAAACACTTAATTCCTTAATTTTTTCTTAAGGTCTAATAAACCAAAGTTGTTTTCATTGGAGAATGACAATCATCATCATAACAAGTAGATATAAAATTCTCTATCCCATAAGACATTTTTTTCTTTTTTTTATTGTATTTTATAATTTAAAATAAATGATGACTATTAAAATTAATGCTTATTAAAATGTAAAAAATTAAATTTGAAATATTACATTTATTTATTCTAAAATGTCAACATGTGAAACTTTAAATTTAACATTGAACTTTATTTATTTAATTTATTTTTAAGACATTACATTTTTTAATTAAAAATGATCATAATTAAATATTTAAAAAATATTTATTTAGAATAATGTTAAAAATAAATAAATAATATAATGTTGAATATGAATAAGGATTTGAAGTCGACGCTACAAGCAAAAAAACATCAAACAAATTGTCCACATTAATTAATATTTATTTTTCAATAATAATTAGAAAGATGCCTTCATTAACTTCTTTCTTTTTTCCCAATAATAGTCAATTAGTGTTCCCCTTTTATTGGTGAGAAATCAAAATAATGTTAATGTGACTACTTATTTTCTCTTTGTATTGTTCTTGGATTTTTGCCTTTTTGGTTTTGTTTGGTTATTTATGGAACGCCTTTCTTTGTTTAGAGAAGGAGAGTTCATTTTCTACCTGTGGGATGGCTTTCTTAAAAAAGGTTTGGAAAATACGTCCGCTGGCTTGACGTGACATAAAGATAGAAGTAAGAGAAAGTTAGGAAAACGTTGATAGTTGTGGGTGTGATTCTAATGGAGTTAGAGTAAGGTGGTTGTGTGGGAAATAATGAATGAAAATAAGTTTAGAAATAGGTGGCTTGACAGGGACATAAAGATAGAGGTAAAAGTAAAAAGTGGCTTGTGGGTGTGATTGTAATGGAGTCATATCAGACGTGGTTATACAGAGAAATAATGAAGGAAAATATGTTTAAACAATTGGTTTGATGTGACGTAAAGATAATAATAATAATTGGTGTGTGAGATCTCTTTGTCTGTGAGACAAATGAATTCATGGTTGTTGTAATTTGACTACTAAAGTCTACAGAAATGTACATACCCTACCCCATTTAGAACATGTAAGAGATGTACATACTCTACCCCTCTAGAACCTGTGACCTCCAAAGAGAAAAGACACTTTTTAACCATTAAACCTACTCACATGCAGAAATAACATACTTGATTAAAACATAAAGTTGATGGTGGTGAGTATGACTGTTCCCTCTTGTGGTCTGTATGACCACCATGAAATGTGGGAAAATGATATGTTAATGATGGTGGGTGTGGCTCTAATGGAATCGTGGTAGGTGTGACTGTAATGCATTGACAGCGACACGGTATGAGAAGTTGCTTTTGGCGTGATAACTCCACTTTAAATTCACGCCCACCGTAGTAAATGTTTGACGTTGAAGTTTTTGAAGAAAGCTTATAAAATGTAAAGTTGTCTACCGTGTTGAAGTGGGACTAATTGTTTTATATCCATAGGAAAGCTCTATGAATTTGCTAGTATTTGTCTATGTTATGTATGTTTAATGTATATATTCCCTAAAAGTGATGAATTGATTTTTAATTTTTTTAAATATTAGTTTACTCATAAACCTACAATGTTTTAATCAATTTGTTTAACCTTTATTTCGATTTTAGAAGTCTATGATTTTTTAAAAGTGATGAATTTATTGTTAGTTTTTTTAAATATTAGTTCACTCATGAAAATACAATGTTTTAATCAATTTGCTTAATTTTTATTTTGATTTTAGAAGTTTAGGATTTTTTAATGATGTTTTCTTGTTGGACATAATGGCTATTAAGTGATTTAAGTCTATTGAAAATCTAGGTAGTATAGCATTGATAATATAAGAAAGTTGCATATATTACTTCAAGTTAAATAAATGATTGAATAACAACCATGTTTATGGGACAAGGGACCCCCTCCACGCAAATATTTGAGTGCTAAAGTTTACGGATGTATATATACCTTACTCCATAGTATTACGACCGATATATAGATATATATGTGTGTGTGTGTGTGTGTGTGGTTTCTCCCTTAAATGCTTTCAACAGTTATCCCATACCAACTTGGCTACCTGATCAATGTTATTAAAAGGACCAAAACCAAAGCCAGTTTGGAAACTATTAACAAGAGAGGAAGCATCCTTTTTTTATGTAGGAGCATGTCCCATAAGAAATCAATCACTTTAAAAAGGCCTAAGGGGGTATTTGAATTTACCAAGGGAGTGGGTTCCCTAAATTGAAATTATTGTAATTTCTATGTTTTTAATGAATTCTAGAAGAGTCGCGACAATGGTGAGTTGTTAGGTTAGTGTTTTGTCATGTAAACGAATCTGCATTCTTAGCAGAATTCATAGATCTGAGAGATCCTAGGGATAGGTTGTTGATCTTTTGGAGTTTGATTAGGATCTGGACTAATTGACAGTTCATATTCCTTCCTTATGTATTGTAGACCTTTGGGCATGTACGAGGGTGGCCAAATGATAGAGTTATTAGACCAAGGTCAAGGAGATACCTATTAGTGAGAAATCAGGCTAAAGGGAAGAAGCCATATTATGGAATTGTGCAGAGAGAAGTATTTAGGAAATTATGTATAAAGATAATATGAAGGAAAGTATTTTGATCGAGTGTGTAATCCTATGTAAATGAATGTGATTGCTAATAACCCTGAATGAGAAATCAGAACTATGTGTGTGTTTCCCTATTAAAGTTGAGATTGAGTACTTTGGGTTCTATACGAACCAACACTAGACTGTAGTCATTTCATATGAATGAATTTTTGTGCAGATGGGGGAGAAACGAGTGAAACTTCAAACCTAAAGAAGAGATCGAGAAATGAAGTTCCTATGAACTTCTTGGAAGGAAGCTAGACCATGGAAGCTAAGAGAGAGATGGAATCGAGATGAAGTCGAAGGGTCTGCAAACTTCACATACGTTTTAGTTTTGCAGAGGAAACAAGATTTGAATATGATCGTCAATTATGCAAGATCAATGGCTGAGATCACAAGCACTTCGGATTGTTTAAAGCCTAGAAGTTGAAGAAATCGTGACCCTCGATCATCATTGATTGAATGATGAAGATTTAATAAGGGCATTAGAGTTATAGACAATCATAAGACACGATTGAAGAAAACTCCGATTGATAGTAGAGATCTACTCATAATGAGTCAGATCAACGATTCTTGAAGGAGACATGTGGCAATAGTCGTCGGAGTTTTGCTAGTTGTCGGAGTTTATTAATTGGGACTTTGTTGGAGCGGAACTCTAATTCTATTTTGGTTCCGATGATGATAAAGCTAAGGCTAACTTCAATAAACCGATGGTGAGGATTTGATCAGAGGAGATGATCGATAATGTACATTAGAAAACGGAGCGATGGCGATCAATGATGAAGGTTAAACCTTTGATCTGATCGACGATGAAGAATAGTCGTAGTAGTCCCAGTTTTGTAGGATTCTGAATGGTCGGAGTGATCCAACCCATGTGTATTGAGACACCCTGATAGAAAAGTTCCAACGACACTACCTTTAGTGCCTGATTATGGCACAAGGACCTCTGGGAAGTCAAGTACCCATAATTCTAGTGGTTAGTTGTTTAGCACATGGTTAAGGTTCGAGGTCATATGGAAGAGTTTTGATACTTCATAAACAATAGAGTATTAGCACTCAAGTTGGGTTACGACACAGGTCTATGAGCAAGATGTTTAGCATTAAGGTTTTAGCACCTGAATATATCCTATGGTTTTGAGTTAGCGTTGGGGTTTTTAAACATTTGTTTTTATGTGGGATTCTTAGCACCTTCCAACAAAAGTAAAGATTTGATCAATTGTAAAGTTTAGACACGAGATTAAGAGCGTACAATCCAACATGCCCAACATTAATCTTGGGCAACATAGTGAGAATTGTGAGTCTATGCAGGTAGGCTTCATCATAGTGGTATCAAAGCACCACAATGCTCTTTGAGAAGGAGTAAACGAAGGAGCAATTTCAGAATAAAGAAGCAGATCTTGCAGATAGAGGGAAAGTATGCAAATTAGCAATTGCAGAAGAAAGCTATTGAATATTAATGATAGTGTATAGGTCAAGAGAGGTTTGGAGGTAAGGCATGTGTTTTTAATTTTAATTTTGAAGACATCATGTATTTGTTGAAAGGAAAACTCAGGTATGTTAGAGTAAAGGAACAAATTTCAATAGAGGAACTTTGAAGTTGCAAATTGAGACCATTTCAACCAAGGGGTAGAGTGGATATAAGTGATTGGAGGACAAGATCTTGGAACTGTTCTTGTAGTTAAATAAATTATGTAGTTTGGAATAACTTTGGTTAAGAAGTGTTTGTGTTTACAGATAGCAACAAAGAAGGATATTGTGGCATAATCCTTACAGCTAGTAATGATGTGATAGAGGGAGGAGAATAGTGGAATTCCTCGAGAGGAAAGTAAGTAGTAGCGTAGAATCCTGGAGGAGCAGAGGAAGCTCAAGAAATGTTCCAAAGTAGAGAACTGGAGATATCAAGAGGCTAGGCTCAGGAGGAGAAGCTTGGTGAGGTATATTGTAGCAAGTTGAAACATACTTGTTACTGTAGAGGCTTATTGCATCTCATAGTGAGCATGGAGTAGCTAACAAAGGAAGAAGTGAAAATTACTAGAGACAGTCAGATGAAGGATTCAGAAGAAAGCCACAACCATATAAGAGAAAGTGCCAAATAAGTTGGAAGAAAACAAATAAGTAGTCAGGAATTTGACAGAGAACTTGCAGAGTTAAAGCAACAACTTAGTGTGATGATGAAGTTGTTGCAGGAGAAAGTTAAAGAAGACTAGAGATATGGTTGGAATTTGAAGAAGAAAGTTAAATGACCTATTGTACAATTATATGTAAGGAAGATGAGACAGAGATTGAAGGATAGATTGAATGCTTGGATCAGAGAGGAAGAACTCAGAGAGGCTGAGTGTAGAGAGTCCTTGGAAGCATGAACAACAATTCACTTTGGTGAACAAGAGAAGGGAGTAATGCTTGGAAAGGAAGATGAGGGATGAGATGAATACCTCATGGAGAACTTGGAAAGTTTAGTCCAACATAAGGAAAGGATGCTAGAAACATTTAAAGGGACTCAAAAGTCTCATGGTTTTAAAACTAATAATTTGTGTGTGTGTGCATGTTATGCAGGTGATGGAGATGGACAGTCATAAAAAAATGTCATAAAGGAAGAGGATGATGAAGAATTTCCTTATGAAGGCATAGAGGAAAGACAAATCCATAAATTTGTCATATTAGAGGAAGGGGAAACATTGTCTCATGAAAGCAGTGAAAAGGGAGATTATGCACAGTTAAAGAGTTCAAATACTAAAGAAAAGAGAAAACACTTAGAGGTAGTGTCCATGCATTTCAATGAAGAACTAAAGTTGTTCGAAGATTGGTTAGCGAAGCCTAAGGTTGAATATGGATATCTCAAAGAGAAAATCGAGGAAATTGAGGTAATAGATTTACCTTTAGTAGATTCTATTTTTTTGAGTAAATGTGAATGTATGCTGACAGAAAATGAACAAGGAACTATCTTTGAAGACAATATCATGATGCTAAGGAAGAAGTCTCTACAAGAGAGAAAAGTGGATGAAGACCATACTGAAATTACCGAACAAATTGCTGAATAGGATAAAATCGAGAGAGCATTAAGTCAACATAAGGGATTTGTAAAACAAGGAGTAGGACATTCCTTTGAAGAAAGTCAACCAACAGGTGAATTCTTATGATGAAGTTTTGAGGCAACCATATACCTTATGGAAGCATGAGGAAATTTCACAACAAAGTATTACAGAACATGAAATTATTTTAGAGGACAATCAAGAGGAAAAAAATGTTGCTAATATCAATGAAGATTCAAGGACTATAAATGAAGACAAAGCTCAAGGATATGCATGTGAAGGATGGAGTGTTGTGGCAGAAGAACAAGTTGTGTTTATGACTGAAAATGAGTTCCAAGAATGTCTCAAGGAAAATGTTGTCTATAATATGTTTATGTGTGCAGGTGTAACCAAAAACAAGATTTATGAAGATGGAAGCATACAACCTTCCACAAAACAACGAGAAGATTTGAAAAGGAAAATATGTGACTTAAATATTTGTGAAGAAAAGTGGGAGAGAGATCTTATAGCTCTCACACAAAACATCACTAAGAAAACAAAAATCTAGTGCAGAGGATCCAGAAGCATACTAAATGCAAAGAAATTTCAACGAAGGAAAGTTAAGGAGAAAGGAAAGAAAAAGACTTCAAAATTGAGATGACATTCTAAAGAAAGTGAAGAGGTGAATAGAGAAATGAGTTGGCTTGAAGATACTCCGAATGATGAAGTACATGGAATCTTGAAATGGGCTATGCAAGACTACAACGATACAAGTATGGAGCTTGTCAAAGAAAGGATGCCAATGAAGAATGATGACCAGACTAAAGAAGGTGATCATTGGTGCATGATCGAGGAATGTATAAAATGTTTATTGCTAACCTGTCATTTTAATGAAATCAAAGAACATAGTTTGTTTGAGCAATCATGTAGAATAAGCAGGAAACTTAGAGATATTCATTATTGGTTGCATAAATTTTTATTCAGTGAGTAGTGTTCTCAAGAAGTTGAGGACAAACAAAGGTGTGAAGACCAAGAGATGGCAACAACCATACAAAATTTCTGTGGAAATTTACAGCATCCAAATTGCAGCAATGATATGTGCCAACGAAACAAAAGATTGGACATTGAATTGGATGAGTTATGGAAGCATTTGATAAAGATTTCCATGTAGACATTCAAGAAGAAGAAGAGGAAGAAGAAGAAGAGTAACATGCAAGTACATATTACTAAAGGAAGCAAGGAGTTTTCACAACAACAAAGTAAAGTTTGGGATCTTGGAAGGTTGCAAACAACAACAATGCAGCAACGGGAAAACAAAGCAAGTGGACAACATCACAAGATTTGGGATCGAGGAGGACTTCAACAAATGAAGACTCATGATTAGGAGATCATGAAAATTTTAACCTTGGGAGTCTGATGCAGGACCATTCCCCATCATAAATCAGTCACTTTAAAAAGGCCTAAGGGGTCTTTGAATTTACCAAGGGAATGGGTTCCCTAAATTGAAATTATTGCAATTTCAATGTTTTTAATGAATTCTAGAAGAGTCGGGATAATGGTGAGTTGTTAACTTAGTGTTTTTTCATGTAAACGAATCTGTATTATTAGTAGATTCATGGATCTGAGAGATCACAGGGATAGGTTTTGATCTTTTGGGGTTTGATTAGGATTTGAAATAATTGACAGTTCAAATTCCTTCCTTATGTATTATAGACCTTTGGGAATGTACGGGAGTGGCCAAATGATAGAGTTATTAGGCCAAGGTTTAGGAGATACCTATTAGTGAGAAATCGGGCTAAAGGGAAGAAGCCGGATTATGGAATCAAGCAAAGATAAGTATTTATGAAATTATGTATAAAGATCAGATGAAATAAAGTACTTTGACTGAGTGTGTAATCTTTTGTAAATGCGATTTCTAATAACCCCGAATGAGGAATCATAAATGTGTGTGTATTTCTCTGTTAAAGTTGTGAATGAGTACTCTGGGTTCTGTACGAACCAACGCTAGACTGTAGTCATTTCGTATGAATGGGTTTTTGTGCAGATGGTGGAGAAGCGAGAGAAACTTCAAACATGAAGAAGAGATCGAAAAACACAGTTCCTATGAACTTCGTGGAAGGAATCTAGATCGTGGAAGCCAAGAGAGAGATGGAATTGATATGAAGTTGAAGGGTCTGCAAACTTCACAGAGGTTTTAGTCTTGCAGACGAAATGATATTTGATCATGATTGTCGATTATGTAAGATCAATGACTGAGATCACAAGCATTTCAATGTTTAAAGCCTAGAAGTTGAAGCAATTGTGACCATTAATCATCATTGATCGAACAATGGATATTTAATAAGGGCATCAAAGTTATAGACACTCGGAAGACAATTTTGAAGAAAAATATGATTGATGGTGGAGATCTACAAATAATGAGTTAGATCAATGGTTCTTGAAGTAGACATGTGGAAATAGTCGTCAGAGTTTTGCTAGTCGTCTAAGTTTATTAATCGGGACTTTGCTAGTTCGGAACTCTAATTCTGTTTTGATTTCGATGACGATAAAGCTAAGGCTAACTTCAATAAAACGATGGTGAGGATTTGATCCAAGGAGATGATCGGTGATGTACATTAGAAAAGGAAGCGATGGTGATCAACGATGAATATTGAAAATTTGATCTGATCAACGACGGAGAACGATCGAAGTAGTCCTAGTTTCATCAGATTATGAATGGTAGGAGTGATCCAACCCATGTGTATCAAGACACCCTGATAGAAAAGTTTCGACGATGATACCTTTAGCACTCGGTTCTGGCACAAGGTCCTATGGGAAGTTAAGTGCCCAGAATTCTAGCACTTGGTTTTTTAGCACCTGGTTAAGGTCCGAGGTCATATGGAAGAGTTATGATACTTCATAAACAATAGAGTATTGGTGCCAGAGTTGGGTTACGACACAGGTCTATGCATAAGATGTTTAACATTCGATTTTTAGCATTTGATTATAACCCATGGTTTCATGGAGTTAGTGCTGGGGTTTTTAAACACTTGTTTTTATGTGGAATTGTTAGCACCTTCCAACTAAAGTAAAGATATGATGAACCACAAAGTTCAGACGCGAGATTAAGAGCATACGATATAATGTGCCCAACATTAATATTGGGAAACAGAGTGAGAATTGCGAGTCTATGCAGGTAGGCTTCATCATAGTGGTATCAGAGTGCAACAATGCTCTTTGAGGAGTAAACAAAGGAGCAATTTCGAAATAAAGAAGCAGATCTTGCAAATAGAGGGAAAGTGTCTAAATTAGAAATTGCAGAAGGAAGCTATTGAATATTAATGACAATGTATAGGTCATGAGAGGTTTGGAGGTAAGGTATGTGTTTTTACTTTTAATCCTGAAGAAGTCATGTATTTGTTGAAAGGAAGATTTTGGTATGTTAGAGTAAAGGAACAAAGTTCAACATAGGAACTTTGAAATTGCAAATTAAGTCCATTCCAACCAAGGGGAAGAGTATAAATGATTGGAGGACAAGATATTGGAACTGATCTTGCAGGTAAATAAATTATATAGTTTTCAATAACTCTGGTTAAGAAGTGGTTGTGTTTACATATAACAACAAGGAAGGATATTGTGGAAGAATCCTTATAGATAGTAATGTTGTTATAGAAGGAGAAGAACAGTGGAAGTCCTCGAAAGGAAAGTGAGTAGCAGTGCAGAATCCTGGATGAGCATAGGAAGCTCAAGAAAGGTTCCAAAGGAGAGAACTATAGATTCCAAGAGGTCAGGTTCAGGAGGAGAATCTTGGTGAGGTATATTGTAGCAAGGTGGAACAAACTTGTTACTGTAGAGACTTATTACAGCTCACAATGAGCATGGAGAAACTCACAAAGGAAGAAGTGAAAATGACTAGAGACAGTCAGATGAAGGATTCATAAGAAATCCATAGCTAGATAAGAGAAAGTGTCAAAGAAGTTGGTATAAACCAGATAAGTAATGAGGAATTTGACAGAGAGATTGTTGAGTTAAAGGAGCAACTCAATGTGATGATGAAGTTGTTGGAGGAGAAAGTTAAAGAATACTAGAGATATGGTTGGAATTTGAAGAAAAAAGTTAAATGGCCTATTGTACATTTATATGTAAGGAAGTTGAGACAGAGCTTGAAGCACATATTGAATGCTTGTGTTAGAGAGGAAAAACACGGAGAGGCTGAGTACAGAGAGTCCTTGGAAGTAGGACCAACGGTTCACTTTTGTGAACCAAAGAAGGGAGTAATGCTTGGAAAGGAATATGAGAGACGAGATGAAGACCTGATGGAGAACTTGGAAAGTTCAGTCTAGCATAAAGAAAGGATGATATAAACATTTGAAGGGACTAAGGAGTCTCATGGTTTTAAAACTAATAATTTGTTTGTGTGTGTAGGTTATGTAGGTGATGGAGATGGACATCCATAAAAAATTTGTCATAAAGGAAGAGGACAATGAATAATTTCCTCATGAAGGCATATAGGAAAGACAAATCCATAAATATGTCATATTAGAGGAAGGGAAATCATTGTCTCACGAAAGCAATGAAAAGGGAGATTATGCATAGTTAAAGAGTTCAAATACTAAAAACAAGAGACAACACTCAGTAGTAGTGTTCATGAATTTCAATGAATAACAAAATTTGCTGGAATATTGGTTAGCGAAGCCTAAGGTTGAAGATTGATGCAGGAGCATCACCAGCATCAAGCGAGCCAGTGCGGAAGCAATTGGACAGTTGGACAAGCGCCAACACAAATTTTGAAATCACCTTGAAATTGTTGCACAATCTTAAATGAAGTCATTAAGAAAAGGCGCACTTGTATAATGTAGATGGACCTTGAGCCATTTTCTCTCGTCCTTAGTAGGTAGAAGGCATTTATAGGATTTAATGCAAGTAGATAGAATTTAATTCTAGATTAGACATTTTAGAGCGCAAGAGGGAAACGGGATATAGACACCCTCATTGTGTATTGTAACATTTTTTTTTATGGAAAGCAAGAGCATGAAGAGAGCTGTGTAGGAACACCCATGTACAGATATTTGAATTAATAGAAAGAGTTGATTCAAATTCATGGTTTTCATGTTTGTTCTTTGTGTATTGATGTTGAATGATATGCTCATGAATGTTTGCTTCCTGTTATACATTTGCTTTATATGATGTGTATATGATTCCATGTTTGAGTTTGAAATCTGAGAGGAAGTGGGAATGAGTTTCAATTGTTTCTCTATCTGAGCAAGAGTTCCTGCAAGGAGTGCAGTTGAAGTGTCCGCAAGGAGTGCGTTGACAAAGGGCTCAGGTAGTTTAACTTTTGTTCTCATTCACCCAAAGGTGCAGACAGGCACAGGAGCTGTGCAAGGAGTGCACAGGCCGAGTGAAGTCTTAGGGTTGCGAACCTGAGAGAAGGATTTAAAGACTATTGTTGCAGGTGTGCGCAGGGTCGAAGGAGATTCAGCACTTGAAAGTGTATGAAATTTGCCGCAAGGAGTGCGCGCAAGAGTCTTTTCTAAAACTCGGAGTTACATGAAAGCTCAGGAGGTATAGGACCTTCGAGTAATCACCAAAGAAAAGAACAGAAATCTTGTACCGAGGAGTGTTTAGCAGGCGTTGCAAGTCTGCGTGTAGGTGGACAAGTTTGAGGACGAACACTTAGTTATTCTCAGAAATCGCAGAGGAAAGAACGAACGGTCGGAATTCTTTGAGGAGAATTCGCGAACTTCTGTGAGCCGTTAGATCTCGCAGAGGAGCAGGGGAGATACGACGAGTATTCCCTAAAGGTTCTAAGCTCAA
>SNQJ01S0004168.1:5188-63302 GCA_010110895.2 Picea sitchensis | reverse complement strand
TGAGAGGGATCTTGGAGATTCGGTCACCTGGGTTGTTCTTACCATCACCTGATCTATCAGTTGGCATATTTCTTAGGGTGATTGGACACTTTTGGCAGTAGGGCCGAGTTATTGAGGGTTCCATCCTTCTATTGGAGTGTGGCATTCTTCAGCTGGAGAGTTTGGCATTCAGATCTACTTGTATTGAGCTTCATTTCTTATTCAGCCTTTGGAGGCATCTTTTGTATTAGCGGGAGCATTTTGTAGCAGCTCTTATCTATTATCTATCTTCTTGGCTGTCTGTTGAGCATTCCAGATCGACATCTTCATTGTAGCAAGTTTCTCTATTTTATGAATAAAGAAGAATTGAGATGTTTTGGCTTGTCTATCTTATTGCATATGGTTGAGGTATGTTCCATGGTTGTCTATTCTTGTTATTTGTTGTAAACCTTCATATAAACACACCTAAACAAGTAATTCAACAAAGTGTTTGACGAAATACCTCACTTAGAAAAAGTTATAAAAAGACACCAAAACAGTGATGATCCTTGCATAATGGCTTGGGATCATTACAGCAACATGCGGGCGCCCATTTTTCTCCCTAGGAAAAACTTGACCAAGATCAATTGTGGTGTTTTTCAAGTGATAGCTTAAGTACAACTCATGATTTCAACATAATAATATCATTAGGTTCTCTTCAAGGCCTCAAGTGACAAATACAAGTGTAACAATATTCACAAGAGGAATCCCATAACAACTAATATGTAAATTTTAGATTTGGTAACTCAACAAAAATTCCAAATTGGTAAGCTCCAGACAAAGTGTAGAGTCCTTTATCATATGATAACAAGTTTGGAAAAAAGTTCATTGTCAGTAACTTCATTTTAGATGTTGTCAATTAGCTCAATTTTAGGTGAAGGTTAGGAGGAAGAATTGGTTCACTAAGATCCCGGGAGAATGGACATGGAAGGGAGGGAGAAAGAAGCCAAAATAGCCTCCGAGAATTAGAATGAAGCACGTAGTGGCCATTTCTCTCCTTAGCTTTAGGCTTTTATATGTTTGTAAGATTCTTTTGATATTAAGATTGTTCTATAGGATTTATACCAGTCAATTTTTTTGGAGTTCCTCTGTGAAGGAAAAAACATGTTATATAGTAGCAATCTCAACCAAATTTGGAAAAAAAAAATGGACATCTAGTTGTGAACAATGCTTCCCTTTTGTATTAACATGTTGACTAGGAGGCTTTGAGAGTTCTCCTCTATGGTTAGGGTTTATCCTAGCTACTTCTGCTTGCTGAAGTTGAATAGAATCATTGGAGTCACCATTAGCTAAAGGTGTTGAGCATGGATTGCTAGAGTCGTTGCCATTTTTGGAGAGCGTTGAGCAGGAAACACTGGAGCCTTAGTTGCCACCACTCTTTTAATTTGTGTCGACCAAGACTCTTTGGAGCATCATGACACAAGAACCTCTCTCTGTCATGGTTGCATACATAGGTGCATGGTCTTCCCTATGGATCCACGAGTGACAAGGAAGCTTGTTTTCAAGGAATAATGGGAGATGCCAATAGCTCGGAGATGGAGGTGTTTAGCTCCTTGGTTTGTTGTGTTTTTGAGGTTACGTCTGGAGGGATATCATTGTTAATGTTAGGCCGTGCCTTGCAGGTGGTGGATGATGTAATGTCAATATTACCCTATCCTTGCAGTGGGTTGCAAGCAAAGGATATGATCTTGAGCCTCATGGGTGGTTGTGAATAAAGGATTTGGGTATGTTGAATCTACCTACATTAATCCCAAAGCTTCACATTCAATTGAAAGTAGGAGCCAAGGTCTGCTTAGTCCATTTTCTTCATCATGATCTATCTGGCTGAAATGAACGGGATGGTCTACTGAGTCCAAACTACCTATTTATTGATGTTGGTCTTGTCTCGTTCAAAGATGAATTACTTTTTGCATTGTAATTTTATGTTTTCTTTTGGCTAGTCACTATAGGAGATAATATTTTCTCTTGGGTCTTGGTTATGGGACATATCTGTGTGAACTCTTGTTGTTTTATCGTTAGAAACCTAGTGTTTCTAGATATTGAAGCTCTTTCTATAACGCGCCTATGTGCCTAAAGAATGTATCTTCGATTTTATTAAATAGAAGTTACAATTACACACACACACACACACACACACATACAGAGAGAGAGAGAGAGAGAGAGAGAGAGAGACTTTTCGCTTCTCACCATCAATTGATCCAAATCCTTTGGGATTTTTTCTATGAAAAAACTCAAGGGGAAACCCAAGGGATGATTCCCCACATTTTTGGATGGCATCCATAGTAGAACCATTAATGTAGACTAGTAAGCCTCACCCAAGGGAATTTGAACTAGAAACTTGCTGACACAAAACTAGTCAAATGTCAAGTAGCATTGGCAACAATTAATTGATCTAGCCCCTTAGGATTTTTAAATTAAAAGAAATAGGGTTTGGATTTTATCCATTTATGTGTGCTCAAGTCATGAGACCATGCACGTGCGCGCACACACACACGCACACACACACACACACATGCAATTTTCCAAGGAAAAACCTTATGATAGCCTTGAAGGACTTTACCAAATTTGAACTATGACATGTGGCTTCCCCTTAGACAACATGCCTTGACTAGATGGTTCAACTGATTGAGTTAATCCTTGGAGCTATAACCCTATTGAAGGAATAAATGCTCAAAACCAAAGGGTTTATTCAATCATCAACTACATCTATATAATATGTAAATACTGCAGTTTGTAAAATTATAATAATTTTTTCATATTTTATATAAAAGAAAATATGAACATATAAGTTAAATATATTATATAAAAAATATAAAAATACATTTTACCCAAAATATAGGGAAGATAAACTTGTAATTGAAAAGTATTTATATTTCAGTTAGAATTCTATGAGAGTACTTCTTGATGGCTATATTCCCTAAAAAGTTGAGAAAGATTAATTTTCACATTATCATTCTACCAAATTATTCCTTCCTACCAATTTAATTTTCCAACAATTTAACTAATAATTTACCCAGAAGTTAGATAGCTTGTCCCTTTCCATTGGCAATATCCTAGAAAATGGGCAATTTATGATCCATGTTAGAGACTGGGATGGAACACGACATGAAACAGAGGACACGATACTGCATATAATCAAAGAGGAACAAATTTTTTCAGATACAAGTGGTATCTAAAGACACCATTAGAGCACTTAAACAAAATGCATTGTGATCAAAACATCATAGTTCATGTTGCACATATTAATCCACATGATCTATTGCACAATCTCAATTGATCTCTTGATGATAATGACACACGGGGTCTTCTTTTATAGTCTCAATATCTAACCAACTTCCATAGAATCCAGAAGATCTTGTCCAAATGTAATCGTCGACTGTTAGAGTTGACTTCACCAAATCCACTCTGTCGAGTCGACTCGACAAGGATGCTCGACCTGACTTCCTACGCGTCCAACTCATAGTCGATTGTTGGGCTAGTCAATCCACTGTCTGACTATATTCAACTGTTGATTGACTATCCAACTGATAGGCACGTTGACTACTCGACTAACTGGTGCAGTGTGTTGGTTGATCGCCCGACCAACTATATCCAAATGTAGGTTAAAATCTTGACCAACTGAACCCAAAAGATGTGTGATGAGGCATCAATGCTTGATGTTCCAATACCCCCCCTCATTAACACACAATTATGGAGTTTAAGGAGGTGAAATTACATCATTAGGACCCCCCCCCCTCCATAATTGCATCTTTCTGAATCCCCAACATTGTGTGGAGCTTGATAATATGGATTCAACTAAAGGTTTGGTGAAGATATCATCAAATTGATCTTTCGTTCTGCAATATTCAAGAGAGACGATGTTCTCATGAACCAACTACTTCAAGTAATGAGCATGAAGCTCAACATGCTTCATCTTACTGTGGGAAACAATATTTTAAACAACCAATATAGCACTTTGGTTATCACAGTAGATTGTAGTTGATATCTGAACAGGAAGGCCAAGCTCTCCCAAAAGTTGGTGAATCCATAATGCTTCAGTACCTGCTTGAAAGATGCCACGGTATTCTGCTTATGTATTGACAATGAGACTATCTTCTATTTCTTGCAAGACCAGACCAAAGGTCCAGTGCTATAATGGAACACATCCAAAAGTGGACTTTTGATCATCATCATTGCCATCCCAGTCAGAGTCGGTGAAGCGAACTAGCGAATTTGAACTTTGACAATACGTGATACCAAATTGAGTGGTACACTTTAGATAGTGAACAATTCATTTGACTGCTTTCTAGTGGCTTTATTTGGGGTCTTGCATGAACCAAGAAACCACACTAACAATAAAGGAAATGTTAGGTTGACTATGAGTAAGATAAATAAGACTTTTGACCAATTGTCGATAGAGTGTAGCATCGACTGCAAGTGTTTGATAGGTTTTGGTAAGATTCACTCCAGATTGAAAAGGAGTAGCACAAGGATTTCATTCAACCATATTAAAACTTGTCAATAGATCCATAACATACTTAGACTGAGAAATGAAAAAGCCATCACAAAGTGGTAATACTTGAAGACCCAAAAAATAATGCAGAGTACCAAGATCTGTCATATCAAAGGAGTTAGAAAGTTGTTTCTTCAATCTAAGGATGAGATCATTATTATTTTCAGTAATAAGTAAGTCATCTAATAAACAAAAAAAATCAAAGTGTCTCCATTTGTGTGGAGAAAATAAAAGTTGTGATAATATTCACATCGTTTAAAACCAAGTTCAAGAAAGAAACTATCGATCTTAGCATACCAAGCTCAGGGAGCCTGATTCAAATGATAAAGCAACTTCTTGAGTCGACAAACCAAATTTGAAAATGTCACAAAGCTTGGTGGTTGTTCCATGAAAATTTCTTCAGATAGGTCTCAATGAAGTAAAGCACTCTTCACCTCCATCTGATGGATTTTTCATCCAAAACGAGCAGCAAGGGAAAGAATTAGTCAAGTATAGTTCATCTTTGCGACAAGGGAAAAGGTTTCAGTCTAGTTGATGCCTTCTTGTTGAGAAAACCCCTTCACAACAAGGTGTGTTTTATGTTGTTCAACAACACCTTTAGAGGTAAATTTGGTCTGATAAACCCATCGACACTTCACAATTTTATTTCCTTGTCGTTAGGGAACCAAGTCCCAAGTGTGATTCTTCAACAAAGAAACATTTTTTGTCTTCATTGCTTGCTCCCATTCAGGTTGTCCTTTAGGATCAAATTAGGTGACGGGATCATAAGTTTCCAGCACATGAGTCATCAAGGAAAAACTGACATGTTTTTTTTTACTTCGAGTTTGTCGTCCATAGGAGGCATCTCCAACATCAGCTCTAGAAGCTTCAATTTTCTTAGCAACCCATCTGGGTAGACAAGAAATAGGTGAACTATTGTTCACTTCAATAGGTCGATCAAAATTCAGAGAGTCTTCAATCAATGGACAAGTCGAAACATAGCACAACGGACTAGTCGACTCAAAGGTTGACGGTCTAGTCGAAACATGGAGCAAGTTCGATTGTCCAATCAAAGGAATGAAGTATGGAACAAGAGAACTAGTGTCAAAGACAACATCAAAATAATCATCATGTAGCAATCAAGAAGAGGTATTCAATAACTTGATTCCAGAAGGCTTCTTGTCAAACCAAACATTATGTCTGATAATGATTTGTCATTTGACAAGATCAAACAGTCGATAGGCTTTCATCTCTTCAAAGTATCTCATCATGATGCAATCATGGATCTTTGCATCCAATGTCTTTCTACAATCATCAGGAATGTGAGACCAGGAAACACATCCAAACATGCGGAGGTGGCCAACTAAAGGATTCTTCCCATACCATCATTCGATTGGAGTTATGGAAGGAACAACTTGAGTCGAGATGCGATTGAGTAGATAATTTTCATAGTATACCACTTCAACCCAGAAGTGAGGAAGCAGGGCTTTAGCCTGCAAAATACATCTAGCCATTTCGACTAATATATGATTCTTTCGTTCTGCAATGCCATTCTGTTGAGGTGTGTGAGGCACTGATTGTTGTCAGTCAATACAAGATCGAAGTAGGTGTTCTTCAAAAGGTCGATTGACATACTCACCACCATTTTTTGATCTCAGGAATTTGATGGGTCAACCACATTAGTTTTTAGCAAAGGCACAAAACTCCTTGAACTTCTCAAATACGAGGTTCTTATTTTTCAAAAAACATTACCCATGTGAAGTGAGATAAATCGTCAATGAAAGTCAAATTATACCTTGCACCTGCTAGTGAAGGTAGATTGATACAACATACATCACTGTGAACTAGCTCCAATAGGTTCTGTGCTCGCCATGACTTTCTAGAGTCAAATGGTTCCTAATGATGTTTCCCAAGCACACAACCCTTACAAACTCCTTTAGGGGGAAATGTCTTCAATAAACCAACAACCATGTTCTTAGTTGTCAGTGTTTGTATAATTTGGAAATTCAGATGTCCGAGTCGCTCATGCCAAATTCGACTTCACTCGTCGATGTGAGAAACAAGTGTAGTTGGTTCGTTTTCAGTTCGAGTCGAGTCAAAAAACTTGTACAAATTGTCCATTTGGTCAAGAATCCCACCTACAACAATCGACTTGCCTTTCTTTAAATCACAAACATGGAACCGATCTAGCCAAAATTCCATAATCTTACCTGTCTAGGTCAACTGAGAAAAAAACAACAAATTGGCACTAAGATTTGGCACATGATAGACATCGACAATCTTTCCATGTCGACAAGCAACATCACCCTAACCAACAACATCCAGTCCAAAATCATCATCAACATATATTTTACTCTCTTCAACTTTATTCAGTCTCATGAATAAAGAGGCATCTTTAGCCATGTGATGGGTGCACCTAAAGTTGAGTACACATTTATTCTTCACAGAATGAGATAGCAAGGCCTGAGAAGTTATGACTTGGAAGGTGAAATTATCATTTGGTATTTCCATAGTACTAACATGTCTTCTTCTTTCGAATTCGTTGTGGTTGTCTCTACGGTCCCCGATCATGATATGCAGGTTTTTGTGCAGAGGCATCAGATTGCACTCTATTCCTAGAATCCATCTTGCTCTTTCCATTGAGAAAGTGGGCTTGGTGTTTTCCACGAAGCTTACCTTCTCCAGGAAATCTATGTTGAACAGTAATCAAAAGACCACAAAATTATTCAAAGGTGTAATCCTTACATCGAACGATAATTATCAAGTTCATCAGTAATTGTTCGACATGTCCATCCTTCTTCTGATAGTTCTTTCCGCATTCACCAAATTTCAACTAGAGTTCCTTGACATGTGCCAAATAGTCCTCCATTATCTAAAAGGAATGAGGATTGAGAGAGATCAATTCTTTCTAACTGCATGACGTGGATCTCGTCGACTCGATCGAACAAGGTTTTCAACTTCTTCCAGAATTGATGAGGGTAGTCAATTCCAATGAGATGAAATCAAATCTCTCGTGAGATGTAGGTCATGATGACCCCTAGAGCCTCATTCTTCTTGTCATCAACAACGAACTTCACCTGGTCATTTGTTGGATCTAGAATCGCCACCTTCGCATATAGCCACAGTCCTTTTCTCTTTAGTAGGGTTTCTATATCTCATGACCATTCCACATAATTTGATCCATTTAGAACAACATGATCAATCTTTGAATCCATCTTCGATATCTAGGCAGTCTGGTCTATTTTTATGAGTTCCAATCAACAAAACACCGGCCTAGAGTCAATCACACAACAGATCCAACTCAACAAGGTTTTCAAATAACAGTTCAAGGTTTTAAACCATCAATTTTGATTCCATGTTGGAGAATGGGGTGGAGCATGACATGAAACAAAGGACACAGTACTACAAATAATCGAAGAGGAACAAAATTTCAAAGATACAAGTGGTGTCTAAAGACATCGTTAGAGAAATTAAGTATAATGCATTATGATTAGAACATCACAATGCATGTTGCACATCTTGATTTGCATGATCTATTGCACAATATCAATTGACCACTTGAGGATAATGAACCAAGGGGTCTTCCTTTTATAGTCTCAAGGTCTAACCAACTTCCGTAGAATATGAAAGATCTTGTCCACATGTAACCGTCGGCTATTAGAGTTGACTCTACCAAATCCACTTTATCAAGTCGGCTCGACAAGGATGCTCGACTCGGCCTCCTACACGTCCAAATCATAGTCGATTTTTGGGTTGGTTGATCCACTACTCAACTATATTCTATTATTGGTCGATTGTTCGACTGACAGGCACATCGAATACTCGATCAACTGATGTAGTGTGTCAGTTGATCTCCCGACCAACTGTATCTAGATGTAGTTTGACCTCTTGACTGATTGAACCCAAGAGATGTGCGATGAGCCATCAATGCTTGATGTTCCAATGATCCAAATTTTGAATTTTGGGCATTTTTTTTTCATTCCATTGTACCATAACTCCACTTAGAGTATAACTATGAATATGTATCCAATGTACAAGCATGAGACAACTAACATGAAAGACAAGAAGCTTCCTAAGATTGCTTCAAACTCTAGTCAAAGCCACTCTAATTTAAGATGGGTTGGCATAAATATGCTAATTCTTGGCTAAAGAATTGGAGAATAGAGGATGAGGTCAATCTATAGAATATTGATACCATTAAAAATACTATCACGTCTAAATTTAAAGATAAATTGTGGTGGGATAAAGAATTAGAGGACAAGAGAAAATTAAGACACTATAAATAGGTCATTAAGTGGTGCAATAAACACATAGAGGATAAGAGAAAAATACGATACTATAAAGAGGTCATTAACCCTAATCTAGAAGATCAAACATACTTTCTATTATAGTTAGCATAAAGAAGAAAATGAACATTGCTAAAATAAGTGCAAACTCTCATGAGCTCCATAGTCAAATAGGGTGTTGGACAATTCCTAAAATGTCGTGGGATGAAATAATGTGTCATCTTTGGGATACTAATAAGTGTTGATTTTTCAATAAGTTAGGTTAATCATGAAGTTCATTCCATTTTAGCATTTAACCATAACCATAAATGTTGCAACAACCAAGATCACAAGAAGAAGCACCATGCACAATAACACAAGATGTATCCTAGGACACCCTTCTCAACAAGGGAAGAAAACCCAGCCAAATCCTTTGCTATATTCTTCAAGATAAAGACCTTCACCACCAAGATAAACCCTAGCACACAAGAGGGTGCTTCAAACCCTAGAACTCTAGCACCCAAGAGAGGTGCGCACTTTACCCAAGAAGTGTACTTGCTGAAATTTACAAACTCACAAGAAGGATATGATTACACAATGGGGAATAATCCTTTACTTATATTAGACTTGTCCTATCAATAGAAGTGTCTATTGTCACAACAGGGCCGACCTCTCTAAGTCACATTATTATTATTATTATTATTATTATTAACCAGATTAATTCTCTTTTACATTTATTATTATCACATTAAGGTGGGGCCGACCTGTACCCTTTACATAACAATTAGGGTTATAAGCAGGTCTGACTCTTGAACAATATATAACAAAGGATCTGATACACCCACTAGTTCTCATCCACTAGGGGCACATCCATATGGATTTCATATCTCTGGTTCACTGCATTACACAGAAGAACCATATCTTCACACATTCACCTGTGCTCATCCACAGGCACGTCCACTCTACAGATATTTTTTCCCACTGCCTCACATAGGAGAATCATCTGGATTCTTCTCGTCAACTCTGCTACTCAGAGGAGGNAACTCAAAAGATCGCCTTTCCCACTGGATAATCATCTGGAGTTCTTCTCAATCTCTGAATGGAGGAGGTCATCTCTACGTTCCTAGCTCTATCTTAGGCATGAACCACGTACCCTTCTTAGGGGCTTTTTGTCAGGTTTGTAAGTTGAGAGAAAGATTCACATAGCTGCAATGATCCACATCTCACATGTTTGTAAGCTGGAGAATGTCTCACATAGCTTCATTCATCAACACTCTCTCTCAGCTAGGGAGGCATTCTTCATCATGCCAAGTCTCACACAGATGTTCTTTGAATTTTGTTTTTGGCTGGAGTCATCAATACTCCCTCTCAATTAGGAAGGCATTTTCACCAAGTTAGTCTGGTACATATGTCTGTAATCTGCTCATGTGTAGGAAGGTACTGCATGTGTACGATTTTCCCCTACATCATATCTCTGATATAAGGATATTTCATCTCATCGTGTTTCGATCCATTAGGAAACACTAGGTTCTCAAGGAGCTTTACACACGACTCTTGATTATCATCATAGGATCCATCTCATGGTCAAGTAAATATGTCAGAAGCTTGTGAAGCCACATTACTTCGCATACTCACTACTATATACTCTACCTCTGTGGTACTCAAGGCCATAGAGTTTTGTTTCCTGATGCATTAGGAAACCATGGAAACCTTCACGGTAAGACAACAACTAAATGTGCTTTTCCGGTCCACTGTACTCTCTTCTCAATCTGTATCAACATATCCTACAAACTCAAGTTCACACTGGAGGCATATCTTAGGCCATATCCAACTGTGCCTCGTATATATCTCAATACATGCTTTACTACTATCCAGTGAGTCTGTCTCGGCTAACTCATGGATTGACTAAGCACATTCATTGCATAGCATGAATCAATCCTGGTGTTAACCAGATACATCAATGGTCCAATCAGCTGTGGATCAATCTCGTATGAATCATCATCATTCATTTTCTTCAAATCCATCACGGTGGTTCTGCATTCTGTCATACTAAACTTCTTTAATATTCCCACTATATGTTTTCCTTGACTTAGGAAAATCCCATCGGTCCTCTGTCATACTTCTTGTCCCAAGAAGTGGTGCATCATACTCATATCCTTCATCTCGAAATTAGAAGTCAAAGCTTACTTGTATCCAACAACAAGGCTTTCTGAATAAGTCATCAAAATCAGGCTCTCATCACCAACACTATAATAATATAGGTTTGGATCAACAACACTCTTTCTAAAACCCAAACTCATCAAGAATCCATCCATCTGATATAGTTTCCAACTCATGGATGGTAGTATGGATTGAAGTGTATCGGGCTTACTGGATCAAGTGTCTCATCATAGACAACTCCCTCTGTTTGTGAGAAACCTCTAGCTATAGATCTTGCTTTGTATTTCTCGACACTTCTATCAGCTGCATGCTTGATCTTATAGATCCACTTGGAAGTCATTACAAACTTCCCTTCTGGTCTCTGAACAATATCTTATACATCATTCTTTTAAGACATATTGGTATTCTTCTGTTATGGCATCTTGCCATACCTATTTTCCCGTTGCTTTTCTAAGACAAGGAGGCTCATCATCAATGAAATGGCTCATGACTGAAGGATAGCTTGGAAATCTCTTTTGCTTTCTTGGGATGTGCCTTGAGAGGCTTGTATGTTTCTCTGCCTCTTTGCAGAGTGAGTCTAGACTCTAGGTAGGCCTTTTACGCCCTACTACAATATCTCTGAATATGTCAACTGGAACAACTGGATCAATTGAAATAACGTATGTCTCCCTCTGAACTCCTAAAGGGGGAGAAGGTATTTGTCTTACTGTCAATCTCCATTTGAGATTCTCTGGATCTTTGAAAGGCTATTTCTTCTTCAAGGACAACGTTTCTGCTTGTTCTTGTATAATGAACAAATTAAATATGGTTTGGACTCCCGTACCAGGGATAATGGTCCAAGTCTTTTAGAGCTCCTGTACTAGGAATAATATCCTTCATTTATTTGAAAAAAAACAATCAACTATAAAATTAGGGATCAATTGATTTACCTAGTTTGTAGTCATGTCTTTTTATAGGAATTATTTCTCCTCTCTCTTCTCTTCACTCTTTTGAGGTGGATCTGGATCAATGTCAGCGGTGGAAGCATATTGTCTTCCTTTCTTCATGGTTGGACAATTTCTTGCAATGTGTCCATATTTGTCACATCTGAAGCACTAAATTTCCGAAACATCTCTTCTTTGATAACCTGGATTCAATGAAGACTTTTCACCTTTAAATTTTTTCCTGAAATTTCTTTTTAATTTTCCTCCCTTCTTTGTATGAAGTGCANGCAATCTGTCCATAGTCGATCAAAGGTTGGTAGAGTTTCTCTTCCACTGATACTCTGAATGAAAGGCTCCCATGATTTTAGAAGATTCTAGAGAGTGGTTAAGACAAGTTCTCTATCAGACATGATTTCCCCAATGGTCTCTAATTGTTCTTTAATCTCTGATAACTTCATAAAGAAGAGTGCAACTGTGTCACCCTTCGTCATCTTGGTACTTTGAAGTTGGCTCTTTAAGGTAAGAGCTCTGAGAGTGTTGTCACTTAAAAACATTCCTTTTAAAGCTTCATAGATATCATATGTTGTCTTCAGATTTGCAATACGAGGCAAGAGGTGATATCTTACTGAGTAGATGATTATTTTTCTTACTTTAACATCTTCTTCCTTTCTTATATTCTTCTCTATATCTGTAGTTGTGGCTGGTAGAGTTTTAGTTGTCACATCCAAGAGATCATCTTCTTCAATAGTGACTAGAAGATTTGATTTCCAAGGGCTGAAGTTACTTGCTCCATCAAGCCTATCTTCTACTAATGTTATGTTCTTCATTTGATTTGTTTCTTCAAATACTTGCCGACTGGATTTTGAAAACCTAATGATTAGGTTGATTTAGCAACCTTCGATTGTATTGGACTTATGACTGCCAACAATCAATTTGGTAGTATCATAGATATTCTTGTTGATTCAGGAAAACGTTTCTTTAGAAACCCAGAATTAATATTCTGCAGGAAATTTCGGCACCCTAGAAACCCTAGGGCCAAAAATCAAAATTTCTCAGAATTTCATTTTGAGAGCTTCCGAAGATGCGCTGGAAGAGGCCGTACTCTTCTATGCCAAAAGTATCCCTAGCGTCCAAGTATTAAGGGTTGAATCACCTCTAAAAAGGAGGTCGTACATAATTTTATGGAAACCCTAGAAGGGTCATACGGTTCTGCAAAAGGTGGATTGAGACTTGGTGGATGTTTGTGCAATGGGTTCTTTCAAGACCTATGCTATGATACCATGTTTATTTTTCAATAAGTTAGGTTAAACATGAAGTTTTTTCCATTTTAGCATTTAACCATAACCATAAATGTTGCAGCAACCAATATCACAAGAAGAAGCACCATGCACAAGAACACAAGATGTATCCTGTGAAACCCTTCTCAAGAAGGGAAGAAAACCCAACCCAATCCTTTTCTATATTCTTCAAGAGAAAGACCTTCACCACCAAGATAAACCCTAGCACACAAGAGGGTGCTTCAAACCCTAGAACTCTAGCACCCAAGAGAGGTGCGCACTTTACCCAAGAAGTGTACTTGCTGAAATTTCCAAACTCACAAGAAGGATATGATTCCACAATGGGGAATCATCCTTTACTTATATTAGACTTGTCCTATCAACATAAGTGTTTATTGGCACAACAGGGCCGACCTCTCTAAGTCACATTATTATTATTATTATTATTATTATTATTAGCCAGATTAATTCTCTTTTACATTTATTATTAATCACATTAAGGTGGGGCTGACCTGTACCCTTTACATAACAATTAGGGTTACATGAATGTCTGACTCTTGAACAATATATAGCAAAGGATCTGATACACCCACTAGTGCTCATCCACTAGGGGCACATCCATAGGGATGTCATATATCTGGTTCACTGCATTACACAGAAGAACTAGATCATCACACGTTCACCTGTGCTCATCCACATGCACGTCCACTCTACAGATCTTCTTTCCCACTGCCTCACATAGGAGAATCATCTGGAGTCTTCTCGTTAACTCTGCTGCTCGGAGGAGGCTAATACATCATCTTCATTTCTGTTCACATGACGATGCACCCAACACTTTGGGATTTCACACGTTCACCTTATGCTCAACCACATGCACGTCTAACTCAACTAATCTCCTTTCTCACTGGATAATCATCTAGAGTTCTTCTCACTTTCTGAACGGAGGAGGTCATCTCTATGTTCCTAGCTCTATCTCAGGCAGGGACCATGTACCCTTCTTAGGGGCTTTCTCTCAGGTTTGTAAGCTGAGAGAAAGACTCACATAGCTGCAATGATCCACATCTCACATGTTTGTAAGATGGAGAATGTCTCACATAGCTGCATTCATCAACAATAAGGTGGAGTATGAAAAACACTTTCTCTTAAAATGTAATGTGTATGCTCACATCATATCTCAATTTCAACATACTTGTAACAATATTGACATTCCTTAGGGGTAGCAGGTTTCGAGCGAGATATCATTTTGGATCTCGAGGGAAATCTAAGAAAAACATATGCTTGGGGTCTTAGAAAGGATACAAACAATCAAGTAGAGGCATGTGCTCTCTACCAGGGTATCATTCTAGCAGAAGACGTTAGTCAATCTTTTTTTATTTTCATTGGAGACTCAAGCACAATAATCAACCTAATGGTTTCGAAAAAATCTGCTTAGATAGAAAAATTGCTTCCATCATGGCCCGAGTCCAAAAGGATATTGGTACTTTTCATAAGGATTCATTTTATTAGGTTCTTAGAGAACATAATCATAAGGCCTATTCAATAGCTAATAAAGAGGTCAACTTTAACCCTAGATTAATTAAAAAAAAGAGGGGTGATGTTTCCACCCCATTCCATAGAATATTAGCAACTTATTGTCATGAAGGTAAGGTCACTCAACATTGTAATTAATTACCACTTGTTCATCAAATACAACCATTAGATCTCAAGTTATGATCCTGGATTTGAAAGGACACACACTTCCCTTATTCACATGATTGAATTTAAGGCTGCTTTGTCTATTGAACTCGTCGCTGGAGAGATGCTTCAGCAAGGTGGGATAATGGTGTAGGGGGAGGAGGATGCTTGTTGCGTTGAAAAGGGGAAGACCACTCGAACAATCTTGGTAAGGCCTTCTCTGCAACTATGGTTAGTCTTCTGAAAATTCAATCTATTATAATTTGATTTAGGTTGTGAAGAAGGTGTTTTTGCTCATTGGTATTGGCTCGTAGAGGAAGGGCATATTTTGTGCGTGGTTTTGTGGGTGGCTTTGTTTTTTCTGGTATTGGCCCTTGGAGGAAGGGTGTATTTTGTGTGTGGTTCTATGGATAAATCTCATCTATTTTGGAATCTTTTTTACTCAAGTATTTCACATCTCATGGTTCTTTTATGTGCATGGGTATTCTAAGTAATCTCTTGCCTATTTTCTTTGAGGCCTGACATCTCAATCTCCTTGTTTCTTGGCTTAGGAAGACTCTGGTTATTTGGTATCCTACAGAAAATGGATTTTCCCATCAAGTTCTGGAATCCTGGATTTCTTTGGGACCTTTCTGTAGTGCCTCAGTCTAATCCTTGGAATGCTACAAAAAAACTATGGTACTATTGTTTTTCTAGGTTTGCTATTCATATGGATTACGGGGAAGTGTAGGAATTTAGGAGGTTATTGAGAAGACGTGAGGAGTCAATTCAATGCAATAGGCCTTCCCTGTCCTTAGTGACTTCTAAAGTTCATGCAAATGAACACCAATGCACTTCACAGACAATAATAATTATGAACACCCTTGTACAACAAAAGAAGAAAATTAATGAGTTGGAGGCTAAGTGTAACATGTTGAGAAACATGGTTATCAATTTGAGTAAAGATTCACACCAATAGCTTCTAATCACATAATGTCTAGAATTTTTTTTCAGGCAGATCCAAAGGAAGAAGATACAGTGCATCAATTGTTGGAGATATGGACATTGAGAATCAAAACATCCTTCCATCCAACCATGGGCAGGAAGAAGCTAATAATTGTTATGCTTTTAAATAAGTTTCTATGTTTAGTAAGGCAATGAGAATCTTATGAGTATTTTTTAAGTTATATACATGTAAGTTTTTATGCAAGAATCACAGGGATGTAATAAGTGTAAACCTTTGCAAGTTTTGTCTATGATTGTTGAGAGTTGTGATTCATGTTTGAAATCCGAGGAAAAATGTTTTTGTACTCCGTCATTCATATTTTTGCTATTGATTTTATAATACAAGTTTCATAATTTCAATTTGAAAACAAAAATAAAATATTAACTTTTCTAACTTGTTAACCCATCAAAACTATGAAGATTTAGGAAAGCTCCTCTCAACTCTTTTTGAGCATAAAAATTAAATTTAAAATCAAAACACTTAATTCCTTAAATTTTTCTTAAGGTCCAATAAACCAAGCTTATTTTCATTAGAGATTCATAATCATCATCATAACCAGTAGGTATAAAATTAAAAAATAAATGAAAAATAAATGATTACTATCAAAATGATTATTAAAATGTGAAAGTTTAAATTTGAAGTATTACGTTTCTTTATTGTAAAATGCCAAAATGTGAAACTTTAAATTTGACATTGAACTTAATTTATTTAATTTATTTTAAGACATCACATTTTTTTTTAATAAGAATTTATTATAATTAAATATTTAAAAAATATTTATTTGGAATAATGATAAAAATAAATATATAATGGCGGTAGGTGTGACTGTAATGGAGTCGTGGTGGGTGTGATTGTAATGGAGTCGTGGTAGGTGTCACTGTAATGGCAGTAGGTGTGACGGTAATGCAGTGACACCGACATGAGAAGTTGATGGTAGCAGGTGTGACTGTAATGGAATCGTGGTAGGTGTGACTGTAATGCAGTGACAACGACACGGTATGAGAAGTTGCTTTTGGCGTGGCAACTCCACTTTAAATTCACACCGAACACCGCACCGTAGTAAATGTTTGACGTTGGAGTTTTTGAAGAAAGCTTATAAGATTAAAGCTGTCTACCATGTTGAAATGGGACTTGTTTTATCTTCATAGGAAAGCTCTATGAATTAGCTAGACTATGTCTATGTTATGTATAGTTAATGTATATATTCCGTAAAAATGATGAATTGATTTTTATTTTTTTAAATATTAGTTCACTCATGAACATAAAATGTTTTAATCAATCAAAGGTCTTAATAATTACATTGTAATGATAATCACTTAATGGAGTTTTTGAAGAAAGCGTACAAGATTAAAGTTGTCTACCATTTAGACTATGTCTATGTTATGTATGGTTAATGTATATATTCTTTAAAAGTGATGAATTGATTTTTATTTTTTTAATGTTAGTTTATTTATTAACATACAATGTTTTAATCAATCAAAAGTTTTAATAATCACATTGTAATGATAATCAATGAATGGACACATTATTGTCTAACTCTTATTTCGATTTTAGAAGTCTATGATTTTTTAATGATGTTTTTTGTATTTGATATAATGGCTATTAAGTGATTTAAGTTTATTGAAAATCTAGGTAGCATCGATAATATAAGAAAGTTGGATATTATCAGTTTAAGTTAAATAAATGGTTGAATAAGAACCATGTTTGTAAGACAAGGGAACTTCTCCACGCAACGATTTGACTGTTAAAGTTTACGGATGTGTACATACCCTACTCCATATCATTACGATCGATGTGTGTGTGTGTGTGATTTCTCCCTTAAATGCTTTCAACAGTTATCTCATACCAACTTGGCTACTTGATCGATGCTATTAAAAGGGCCAAAACCAAAGCCAATTTGGAAACTAGCAGCAAGAGAGGAAGCATCCTTTTTTGATGCAGGAGCATTTCCCATCAAAAATCAATAATTTTAAAAAGGCCTAAGGGGGTCTTTGAATTTACCAAGGGAGTGGGTTCTTTAAATTGAAATTATTGTAATTTCTATGTTTTTAATGAATTCTAGAAGAGTCAGGATAATGGTGAGTTGTTAGCTTAGTGTTTTGTCATGTAAAAGAATCTTCATTGTTAGCAGAATTTGTGGTTTGAGAGATCCTAGTGATAGGTTGTTGATCTTTTGGAGTTTGATTATGATCTGAACTAATTGGTAGTTCAGATTCCTTCCTTATGTATTGTAGACCTTTGGGCATGTACGAGGGTGGCAAAATGATAGAGTTATCAAGACAAGGTTGAGGAGATACCTATTAGTGAGAAATTGAGCGAAAGGGAAGAAGCCATATTATGGAATTGGTAGAGAGAAGTATTTTTGAAATTATGTATAAAGATCAAATGAAAGAAAGTATTTTCACTGAGTGTGTAATCCTATGTAAATAAATGTGATTGCTAATAACCCTGAATGAGAAATTGTAACTATGTGTGTATTTCTCTGTTAAAGTTGTGAATGAGTACTATGGGTTCTATATGAACAAGTGCTAGACCGTAGTCATTTCGTATGAATGAATTTTTGTGCAGATGGGGGAGAAGCAAGTGAAACTTCAAACCTGAAGAATAGATCAAGAAACAAAGTTCCTATGAACTTCGTGGAAGGAAGCTAGACCGTGGAAGCCAAGAGAGAAATGGAATCGAGATGAAGCCGAAGGGTCTACAAACTTCACAAAGGTTTTAGTTTTGGAGAGGAAATGGACTTTGATCGTGATAGTCGATTATGCAAGATCAACCACTAACATCATAAGCACTTCGGACTATTTAAATCCTAGAAATTTAAGAAATTGTGACCCTTGATCACGATGTATATTTAATAAGGGCATCAGAGTTATAAACTGTCGGAAGACATGATTGAAGAAAGCTTTGATCGACAACGGAGATATAATCATAATGAGTTAGATCAATGGTTCTTGAAGGAGCCACATGGCAATAGTGGTCAGAGTTTTGCTAGTTGACAGAGTTTATTAATCAGGACTTTGTTGGATCAAAACTCCAATTCTATTTTGGTTCTGACGACGATAAATATAAGGCTAACTTCAATAAAATAACGGTGAGGATTCGATTGGAGGAGATGATCGACGATGTACATTATAAAATGGAGTGATGGAGATCAACGACGAAAATTAAACCTTTGATTTGATCAACGATAGAGAATAGTCAGAGTAGTCCCATTTTCTTTGGTGTCGGAATGGTCAGAGTGATCCAATCGATGTGTATCAAGACACCCCAATAGAAAAGTTCTAACGATGATACCTTTAGCGCTCGGTTCTGGCACAAGGTCCTATGGGACGTTAAGGGCCTGGAATTTTAGCACTTCATTGTTTAGCACCTGGTTAAGGTCTCGGGCCATATGGAAGAGTTCCAATACTTCATAAACAATAGAGTATTAACACTTGAGTTGGGTTATGAGACAAGTCTATGCACAAAATGTTTAGCATTCAGGTTTTAGCACCTGATTACAACTCGTTAGATCAACGATTCTTGAAAGAGACACATGGAAATAGTGGTCGGAGTTTTAATAATCATCGAAGTTTATTTATTGGGACTTTGTTTGATCGAAACTCTAATTTTTTTTTGGTTCCGATGACGATAAAGCTAAGGCTAACTTCAATAAACCAACGGTGAGGATTCGATCAGAGGAGATGATTGACAATGTACATTAGAAATGGGAGCAATGGCGATCAATGATGAAGATTATTCCTTTGATCTGATCGACGATGGAGAACGGTCGAAGTAGTCCCAGTTTTGTCGGTGTCCAAATGGTCGGAGTGATCCAACCCATGTGTATCAAGACACCCTGATAGAAAAGTTTTGATGAAGATAACCTTAGCGCCCAATCTTGGCACAAGGTCCTCTAGGAAGTTAAGCACCCATAATTATAGTGGTTAGTTGTTTAGCACCTCATTAAGATTCAAGGTCATATGGCATAGTTTTGACACTTCATAAACAATAGAGTATTAGCACCTGAGTTGGGTTACAACACAAGTCTATGCATACGATGTTTAACATTCGAGTTTTAGCACCTGATTATATCCTATGGTTTTGAGTTAGCACTGGGGTTTTTAAACACTTGTTTTTATGTGGGATTCTTACCACCTTTCAACAAAAGTAAAGATTTGATCAATTGTAAAGTTCATACACAGAATTAAGAACGTACGATCCAACCTGCCCAACATTAATCTTGGGACACATAGTGAGAATTGCGAGTCTATGCAGGGATGATTCATCATAGTGGTATCTGAGCGTAACAATGCTCTTTGATAAGGAGTAAACAAAGGGGCAATTTCAGAATAAAGAATCAAATCTTGTAGATAGAGGGAAAGTATTGAAATTAGCAATTGCAGAAGGAAGCTATTGAAGATTAATGACAATGTACAGGTCAGGAGAGGTTTGGAGGTAAGGTATGTGTTTTTACTTTTGATTTTGAAGAAGTCATGTATTTGTTGAAAGGAAGACTTTGGTATGTTAGAGTAAAGGAACAAATTTCAACAAAGGAACTTTGAAGTTGCAGATTGAGGTCGTTCCAACCAAGGGGCAGAGTGGATATATATGATTGGAGGACAAGATATTGAAATTTATCTTGCAGTTAAATAAATTATATATTTTTCAATAACTTTGGTTAAGAAGTGTTTGTGTTTACAGATAGCAACAACAAGGAAGGATATTATGGCAGAATCCTTACAGCTAGTAATGTTGTGATAAAAGGAGGAGAACAGTGGAAGTCCTTGAGAGGAAAGTGAGTAGAAGCGCAGAAGCCTAGAGGACCAGAGGAAGATCAAGAAATGTTTCAAAGGAGAGAACCAAAGATACCAAGAGGCCAGGCTCAGGAGGAGAAGCTTGGTGTGGTATATTGTAGCAAGGTGAAATAGACTTGTTATCGCAGAGGCTTATTTCAACTCATAGTGAGCATGGAGCTACTCACAAAGGAAGAAGTGAAAATGACTAGATATAGTCAGATGAAGGATTCAAAAGAAATCCACAACCATATAAGAGAAAGTGCCAAAGTAGTTGGAAGAAACTAGATAACTAATGAGGAATTTGATAGAAAACTTGATGAGTTAAAGGAACAACTCAGTGTGATGATGAAGTTGTTGCGGGAGAAAGTGAAAGAAGACCAATGATATGGTTGGAATTTGAAGAAGAAAGTTAAATGGCCTATTTTATAGTTATATGTAAGGAAGTTGAGACAGATCTTGAAGCACAGATTGAATTCTTGGATCAGAGAGGAAGAATTCAAAGAGGCCGAGTACAAAGAGTCCTTGGAAGCATGAACAACAATTCACTTTTGTGAACCAGAGAAGGGAGTAATTCTTGGAAAGGAAGAAGAGGGACAAGATGAAGACCTCAGGGAGAACTTGGAAAGTTCATTCCAACATAAAGAAACAATGCTAGAATAATTTGAAGGGACTCAGAAGTCTCATGGTTTTAAAACTAATAATTTGTGTGTGTGTGCATGTTATGTAGGTGATGGAGATGGACAATCATAAAAAACTGCAATAAAGGAAGAGGATGATGAAGAATTTCCTCATGAAGGCATAAAGGAAATACAAATCTAGAAATATGCCATATCAAAGGAAGGGGAAGCATTGTCTCATGAAAGCAATGAAAAGGGAGATTATGTACAGTTAAAGAGTTCTAATACTAAATACAAGAGACAACACTTAGAGGTAGTGTCCATGAATTTCAATGAAGAACTAAAGTTGTTGGAATATTGGTTAGAGAAGCCTAAGGTTGAAGATGGATATCTCAAAGAGGAAATTGAGGAAATTAAGGTAATAGATTTCCTTTAGTAGATTCCATTTTGTTGAGTAAATGGGAATGTATGCCGACATAAAATGAACAAGGAACTGTCTCTAAAGACAATAACATGATGCTAAGGAAGAAGTCTCTACAAGAGAGCAAAGTGGATGAAGAGCATATCGAAATTGTTGAACAAATTGTTGAATAGGATAAAATCGAGAGCGCATTAAGTCAGCATAAGGGATTTGTAAACAAGGAGCGGGACATTCCTTTGAAGCAAGTCAATTAATAGGTGAATTCTTATGATGAAGTTTTGAGGCAACCATATACCTTATGGAAGCATGAGGAAATTGCAGAACAAAGTAGTATAGAACATGAAATTACTTTAGAGGACAATCAAGAGGAAAAAAATGCTTCTACTATCAATGAATATTCAAGGACTATAAATGAATACAAAGCTCAAGGATATGCATGTGAATGATTAAGTTTTGTGGTAGAAGAATAAGTTGTGTTTATGACTGAAAATGAGTTCCAAGAGTGTCCTGAGGAAAATGTTGTATGTAATATGTTTATGTGTCCAGGAGTAACCAGAAAGAGGATTTCTGAAGATGGAAGCAGGTAACCTTCCACGAAACAAGAAGACGAGTTGAAAAGGAAACTACGTGCCTTAAAGATTTGTCAAGAAGAGTGGAAGAGAGTTCTTATAACTCTCACAAAATACATTGCTGAGACAACAACTTGAGTCATGGAAGGAACAACTTGAGTCGAGATGGGATTGAGTAGATAATTTGCACAGTATACCACTTCAACCTAGAAGTGAGGAGGCAGGTCTTTATCCTGCAAAAGACATCTAGCCATTTAGACTAATATATGATTATTTTGTTCTGCAATGCCATTCTGCTGAGGTGTGTGAGGAACTGGTTCTTGTTAGTCAATACAAGATTGAAGTAGGTGTTCTTCAAAAGGTCGATTGACATACTCACCACCATTTTTTGATCTCAGGCATTTGATGGGTCAACCACATTAATTTTTAGCAAAGGCCCAAAACTCCTTGAACTTTTCAAAGACGAGGTTCTTATTTTTCAAAAAACATTACCCATGTGAAGTGAGACAAATCGTCAATAAAAGTCAAATTGTACCTTGCACTTGCTAGTGAAGGTAGATTGATACAACATACATCACTGTGAACTAGCTCTAGTAGCTTTTGTGCTCTCCATGCTTTTCCAGAGTCGAATGGTTCCTAATGATGTTTCCCAAGCACACAACCCTTACAAAATACTTCAGGGGGAAACGTCTTTGGTAAACCAACAACCATGTTCTGATTTGCTAGTGTCTGTAGAATTTGGAAATTCAGATGTCTAAGTCGCTCATGCCAAATTCGACTTCACTCATCGGTGAGAGAAACAAGTGTAGTCGGTTCGTGTTCAGGTCAAGTCGAGTCACAAAACTTGTACAAATTTTCCATTTGGTCAAGAATCCCACCAACAACAATTGACTTGCCTTTCTTTAAATCACGAACATAGAACCAATCTAGCAAAAATTACATAATCTTACCTATCTGGGTAAACTGAGCAACAAACAACAAATTGGCACTAAGATTTGGCACATGATAGACATCGACAAGCAACATCACCTTGAATAGTAACATCCAGTCCAAAATCATCATCAACATATATTTTACTCTCTTCAATTTTATTCAATCTCGTGAATAAAGAGGCATCTTTAGCCATGTGATGGGTGCACCTAAAGTTGGCTACCCATTAATTCTGTGCAAAATGAGATAGCAAGGCCTGAGAAGTTCCGACTTGGAAGGTGAAATTATCAACGGGTGTTTCCATAGTACTGATATGTCTTCTTCTTTTGACTTTGTTGTGGCTGTCTCTAGGGTCCCTTATCATGATATACAGGTTTTTGTGCAGAGGCATCAGATTGCACTCTATTCCTGGAATCCATCTTGCTCTTTCCATTGAACAAGTGGGCCTAGTGTTTTCCACCAAGATTATCTTCTCCAAGCAATATATGCTGAACAATAATCAAAATACCACAAAATTCTTCAAAGGTGTAATCCTTACCATCTTCCTTGCGTCGAACGATAGTTATCAAGTTCATTAGTAATTGTTTGACGTGTCCATCCTTCTTCTGATAGTTCTTTCCATATTCACCCAATTTCAACTGGAGTTCCTTGAAACATGCCAAATAGTCCTCCATTCTCTAAAAGGAATGAGGATTGAGAGAGATCAACTCTTTCTCTAACTACATGACGTGGCTCTCGTTGACTTGATCGAACATGGTTATCAACTTCTTCCATAATTGATGAGGGTAGTCAATTCCACTGAGATGAAATCAAATCTCTCATGAGATGTAGGTCGTGATGACCCCTAGAGCCTCATCCTTCTTGTCATCAACAACAAACTTCACTTAGTCATCTGTTGGATCTAGAATTTCCACCTTCATATACAACCACAATCCTTTTCTCTTCAATAGGGTTTCTATATCTTGTTCCCATTCCACATAATTTGATCTATTTAGAACAACATGATCAATATTTGAAGCCATATTCGATATCTAGACAGACTGGTCTATTTTCATGAGTTCCAATCATCAAACCACCGACCCAAAGTCAATCACACAATAGATCCAACTAAAAAAGGTTTTCAGATAACAGGTCAAGGTTTTAAACAATCGGTTTTGATACTATGTTGGAGAATGGGGTGGAGTACGACATGAAACATAGGACACGGTACTACAGATAACTGAAGAGGAACAAAATTTCAAAGATACAAGTGGTGTCTAAAGACATTGTTAGAGAACTTAAGTAGAACGCACTATGATCAAAACATCAAAATGCATGTTGCACATCTTGATTTGCATGATCTATTGCACAATATCAGTTGACAACTTGATGATAATGACCCAAGGGGTCTTCCTTTTATAGTCTCAAGATCTAACCAACTTCCATAGAATCTAAAATATCTTGTCCACATGCAACCATCGACTGTTATAGTCGACTCTACCAAATCCGCTCTGTTAAGTCAGATCGACAAGGATGCTCGACCCGACCTCCTATGCATCCAAATCATAGTCGATTATTGGGTTGTTCGATCCACTACTCGACTATCTTCTATTATTGGTCGATTGTTCGACCAACATGCACATCGACTACTCGATCGATTGGTACAGTGTGCTAGTTGATCGCCCGATCGACTGTATCTAGATGTAGGTTGACCTCTCGACTGATTGAAGCCAATAAATGTGTGATGAGCCATCAATGCTTGATGTTCCAATGATCCAAAATTTGAATTTTGGGCATTGTTTTTTCATTCCATTGTACCATAACTCTAGTTAGAGTATAACTATGACTAGGTATCCAATGTACAAGCACGGGACAACTAACATGAAAGGCAAGAAGCTTCCTAAGATTGCTTCAAACTCTAGTCAAAGCCACTCTAGCTTAAGATGGGTTGGCATAAATATGCCAATTCTTGGCTAAATCATTGGAGAATAAAGGATGAGGTCACTCTATAGAATATTGATACCATTAAAAATACTATCACGTCTAAATTTAAGGAGAAATTGTGGTGGGATAAAGAATTAGAGGACAAGAGAAAATTAAGACACTATAAAGAGGTCATTAAGTGGTGCAATAAAGAATTAGAGGATAAGAGAGAAATACGATACTATAAAGAGGTCATTAACCCTAATCTAGAAGATCAAAAGTACTTTCTATTATAGCTAGCATAAAGAAGAAAATGAACATTGCTAAAATAAGTGCAAACTCTCATGAGCTCCATAGTCAAATAGGGTGTTGGACAATTCTTAAAATGTCATGGGATGAAATAATTTGTCATCTTTGGGATACTAATAAGGTGGAGTATGAAAAACACTTTATCTTAAAATGTAATGTGTATGCCCACATCATATCTCAATTTCAACATACTTGTAACAATATTGACATTCCTTAGGGGTAGCAGGTGTCGGGCGGGATATCATTTTGGATCTTGAGAGAAATCTAGAAAAAACATATGCTTGGGGTATTAGAAAGGCTACAAACAATCAAGTAGAGGCATGTGCTCTCTACATGGGTATCATTCTAGCAAAAGAAGTTAGTCAATCTTCTTTGATTTTCATTGGAGACTCAAGCACAATAATCAACCTAATGGTTTCAAAAAAATTTGCTTAGATAGAAAACTTGCTTCGATCATGGCCTGAGTCCAAAAGGATATTGATACTTTGCATAAGTATTCATTTTATTAGGTTCTTAGAGAACATAATCATAAGGCCTATTCAATAGCTAATAAAGAGGTTGACTTTAACCCTAGATTCATTAAAAAAAGAGGGGTGGTGTTTCCACCCCATTCCATAGAAATCTTAGCAAGTTATGGTCATGAAGGTAAGGTCACTCAACATTGTAATTAATTACCACTTGTTCATCAAATACAACCATTAGATATCAAGTTATGATCCTTGATTTGAAAGGACACACACTTCCCTTATTCACATGATCAGATTTAAGGTTACTTTGTCTATTGAACTCATCGCTGGAGAGATGCTTCAGCAAGGTGGGATAATGGTGTAGGGGGAGGAGGATGCTTGTTGTGTTGAAAAGGGGAAGACCACTCGAACAATATTGGTAAGGCCTTCTCTCCAACTATGGTTAGTCTTCTGAAAATTCAATCTATTATAATTTGATTTAGGTTGTGAAGAAGGTGTTTTTGCTTATTGGTGTTGGCTCATAGAGGAAGGGCATATTCTATGTGTGGTTTTGTGGGTGGCTTTGTTTTTTCTGCTATTGGCCCTTGGAGGAAGGGTGTATTTTGTGTGTGGTTCTATGGATAGCTCTCATCTATTCTGGAGTATTTTTTACTCAGGTATTTCGCATCTCATGGTTATTTTATGTGCATGGGTATTCTAAGTAATCTCTTGCCTATTTTCTTTGAGGTGTGGCCTCTAAATCTCCTTGTTTCTTGGATTAGGAAGACTTTGGTTATTTGGTATCCTAAAGAAAATGGATTTTCCCATCAAGTTCTGGAATCCTGGATTTCTTTGGGACCTTTCTATAGTGGCTCAATCTGATCCTTGGAATGCTACAAACAAATTATGGTATTATTGTTTTTCTAGGTTTGTTATTCATATGGATTACAGGGAAGTGTACGCATTTAGGAGGGCATTGAGAAGAAGTGAGGAGTAAATTCAGTGCAATAGGCCTTTCCTTTCCTTATTTACTTCTAAATTTCATGTGAATGAACACCAATGCACTTCACAGACAACAACAATTATGAACACCCTTGTACAACAAAAGAAGAAAATTAATTAGTTGGAGGCTGAGTGTAACATGTTGAGAAACATGGTTATCAATTTGAGTAAAGATTCAGAATGTTAGCACCAGAAGTCACTCCTGGATTGTGGCAAGAGTAAGCCTGATACCCATCAGTTTTATATGTCACGAATGAATAAATTGGGGTGGTCGAATGGGCACAGCCCCAAGAGAATAACGCTTTAACTCATAAAATTGGGCCAGGCATGCACGAACAGGCGAGGTCTTGATCTAACTTCAGTCAGGAAGTTGAGATTAAAATGAGTAGAGGGAAGAATTGATGAGAATGGTGAACGAGACTGCTATGGGCATCCAGCCTTCCAACAGCTCAGTGAAGAAAAATAGAACAATGAAATGTGCCTAAATGACACAGCTACAACAACATAGTGATCAAACCTTCATCACAATGCTACTGTAACAGCTCGATCGGATCCTCCAATTTCAAGCTACTCAGTGTGAGAAGGAAGTAAGACACATTAAACTGATTAAAACTGGTAATAATACTACAGTGATCAAACATACATCATAACAACATAAAATCCCTCGACTGGATCCTCTAATTCCGAGTGTTATAACACATTGTTTACAAAGAGGTGGCAAGGAACTGACTTTCATTAAACAAGAAGTCTCAAGTGCAGATACATAACCAGGAACACCAGTGCTTCATCAAAACTTACCATCGAGAGCCTAGCTTAACCATTTACCCCTACAAAAACATAAAAACTGAGTATATATACTCAGAGCAACTCGCCACTGACAGCAGGAGATTTGTTGAGCCATTAAATTCCAAGCTAGCATGTGCAGGTTCTTCTTGTCTGACAGGAACATCAGATCGACATGGCTCTTGCAGGGGGACCTACACACAGGGGTACCACAGACTGATTGCTTCAAAACCCCCACACCTTCCATTTAAGGACTGAGTTGAGGTTTCAACCACTGCTCGAAATTCATTAACTGCATTCATCCATGGCAGGTGGCTGAGACTTCGTGCATAGGGGATGACCATGTGCCTAGAGCTAGCTCCTTTTTCTTTTGGCTCCACCCTCAAAAGGACCACGGGCTATGACCATGTGTACGTTGGTTGGACGACTGAGATAATGCCACACGTCCTCCATCTTTAGGGCCCACCTTTTCATACGACCCTGGGGCTGAGACCGTGTGCCTAACACCAAAAGCGCTTCATGTATCGGGACTTGGGAGTATTGGCGAAATACAATCCCAACACTCTACCCTCGAAAATCCCTAGATCCTATCGCCGAATAAGCGCTTTAACTCCTACTGGCTCCTCCCCTATCTCTCGTCCATATGATCATCGATTGTGACCACAGATCGAGCCCAAAAAGCGCTCGCCTTATTTCCTGTATCGACGATGGGAAGGGGTCGAATCCTTGTCTTTTAAAGTCCAAGTAGCTGAAATCACAACCAGACTTAATCGTGCGCCACACGTCCCTTCGATTGGACGGCTAGGATGATTTCAGTGATATGGGGTTGCCTTGCCACACGATAAGATCTAACGCACTTCTTGGACCTGCTTCCTGTGTGACCAGGGGCTAGGACCATGGGCCCAACCCCTGGGGTTTCACGATTTCATGGCTTAGGAATATGGGTGCATTTTCTAATGAAAACCCTGAAATGTTGACTCTCGAGATCGCGCAATCAGCTGCCACTTGTCCCCACTGGATTGGATGACCCCGATCATTTCGACAATATGGGCGCTATCTCCTGCGCTAAACTTCACACAACGCTGTTGATCACAATCACCCGATGATTGTCGATCTACTCCATTGTTGGATCCTCACAGCTGAAAACTGAAGCTGCCCGCCTGCTTGCATTTTTTAACCGAAAATGGAAATTTTTTGCGTGCTGCGCATTGCGCTCATGGCTGCAACCTTGGATAAAACACATTTGATGGGTTTTTTAAGCCCCGTTTCTTTGCATTTTATTCCACGAGCTTGAATCCGGAGAGAAAACACCCCATTACAAGAATTGGTGTCAACATTTGGCTCCATGGGGGGAGTCCTCCTTGCGAGGCTCTAAGATCTCCTTCTGCTGTTCCAGTTACCTTCTGTTGGGCTATGGAGTTGAGCTCAAAACACCCTGCTAAAAATACATACCGATAAGTGAAATAAAACAAAAATAAACACACATACTCCAAGGAGATTATTTATGTACAGTCCTAAACTAATTAATCTTTAAATAGTGTTAGGTGAAAGCAAATTTCCACCATAGCCAATCAAGTAACATCCTCAAACAGATGTCTCAACGATGAAGATTTCCTTTCTCTCAGGAGAAGGACGAGCTCTGGACGCTGAGCCACGATATAGTACACCATGGAAGCAATCTCTGTAGGTCTGATTTCCATAGGCATGCTATGATAAACGGTAAAACCTCCTGTTGAAGACGGCCAAGGCTTCCTCTTCCCCTCTCTTCAAGGCATTAAAATTAGACCAATATTGATCAAGGGATTTGTTCTCACCCCAACACTTCAAAAATGCATGGTAAAGCTCGGTCCAGGAACCAATAGAACCAACCTCCAGACATCTAAACCAGACGACAACATCTCTAGACAGGGAATGTGAGAACAACCTCATGGAAACATCACCGTGAATGATCTCAAACTTATCAATAAAGTTCTCAAAGGCCCCCAAGTGCCTCTTGGCTGTAACATGATATTCCCCAGAAAACCGAGGAAGATACTCAAAGGAATCATGAGGATAAGGGTTAAGGTGACATGGCAGCCTCATGGGTTTAAACAACTTATTTCTGATTTTAATTTGAAAAGCAGTGGGTTGATCATGGGATTCAACAAGAGGCTGGGGAGGCTCAACAGGAATAACGGTGGGTAACAAGGTTTGGGAAGATTGTGAATTATTTTCAACCTCCTCAGGACTGCAAGGGTGCTCAATTTCAAGAGGAGGTGTAGTACATATCTCATCTTTATGAATAGGTAGAGGTGAAGGCGTGGGATCAGTATCTGCAACACAAGAAGAGGGTATGCTTTATTCTTCCAAATATGGATAAATAAAGGAAGGCCTATTATCATCTGAGTAGAAAAAACAGAGGATAATCCTCTCTATAAGCAAAGGGAAAGAGAGAAATGAGCTACTAAAGAAAAACAGGATTTCATGAAGCAAGCTCATAAACTGATACCTAGTCCTTCCCTTCAGCATGGTCATTTCCGTCAACAGAATCCCCTCCAGTGGAGTCTTTGATTGTGGAGTCGCCAAGTGAAAGTTATGCAGAATGAGTGTGTCCAGTATTTGTTCACCATCAAAGACCAGATCTAAGCGATGTGTTCTCCCAGGGGCTACCAGGTGTAGCCAGAAGTAGCCACACTGAAACAATGGAGCCGAGATAGTGGAGTCACCAGGTGCAATCACAATCTTCAAAGGTTCTGGATTTGATGCACCTTTAGAATCAGAAGTTCATTGTCATTCTCCCAGGGAAGATATCTTCATTTCCATCCCCGACAACGGTGCCAGAAATGTTAGCACCAAAAGTCACTCCTGGATTGCGGCAGGAGTAAGCCTGATACCCATCAGTTTTATATGTCACGAATGAATAAATTAGGGTGGTCGAATGGGCACAGACCCAGGAGAATAATGCTTTAACTCAAAAAAATAGGCTAGGCATGCAAGAATAGGTGAGGTCTTGATCTAACTTCAGTCAAAAAGTTGAGATTAAAATGAGTAGAGGGAAGACTTGATGAGAATGGTGAACGGGACTGCTATGGTCATCTGGCCTTCCAGCAGCTCAGAGAAGAAAAACAGAAACTGAAATGTGCCTAAATGACACAGCTAAAACAACCAATGATCAAACATTCATCACAATGCTACTATAATAGCTCGACTGGATCCTCCAATTCCGAGCTACTCAGTGTGAGAAGGAAGTAAGACGCACATGAAACTGATTAAAACTGGTAATAATACTGCAGTGATCAAACATAAATCATAACAGCATAAAAACCCTCGACTGGATCCTCCAATTCCGAGTGTTCTAACACAGTGTTTACAAAGAGGTGGAAAGAAACTGACTTTCATTAAACAAGAAGTCTCAAGTGTAGATACATAACCAGGAACACCAGTGCTTCATCAAAACTTACCATCGGGAGCCTAGCTCAACCATCGACCCCTACAAAAACATAAAAACTAAGTATATATACTCAGAGAAACTTGCCATTGACAGTAGGAGAGTCGTTGAGCCATTAAATTCCAAGCTAGCGTGTGCAGGCTCTTCTTGTCTAACAGTAACATCAAATCAACATGGCTCTTGTAGGGGGACTTGCACATAGGGGTACCACGACCTGATTTCTTCAGAACCCCCACACCTTCCATTTAAGAACTGAGTTGAGGTTTCAACCACTGCTCGAAATTCATTAACTGCATTCATCCATGGCGGGTGGCCAAGACTTCGTGCATAGGGGACGACCACGCGCCTGGAGCTAGCTCCTTTTTCTTTTGGCTCCACCCTCAAAGGGACCCCGGGCTATGACCGTGTGTCTGTTGGTTGGACGACCGAGATAATGCCACACACCCTCCTTATTTAGGCCTCTCCTTTCCATATGACCCTGGGGCTGAGACCGTGCGCCTAAACACCAAAGGCGGTTCATGTATCGGGACCCAGGAGTATTGGCGAAATACAAGCCCAACACTCTAACCTCGAAAATCCTGAAATCCGATCACCGAATAAGCGCTTTAACTCCTACTAGCTCCTCCCCTATCTCTCGTCCATATGATCATCGAATGTGACCACAGACCAAGCCCAAAAAGAGCTCACCTCATTTCGTGTATCAGTGATGGGAAGGAGTCGACTCCTTGTCTTTTGAAGTCCCCATAGCCGAAATCGCGACCAGACTTAATCGTGCACCACGTGTCCCTTCGATTGGATGACCAGGATGATTTTGGCGATATGGGGCTGCCTTGCCACGCGATGAGTGCTAGCGCCCTTCTTGGACCTGCTTCCTTTGTGACTAGGGGCTAGGACCATGGGCCCAACCCCCGAGGTTTCACGATTTTGTGGCTTAGGACTATGGGTGCACTTGCTAATGAAAACCCTGAAATGCCAACTCCCACGATCGCGCAATCAACTGCCACCTATCTCCACTAGATCAGACAACCCTGATCATTTCGGTGATATGGGTGCTATCTCCTGCACTAAACTTCATGCAACTCTGTTGATCACAATCACCCGATGACCATCGATCTACTCCATTGATGGATCCTCGCCGTTGAAAACTGAAGCTGCCCGCCTGCTTGCATTTTTTAACCAAAAATGGAAATTTTTTGTGTGCTGCGCATTGCACTCATGGCTGCAACCTTGGATAAAATGCATTTGATGGGTTTTTAAGCCCCATTTCTTCGCATTTTATTCCACGGGCTCGAATCTGGAGAAAAAACACCCCATTACAAGAATTGGTATCAACACACACCAATAGCTTCTAATCACATAATGTCTAGAAATTTTGTTGAGGCAGATCGAAAGGAAGAAGATATAGTGCATCAATTGTTGGAGATATGGACATTGAGAATCAGAACCCCCTTCCATCCAACCATGGGCAGGAATAAGCTAATAATTGTTATGTTTTTCAATAAGTTTCTATGTTTACTAAGGCAATGAGAATCTTAGGAGTCTTTTTTAAGTTATATACATGTAAGCTTTTATGCAAGAATCACATGGATGTAATAAGTGTAAATCTTTGCAAGTTTTGTCTCTGACTTTTGAAAGTTATCATTCATAATTGAAATCTGTGGACACGTGTTTTTGTACTGTCATTCATATTTTTGCTATATATTTTATAATACAAGTTTCATAATTTCAATTTAAGAATAAAAATAAAATATTGACTTTCCAACTTGTTAACCCATCAAAACTATAGAGATTTAGGAAAGCTCCTCTCAAATCTTTAGCATAGAAATTAAATTTAAAATCAAAACACTTAATTCCTTAATTTTTTCTTAAAGTCAATAAACCAAAGTTGTTTTTATTGGAGAGATACAATCATCATCATAACAAGTAGGTATAAAAAAAATTCTCCCATAAGACATTTTTTCTCTTTTTTATTGTATTTTATGATTTAAAATAAATGATGGCTATTATAATTGATGCTTATTAAAATGTGAAAGTTTAAATTTGAAGTATTACATTTGTAAAATGCCGAGATATGAAACTTTAAATTTGACATTGACCTTTATTTATTTAATTTATTTGAAGACATTACATTTTTTAATAGGAATTTATCATAATTAAATATTTAAAAAATATTTATTTGGAATGATGTTAAAAATAAATATATATTATAATGTTGAATATGAATAAGGATCTGAAGTCGAAGCCACAAGTAAAAAACATCAAACAAATTGTCCACATTAATTAATATTTATTTGTCAATAATAATTAGAAAAATGCCTTCATTAACTTTTTTTTCTAATAATAGTCAATTAGTGTTCCTCCTTTTATCGGCGAGGAATCAAAATAATGTTAATGTGATTACTCATTTTCTTTGCGTATTGTTGTCGGATTTTTTCCTTTTTGGTTTGGTTATTTATGGACGCCTTTCTTTATTTAGAGGAGAGCTCATTTTCTAACCGTGGGATGGCTTTTTTTAAGAAGTTTGGAAAATACATCCAGAAACAGCTGGCTTGACATGACATAATAAGAGAAAGTTAGGAAACGTTGATGGTTGTGGGTGTGACTCTAATGGAGTTAGAGTAAGGTGGTTGTGTGAGGAATAATGAATGAAAATACATCTAGAAATAGGTGGTTTTGAACGAGAATAAAGATAGAGGTAAAAGTAAAATGTGGCTTGTGGGTGTGATTGTAATGGAATTGTACTAGACAATTGTTGTATGGGGAAATAATGAAGGAAAATAAGTTCAGAAACAATTGGTTTGATGTGACAAAGATAATATTCATAATAAATTGGTGTCTAAGATCTCCTTGTTTGTGGGACAAGGGACTCCCTCTCTACTGTAATTTGACTACTAAAGTCTACAGAGATGTACATACTCCATCCCCTCTAAAACATGTGACCTCCAAAAAAGAAACACACTTATTAACCATTAAACCTACTCACATGCTGAAATAGCTCACTTGATTGGGACATAAAGTTAATGGTGATGAGTATGACTATAATGGAATCGTAAGATGGTTGTGGTCGGTATGACCACCATGAAATGCAAGAAAATGGTACTACTGTGACATGCAGTGACACCGACATGAGAAGTTGATGATAGTAGGTGTGACTGTAATGTAGTCATGGTAGGTGTGACTGTAATGTAGTGACAGTGACACGGTATGAGATGTTTCTTTTGGCATGGTAACTCCACTTTAAATTCACGCCTACCATTGCACCGTAGTAAATGTTTAACATTGGAGTTTTTGAAGAAAGCTTATGAGATTAAAGTTGTTTACCATGTTGAAATGGGAGTTGTTGTTTTATCTCCATGGGAAAGCTCTTCTTATGTATGGTTAATGGTTAATGTATATATTCTTTAAAAGTGATGAATTGATTTTTATTTTTTTAATGTTAGTTCATTTATGAACATACAATGTTTTAATCAATCAAAGGTTTTAATAATCACATTGTAATGATAATTAGTGAATGGGCACATTATTATCTAACCCTTATTAGTCCTTGTCGTAGGCATAGAGGGACTATAGCGATCGATAAATCATTGACCTCGTATTAGATTGTGCATTGACCATAAATATTTCCATATTATCTATTGTTGGAACAAGAGAAGTGAAAACATCAATTTTTGTATAATAAAAAGTATCATGTTTGTCAAGATATCATTGGACAACGGATTGGAGGTCTTATTGCCGGCTTCGCTATTCCCAATGTTATATATCTTGGCATATCCAAAGTATTTGATCGCATATGGTCTTTTTGAATCATATATTTTATTATGCATTGGTTGAAGGTGGATTAATGCTAGCATTAGTTCTAATGTTTCCTTTAGCATTTTCTGTTAGGTAGAATACATTCTCTACCATATTACTATGTGTGATTTTTGCTTTATTGTTGTGTGGTTCGAGAGAACAAGCCTGCCTAGTTGCATTTTTTCATAAATGCTTGCATAGGGCTATGCCCTTCGACGGTCCTGACAGTCTTAAGTGTTTACCTAACAGCTCAGGCAGTCTTAAATGTTTATTGTACAGATGTGTTGCAATACAGTTTCGTTCATGGTCGACATCATTGCTTCAGTGGTCGATGCTTGTTCGCTGCTTCATTCCATGATTCTTGTTCTTGTGTGATTCAACTTTGTAAAGTTGAGGTCCTACAGTTGCAGTTTGACCTCTTCGTGGTTGTTCACTGGTTTGTTGTTCTTCAACTTTGCAAGCTATTGGACCTATTGTTGCGGTTTCCAGTTTTTGGGGTTGAGCTCTTGTCATCCCTCGTTGATGGGTAAGTTTCCCCGTTGTTGCTATTTTTCAATGGTGGGAGTCCCTGCCTCCAAATTCTGTTGCAGACCATCTTTGTCTGTGGTCTTAATTTCTATTCCTGGAAACCATGCGTCTTCATATGCCAGTTGCCACGTCCATAGATTTTTCGAAAATTGCAATGCAGAGGGGTTTACAAAAAGTAGTTTGGAGCTATCATAAGAGGGAACCATTCGGTGGGGTGTAGACGCAGGGAATGCTTTTATTCTGTGGGTCAAAAAACTGCGTCCACCTGTTCTATTTCTACTGAGTAAAGTTATGGTGTTATTTATTTGCGTTGTTTCTTCTGTTTGGTTCACTTTCCAGTGTGGGTTTGTTTTCTTGTCATCTGCTATAGGGACTAGGAGTGATTGAAGTTAAGAAGAAGAAGGTTGAAAGATACATACGGGGATTGGTACCCAGTTCTACGCTTGTAGTTTTCCTATTTTGCTTGCCTTTTTTTTTTGTTACTTTTATTTTTTTCCCCTCCTTTTCTCTATTTTCATACAAACTGAAAGTATCTAGCAAACAACTTCAAAATAAGAGTTCAAAAGATGAAAGAAGTGATAGATGTTGAGTCATATGAAATAGATATATAGTCCATTATACATGACAACATTGACGTGGTTTTGCATAGCAATGGCCTTTTTAGATTGGATGCATTCTCGTATACTGTTTGGGATTGTCTTTTCGATACATTCCAGATTCTACTGCATTTCCGATATTCGTCGAGCAAGCTGTGCAATGGGTTGATAGATTATTTCTTGAGTTGTTTTAAAAATGGCAATGTTGAGGCTTTGGAGTCCTATGAATATGAACTAGAATCCGATTTTCTTCGGCAGTTGCATGGAATACATGATGTCGCTACGTATTTTTCAAAGATGTGGTTGTCTGCATCTCCAATTATGCCTGCACATGAGAGGGGTGTTAATATTATGGTAGCTGCGGGAGGTATTTACTCTACATGTGAACCTGACGAGAATAGAAGACTTCGAGAAGCAAGAGAAACCCTAATAAATTGGCTAATAAACCTAGAAGCCTTGTCGGCTCAAGAATATAATTTATATTAGGCTATCAGCCTCCAAGAGAAGAAGTCAACCATAATTAATAATAATATACTGAACAGACACATACCCAGAAGGAGAAGTCGGCCCCAACAAACTGGCAGGATTACTATGCACCATCTGGTATGATTCTCATTTGACAACATCTGAAATTGTAGTTCGTAGTTTTGGTGCCTCTTCGCGATTCTTGATTTGACATGATGCAGAGGTTGCAAGCGTAGGCTGCCCGGCTTATGAGTAGTTCTCGGTGGCTATGATATCTCTTAGCTAGGGTTTGAGACTATGCAGTCAGCTTTTGTGTTAGCATTTATGCTTGGGGAGAAGAATCATTTTCTCTTTGTTTAGCTTCCTCTAACCTAAAGAGTTTATAGGAAAATTCCTAAGGTCAAAAGTTAAAGGTGCTGGGAGGGGCTTACGTGGTTGGGTGACAAGGGTATCGTCGATGGTAAAAGCGACACACCATCTTCTATATTCCCTACCAAGTTGGGCCCACACTAACCGATCGACCTAAACGCTGGAAGGAAGAATAGCAGCTAGATATTGATCTCGTTGAGGGGTATTAGCTAGGGTTACTGAGGGCGACTTCAAAGCTTAGCTTTGCAACTAGAGGTTACCGATGACGTTACATACTCAAAACCTCTTTTCGAGGCACCTTATGTGATGATATTGACCTAATCTCGGGATATGTCGGTGTTGCTAGCCCAACACATCTCTTGAGCACTTTCGGAAGGCAAAGGCGATGAAGTTTGGATTTCTGGTCAAAATCTAGGGTTTGACCAGTCAAGCAAGCCATGAAAAACACTATGAAGTCTGAGAACAAACTAGATGGAACCTCTAACTTCAAAGGCATGAAGACAAGGGTTGAACTCATCCTTGCTAAGAATAAGTGTTGGATATCATGAAAGAAAAAATCATTGAACCACAGTTTGAAGAAGGAGAAGAAGGCAGCGAGCGTTCTTGACTATGGAGAAGTTCAAAGGCGTTGACATCAATGCCATGGTATCATAGTGGATTCCATAAAGACCACTGATACCCTACATCTCCCCATCTTGACTCATCGAAGAATATGTATGATACTCAACAAATCTCTTCTCGGTTAGAAACATTGGACAAAGTTATGAGTAGAAGAATGAGCAAAGTGACATGAAGATGAATGATAATGACGACATAACATCATACTTTGTAAGGACTCGACTAAGAGATCAACTACAAGCTATTGAAGAGAATCATTTCAAAAAAGGGTGGTGAACATAACTCAATGGTTTCCCAAGACATGGATGCATTTTAAAGTAAGCATGAACACAAGGAAAAAAATTATAAATAAATTTGTCCTAGTTGTGATAAGGCCATAAAGGCCTAGAACAAAAAACATAAACTAGTTTATGAGAAGGTAAGTGAGAGTGAAATTCATCCCTGGTTACATACATCAACTCATCATGACCTTGGGCAAGCGTGGAAATGGATTACCACAACTTGAAAAAGTCATGCGTGAGAGAAAAAATACATTTCTACACTTCATTTTAGAGAGAAACTCAAATATCACAATATAAAGAAATTTGTCCGTGCACAACACAACATAAAAATGTACGTTCGCATATCCCACAATGGTTATGAAACTATCCTAGAGGAAAACATTTCGTGTGCTAGAAGCAACACCATGCACTGCTACCAATGAAAACTAGGAAACAATTTCTACCATACTTCCTGCTTGAAAGAAAAATGCAAGACAGACCTACATGAAACAAATTAAGACACTCCTTCCATTGCATGTGCAACTTGAACAATTGAATTTCTCAAAATGCTAAGTATTTCACCTTGATTTGCAAGCGAGAATACCTCACCTTGGCGATTACTAAGAAACCATTTCCGGTGGCAAGTTTGTCTTCATCGCAAGCGATAAGCGAAAATGGAAAACTACCAGTTAAGCGGCCCACGATAAATGAACCTGTCTACTAGATAAGTGCGCCGGAACTTGAGGAGAGCTTGTGTCTCTGTGGTGCATTTGCTCAAACCAGACCGGGCTCTCGTAACCTAGATGGGCTTAACAAGATCAATTATTAATGTTCTTGTTCATATAGATGTTGTGCAAAAAGATTTGCCACAATTCATTAGCAATACAATGACCATTGTTGTGGCTTTGAAAATATGCGCGATGCAAAATTCCTCGAGGTAGGCAAGAGATGCGTGTGCATGTTGTTATGAAAGCATTAAAGGAATTATGTTCGAGGACCCTGTACAAAGCACATAACATTTGTATAAGTGAGAACTGGAACAATGTTCTTGCGAAGAAGAAGATGGAAGCTCTGCCGGACACTCACCGAAAATCGGTGAATTTGATATAAGTGATGAATCAGATAATGAAACACCTTTTGAGACATTGGTGCATGGATTGACTGATTCATAGTGCATTCGTGGCTTGCAAGACAAAATTGTTGAAATCGCACCTGGCAAGGGGCAACATCCACTTGTTATATTCAAGGACAAATTCACTGGGGAAATGAACTTTCTAACACTCTTCATGGAGATCCCGCGTGCCTTGATACAGAATGATTCGGTTATCATAAAATAGTCAGATGGGAGATGCTACATTCAAGCAATGACTTCTCTTGTCACATAACAATTTTTTTTTCGAAACAATGCACATAATAATAGAGCAAGTTACGTCGCATGTGGGTCAGAATAAGAAAAGGCCAATTCTGAGGAAGAAGTTGTTGGCCAAGGATGCTGAAAGTACAAAGTAAACCTAAAAAAATCCTGAAATCCGATATTGGATGCATAGATTTCAAAACGATACTTTATCTTAAGACTATTTGCAAAAAAATAAGTACAATAATGATTGACAAATTGGGCCCACCAACATTTTTCATCACAATTACAAGTCTGAGCATTCTTTGGGATCCATTGGTGGTACGTAAATTGTCGACCTGCATAGGAATAGGAAATGTAAAAAACAAATTGATACACTTGAAAATAATGGCATTGACTACCTCATAAGAAAACACCCAGTGACATGTACTAGCTACTATAGACACAGAATAAATGCTTTGAGACAATTGGTATGCCACGATGAAACATTTTTGGAAAAATATCAGACTAATTTTGGTGAATTCGGAATAGGGGGAAATGAACATGCCCACACCTTTGTTGTGGATAGAGGTGCACCAGGTCTATGGTGATAACAATTGAGATCGAACAATTTGTGGATAAATACATAACATACAACACAAATCATTTGGATCGATTCCCGAACTTTTCAAAGTCCATAGACATTACCATACAAGAAGTTGTGGAAAACGAAAAAACTCTCATTGGCAGCACGAGAAAGTTGTATTTGTAATGTGAGTTTTTTCGTTTTCTACAAGAATCATAGAGCCACTTGGTTTAGAGGATAATGTTGTTGTTGATAATCTAAATCCTTGTTCGCATTCCTAGAACAAGGAGAATTTGGTGATGAGCTTTGTGCCTTCTTGACGAGGTAAATCTATCAGAAGGATAGTACATCCAAGCCATACAATGTATGCTTGAGCAGCAATAGTTTCCTTAAACGAGAAATTTCCCATATTTGGAACAACTTGATTTCTCCAAGGACATGCAGGTTATGTGGAAAGCAAATATAGATGCATAATGCGGTACTCGATACATATGTTAGCGTCTTTGTACCTCATTATATGAAAAAGGTTGACAAAATCTATGACAAGTGCATTGGAGAAGAATACACAAAGAGCATGAAATAAGTCATATTGAAACCTATAACCCTAATGCTGTATATAACTCATGTCAACAACTCCCTCCATAGATCATAATGATAGCTATAAACCATTTCCATGAAAAATACGCATTTATTGTAAACCACCCGGTTTACTATGAAACTTTAACAATTCAAAACGTGCTATAATGAAACACATTGTTGATTATTGCCTCCAGCGTCCATCTCCTATTAATCATATCCTTAGCATAATTTGTATCGCATTACAAAAATGGTGCACCCATATCAAAAGAAAAAAAAACTTCCCTCTGTGTCACGGTTTGTCAAATACAATAAACAATGTGACTATGAAGCAACAGAGAAAAATTATTGTTGTATGTTCCATTCGATGAAAATGAAGACACATTGATACATAAATTCTCTACATGGAGGTTGTGTATGTTGCATCACGAGACTATAGTGCACTTCAATGAAGCTAGATTTACCTAAAATGTTAATCCAACATGGTGTGATCTAGAAGTTGCACTTAATGAACTAGAAAACCCCGGCGATCATGATGAGACATTCCTGAAATAGAAAAACAACGAGAACTCTTTTACCACCATGACTTGCAAAGCCGGTTGCCTGGGTCATCGTAGGGTGGAAGTGACAAACGTATGAATCTTGTTTTCAAGTCACAAAACATCCTTTCCTAATTTAAAATAATGATTACCCGCGAATAGACATTTGAATTAATAGAACAACAAACAATTCTAAGGACATTATGTAAAAGCGGCAGCGGCGAACATGGACATTCCTATTACTTGTTTCATACAGTAGGAGGCGAGGAACATCTGAGGAGCATTCGGTGAAAACATTGTTCCGAAATCTTACTCTGAAGATATGGATTCAAAAATTCCCTCTGATCTAATGAAACCAAAGGGCCTAATAGTTTCATACACAAGAAAAGCAAAATATAATGTTGGTGGAACAATAGACCACTCTGCATTTTTAATGCCTTTAACAAGTCACATTTTCTTCCACTTAGCAACGAAATGTTGGATACATTATCTAAGCTTTATAAGGAAATCCAACTTGTCTTTATAGATGAAGCATCTTTGATTGGGAGTGGGTTCTTGTATTCCATTGACAACCCACTAAGAAGTATAAAACATGTGCACATGCAATACTTTGGAAACATTGACATGATATTATGTGGGGATCTTTTCCAAGATTATTTGATATTTGAACAACCTACCGTTACATGGAAACAATGACGCATGAATTTTGGAGATACAATATTAAATGCTTTGAGTTGCATACTACAATGTGCGAGACAGATGAAACATTCATTACTGTTTGCAATGAATGCGTACAAACAACCAAACATATGATGACTTGACCTATATCAATTGAGGTGCTTAACGGCACATAACCGGACCCAATGTTCCCTTACTGTTCTCCATAAATAAGGATGTTGCAATGCATAACAACCATCTTTGTCGCTCATGTCTGGCGATGATATCATCAATTCAGGTGGCCTGGAAGAATACAACCATGGAAATGTGCCATGTCATGAACATTCAGTCACCTTACCTTTGCAACTTGTCCTCAAACTAGAAATGTTGGTTGAAATATATACTGTAACTATGATTGACGGGATGGCTTGGTCAATGGTGTAGATGGAATACTCAAAGGCTATCTGAGAAGACAAAGCTTCGATGTCCTTTGGATTAAGTTCATGAACCGCATATAGGCGAAGACAAGAAAATAAGTTGTCTTATCTATATAATTCAAACCAGGCGATTGGACACTTGTTTTGCGAATATCAAAGCCAATATAGACATCAACAAAGGCGGAATGACGAAATTCAAAACAATTCGGTCGCTTACATATTACGCGTACAGTCCACATATCACAAGGACTAACACTTGATAATGTTGCATTTCAGCTGTTGGAATTCCCGGATGGACTTTATATACACAACTTTGTCCCATGTTAGAAGCATAGATTCATTGTATTTACTAAGTCCTCTAACAAATTATAACTTCAAAGTGAAACAAAAGTTGATATTGAAATGGAAGGACTGAGGACCATCGCAAAATGGAAACTACACTATGATTACCAATCCATACAAAAAAAATTACTATTTGTATCAATTCTCTGCAGCTGCTACATACAACTTAAATGCATGGATGATATACTGAATGGCTATGATTTAATGCAATTCGATATTTTGTGCTTGTAGGAAGCACACATGGCATTATGCATACAAAAAAAAATTCTAGGCTGAATTGCATATCGAGTTACATTACACATTGGGTGATTATATTGGTGAAAAAACATGTACTAATCTTGGACCATATACATATCGAAGAAAGGAATGTTGAAGTGGCTGCAATTTTTTTTTCTATGAAGCAGTTACTGTCTTGAATCCGTATGTTGCTCCCCATGCAACATTCTCGAACATAGTAGATGTTATTTCAATGCATTGGGCCATTTCCATCCTGAGCGAACCCATTATCTTGTAGGAGACTTCAATATTGACATGCTACAAAATGTTGGCAGAACAAAAGAATTGGGGAAAACTACGTGTACTATCTCACTTTCTTGAACAACACAAGCCATTTGCAAAACACACTTATTAACCGTATATACAGTGAACATTGCCCATTCCTCAATACAATATGTTTATCCTAGACACATATTGGTTTGATCATGTTACAATTGGTATTGCACTTGAATTATGAGATATACATCAAACATATTGCAAGTCATATTTCTATGTTTCAAGCATATCACGTATATTGTTGCAAAAAAAAAAATCCGACTTGTTAGTTTTCCTTTACGATTTCTACACATACTGTTCTAGTGAGCATACATTCGGTGTTGTACTTGAATTATAAAATATACATTATGCAAAAAAGGTACATCCTCCTAAAAGTTATTACAGTCGGTGTTGTACTTGAATTATAAAATATACATTATGCAAAAAAAAAGGTACATCCTCCTAAAAGTTATTTGTTACTCTCTTCATCTTATTCTATTTTTTTTAGTATATGTACATAGTACTTGCCTTTTTCTTTACATCTGAACTTATGTTCATATCCCTTTTGTTTTGTACTTTTGTTGATAGAAACAAATAGGAAAACTAGACACTGCAAAGAACTCCTACCTAGAGATGTAGAGGAATCCATGCAAAGGTGCATTTTTTTCTGCCCGTGTTCCATACTAAACAATTTTTCATTTACTTTGTCTGTATTTGTCGAACTTGTTTGCCGCTATGTTTTATTTTTATTTTTATTTTGCGCCTAGAGCCTGCCAGTCTGCAGGTCCGCCATCCAACATAAATGCAATGTTGATCCAGTCAGCCCGCAAGTCCCCTGGTATGCCTTATCAAACTCTTGTTCCCCATGTTCCGAATGTACATATTGCATCGAAAACTTGGTAATGTGGAAGATTTCATGTCCATCTACTCTTGCGCCTGAGACTTCGATGATCTACAATTGGACCCAGATTGGAATCTTGCAACTCATTTGCTAATTTTCTTTAATTAAATTGTACAATATCAATATTCATTATTAATAATTTAGTGCTTGAAAATGATGTTTTTAGATAATGTTAGCTATATAACATATATGTTGAGCACCCCTGTCCGATAACCTGTGATCCAAAAAGTGCCTTGAGTATGTAAGTCCTCTTGTCAATTTGTATATCGTTGTTCCCCGAGTGCTACAGACCGATACAAGTGCAATGTCCAACCAACCAATTAAATTGTGGAATATCAAAATTTTATATCGTGGAACTTTGATCTATAAACAATTGGCATCCTGGGCCCGCTAGCCCTGCAGTTTGTCTGTCAGTTTGTATATCGTGGAACTCCGAGTACTGTTTGGAGGACACAGAACAATAGAAGTGCAATGTTCAGCCTGAAAGTCCGCTTCTCAATTTCTATATCGCGCAATTCTGGGTACTATTTGTAATACACAGAGCAATAAAGCCCCACTTTTGAGCCCGCCATCCCAAGAACCTGAAATCCAAAGACTATACATGCTTCCCTTCGCTATGCTCCCTGAGAGCCTACACAAAGTCACACTTTCCATACTTAGCCACTTTCCCGCAATTCCCCAAATATGCAAACCGTCCCCTGAACTGCACCATCATGCCCTCTTACGTTTTATGCGTTTTGCAGTCAACAATTCTGACTCATGCAGTTTCACCATTGGACACTCACCAGTTTCACCATGCAGTTTCAGACTTGGCCATTCCTTCCTTGCTTGCTCGTCCCCGCCCCCGTCACCTTCGCACGTGTCCATAATAAGAAATAATGTTTATACACACACACACACACACACACACACACACACACACACATATATATGCCTTGTTTCTAAATCTTTAATGCTAACAGGTCATCGTGCAGGCACCATCTAAGCTGTCATTGATGCGCGCAAGGCTCAAGAAGTTCTGCCATTAATGCAATATTTGCAGAGGCTTCTGTTATCCCTTCCCAGTCTTAATTTCAAATACCATGGAATGTCATTCACACGTCGTCACCTTGGTTCCTTCACAAAACCTCCAATCCTTAAATTTTTTTCTCCGTAACCGCCACCTTGGCACTTCTAAGTATGCAATAATTAAGCTTTACTTCTAACAGGTCACCATACAACACGCATAGATATTGTCATTATTGAGGAGATTTTCTATTCGCACGCATTGAACCAACGCTTCCAGGGGGTTATATTGTCCCCTCCATTTCTTCATTTCAAGCAGCGTCTGGAGCAAACCAATGTTTTCATTAACTACTGGCAGCAGCTCCACAACAGTTTTGTAGAGACATAGTGAACATCTTCCTCACAAGCTTCCCATGCATAAGAGGGGGGAAATAATTCCAGGGGAGGCAGAGCAACCCAAAATTTAGAGTGAAAACATGGATCTTGACACTGATCTGGATAGCATATTTTGTAACCTTGATCAACCCAAAGACACAATTGACCATACCTACCCAATGGACATGGTTGATACCAAAATTTTTGACGAAGATGAATCCTTCGTATTCCAGAGTGTTGTTTTTGAAAGTGAATAAAAAAATTAATCATTGAAAAAAGAGATGTAAAAAATAAGAGAAGAAAACATCGTTCAAAACTTGACCTTGCCAATATGCAGGCGTCCAAAATATCTCAACTTCACCTGGCAACCAAAGATGCTCTTCATGATTCTGTTGGATTCATTGAGGCCGATAATGCCAGACTAAAGAACCAGATTAAGGAATTAGAGGAAGCTTTGTTTCCTATGCCATTGTTTGGCAGCCCTTTGGAAATAGCCATGCCTGCGACTACCTGCACCCCTGCAGCAAATCTAAAAGGCTCCTCCAACTTCCTCGCATCCTGTAGAGGATATGTGAAAAAAATATCAACAAAAGAATGGAACTGATTACTAAGGCCTGGGAAACATCACAAAAGATAGATTCCCTGGGGAGCAGGGCGCATAACTTGCTCCAACTTCTACAGACGGATTTAAAAAATGAAGAAACTTTCTATTTTCACATAGTCACCCCTTTTTCCTTTCATGTCAACAACATGCTAGACATGACAAGAAGACATCATGATCTCCTGTCCAAAAAACGACTCACTCAATTAGAAGCATACTGGAAAGAGAAGGTGAAGAACCTGTATCTCATCGTCCAATCATGTGAGCAAGCAATATCAAAGAAAGAAACATTATTCACAAAGCTCACCAAAATAGAGTTAGCAGGAAGGAAAAACAACTTCCAGGACCCCAACTTAATCGTCAACTCGCTGGTGTTAACCAAGCAAGCTTTCGATAAACAAGTTGATAATTTTATGGCCTTGTCTTTAGAAAAAATTTACAGGATTCTTGAATATCATGAAGAAGAGGTGGACAACTGGCTAGTCTAGTATTCGGTACAGAATGGAGACATTCACTAGGTTCTATGTAATCTTTCTATTGATCTAAGCGAATTAGAAAATGAACTTTTCAGCATTAAAATCCAGAATGACATCAACGTCGCCCCCTTGAGAAGCTATATTGAAGAGAACTTGAAGTGGGTCGCCGACGATATCAACAGGAAAATGCATAAATCGTTTGTTTATCAATCCAGTTATTCAAGTGGGTCAGCGACAAAAACCAACAGGAGAAGGCATCAGTAAACAAATACCAAAATTACTTTTATGTACCATGCCTGTAAGTGTATACTGATAGTCCTTTCTTTATCAATCCAGTTATTCCACCTTTTCTGAGTAGGAATCTATAGCCAAAAACTGAGATCTTCCCATTTCTACTTTTTAGGTATTACACTCTACCGTGTCCAACTTCTTCTTTCCACAGTCCTATTTCTTGTACATATTTCTCTTATGGTCCGCGGGAGCCCCAATTCCAGTCTATATGACAAACACATTTACATTTCCAGGAATATGTAACAAACTATTCTTTTTTTCATATATTCCAAATAAAATTATTCTTTTGTCTCCTTATATATTTATGTGTTCCTAGATTTTTATCTTCAACTATGTTGAATGTGAAGACATTATGTTGTCTCCTTATATATTTATGTGTTCCTAGATTTTTATCTTCAACTATGCTGAATGTGAAGACATTCTATTTATTTTATTTCAATTCTCTTTTTTTCTGATGCATATTTTTTCCTACCTGGTCATTTTCAAAATTAAGTATGAGATAAATCACTCACTCAAATTTGAGATATCATATTTCACACACACACACATATATATATGTTTCTTTAAATTTCCAGGAATATGTAACACGTTTTATTATTTTTTTATATAAATGTCATAAAATTGTGTTACACTACTTTTTTGCTACTCACACGTATAAAGAGTATGTCATTTCTTGCATCTTTACCACCTGTCCATACTACTTGCCACAAAGGCCCTTCAAATTAAAATAGTCTTCAAGTCCGCTTGTCAATTTGTATATCACAGAACTTTGGATGCTCTTCGTAGGCCATGGAACAACAAAGGCCCAATTTTCAGCCCACCAACCTGAGAACCGACGATCCAAAAACTGCCCAAGTATGGAATGAGGGCTCCGTGCAAGTATGGAATGAGGGCTCCATGCATGCTCTATAAAATCTCATCCCCATACTTTATAAAAGTACATATTTAGTATGAATAAAAGTAAATATTTAGTATGTATAAAAGTAAATATTTACTTTATAAAATTACATTTTTCGTATGTATCATTTATGCTATCCAGAAACCTATGATTTGATAAATTTCAATTTCTTCTGTCCAGGAACCCCTGTTTTAAAGAAAACTAATTCGGGAATGCTATTTTTTTGGTCCTTTTGTCCACCACCCTATGTAACAGACATTGGTACTATTTTTTTGTGCTTTTGTCCACCAGTGTATGTAAAACGTATGTAAAGATAACTAATTTGCGAATGCTAAATTTTTTGGTCATGAGCCCCTTAAAATTCAAATAATCCACAAGTGTGATTGTCAATTTGTATATCACGGAACTGTCGGTGCTATTTGTAGGACACAGAACAACAGAAGCCCAATTTTCAGGTCCCCAACCTGAGAACCCGCGATCCAAAAACTAGCTAAGTATGGAATAAGGGTTCCATGCGCTATATATCTAGTTAATCAAATTACATATTCGATATGTATAATTTATGCTGTCTAGGAACCTATAATTTGATAAATTTCAATTTCTTGTGTCCATGAGCCCTTGTTTTAAAGAAAACTAATTCAGAAATGCTATTTTTTTGTGCTTTTGTCCACGAACCTATGTAACAGAAGCAGGTCCTTAAAATTCAAATACTCTACAAGTCCAATTGTCTATTTGTATATCGCAGAACTCTGGGTGCTATTTGTAGGGCACAAAACAACAGAAGCCCAATTTTTAGCCTGTGAGCCTGAGAACCCACAATCCAAAAACTAGTTAAATGCTAGGTTTTTTGTGCTTTTGTCCACCAACCTATGTAATCGATGTAGGTTGTTAAATTTCAAATAGTCTGCAAGTCTAATTGTCAATTTGTAGGGCATGGAACAATAGAAGCCCAATTTTCAGCCCGCCAGCCCGAGAACCTGCGATCCAAAATTCAAATAGTTTGCAAGTCTGATTCTCAATTTGTATATCACAGAACTCTCGGTGCTATTTGTAGGCCACAGAACAACAGAAGCCCAATTTTCAGCCCGCCAGCCCGAGAACTTGGAAAGAGGGTTTTGTGCATGCTCTATATATCTACTTAATCAAATTACATATTTGATATGTATAATTTATGCTGTCCAGGAACCTATAATTTGATATATTTCAATTTCTTGTGTCCATGAGCCCTTGTTTTAAAGAAAACTGATATGGGAATGCTAGTTTTTAGCCCACTAGCCCGAGAACCCGTGATCCAAAAATTCAAATAGTCCGCAAGTCTGATTCTCAGTTCGTATATCACGGAACTCTCGGTGCTATTTGTAGGCCACAGAACAACAAAAGCCCAATTCTCAACCCGCCAGCTCGGGAACCCAAAATGAGGGTTTCGTGCATGCTCTATATATCTACTTAATCAAATTACATATTTGATATGTATAATTTATGCTATCCAGGAACCTATAATTTGATATATTTCAATTTCTTGTGTCCAAGAGCCCTTGTTTTAAAGAAAACTAATTCAGGAATGTTATTTTTTTTTATGCTTTTGTCCACGAACCTATGTAACAGACATATGCCCTTAAATTTCAAATAGTCCACAAGTCTGATTGTCAATTTGTATGTCGCGAAACTCCGGGTGCTATTTGTAGGGCATGGAACAACAGAAGCCCGATTTTTAGCGCGCTAGCCCCAGAACCTGCATGCTCTATATATCTACTTAATCAAATTACATATTTGGTATGTATAATTTATGCTGTCCAGGAACCTATAATTTGATAAATTTCAATTTCTTGTGTTCGGGAGCCCTTGTTTTAAAGAAAACTAATTTGAAAATGCTAGTTTTTTTGTGCTTTTTTCCACGAACCTATGTAACAGATGTAGGCCTATGTATGCATGAGTAGGGAATTTTAGGGCTATAACAGATTCCCCCTAATGTGTGAGGTCAGAGCAATTGATGGCCGAAATACATTACAACATCTTCACCAATGTACCAAAATCAAGTGAGCCCGAGACCAAAGTTCGGGAGGTGCCATCTGCAAAACAACAATTGTCTCTCTGAGGCGGGCATACCCATGCTCAGGATGAACTGAATCATGGCTTCCAATCAAATACACTGCAGATCCATGTCATATAACTATATAAAGTGTAGCCGTGAGCAATGCAAAGTGGATCTACATCTCAAAATCAGTCGAAGATATACAAGTATAGTATGCATATTCAAGAAGCTAGTGACACCTACGACTGGAGATGAGGCCTTCATAGCTCGACCAACAAATTCAAGATCTTAAAAACTCAGGTAGGAGTACAATGGGAGTGTATAACTCACTACTATGAGGTCTTCGACGGTCCATTGGGAAAAGACAGGAGGATCTCAATGATCAAGAAGAGCACTTCGTCAATTTCGAATCTAGACTTGACTGGACTCTCGAGATGGAAGACTTATGAAAGTCAAGAGACAAACTATAGAAAGGATGACTCAGGTTGGGTAAAAATTCCCTTGGACAAAAGCACAAAAGATGATCAGACTCAAGCAACATGACATTGACATAAATTTGTGATGCAGGAAGCAACACAAACTCTCCATATATTTGGAAGAGTAGCCAAACAGAGGAGGACACAACTCTATGTAGCAAGAATAACTTCCTAAGGTCATATTAGATCCCAATTCTTGACGAACAAACGAAAGGATGTGCTTTGTCCAGGGAAATTATCTTTGCTTATGAAAAAAGAATGTATATTTCACGTCCCCTCTTTTTGGAATATTTGATTTTTTTGTCTTTTTCAATTTTTTAAGAGCTTGAAAAAGAATAAAAGAATGCTACATTACAAAGGAGGAATGAGTGTCATGACAAGCAAACTAGTTCCAAGCACATGGAACACACTAATGCTCAAGGAAAAGTGACATGTGCAGGATAAGCACTTGGGGAAAATTCCTCCATGGGTCAAGGTGTTAGGTCGCAGAGGCAAAAAGTGTTGCAAGTCTTGCATATACAAAATTCTTCAAAGGTTCAATTGAGAGAAACATGGAGCCAAAATTAGGCCAAAGACGCAAAGATGAGACCCACAATGCGATTAAGAAAGACACAATGACACCCCTTCTATGTAATTTTTTACGAGCCCGGAGAAGGTAAGCTTGGTAGTTTCTCGATGTTTAGAGAGTCTGAAAAAACACAAAAGAAGACTCTACGGAGTACTTTTTAGAGAGATAGTCTAGTCGGTTTGAAAAAGGGTTAAAATTGCACCAAAAAGACGTCTATTCAAAACCATTTTAATGAGTGTGACAAAGACAAGATCACTCAACAATATTTTCAATTTTAAGAAGTCTGAAAAGAGCTTAAATATGGACTCATAGTCTTTTTCTGGGTTTATTCTCCTTAGCCCGAAAAAGTATAAAAGTAACTGAGGAGAACTCTCTCGATGAGACTAATATCCCGAGGCATACCTTTTCCTGCTATAATCTAGAGGCTGGAAAAATGGTTAAACTCATGCCAGTATATTTTCTTCCAGACCAATTTAACGAGTGTGAAGGAACAAGGTCACTCGACAATATTTTCAATTTTAGAGAGCCTGAAAAGAGCTTAACTATGGACTCTGGGGGGTTCCTTTTTCATAAGTAATCTCCAAGACCGGAAAAAGGTGATAAACCAAAACCAAGGAGAATGTTCATTTTTCAAAGATTTAGTCCCTCAGGCCCGAAAAAGGGTTAAACTTATGCCTGAGAATACTCTTCTAGTGAACCGAAGTTCCTAGAGCATACCTTTATTTGTAAAATTAACCATCTGGACCGAAAAGGGGTAAACTACTGCCAGATAGATGTGCCTTCAAATTTGAGTTTGGTGAGCATGAAGGGCAATAAGATCACTTGACAATCTTTTCATTTTTAGGGAGTATGAAAAAGGATTAAAGAAGACTCCAGGGAGCTACTTTTCTTAGTTAATCCAGACGAGATCGAAAAGAATAAATACAGTCTCGTTGGATGTTGCTTTCGAATTTCAAAGCGGGATTGAAAGAAAACAAAGCGTGCTCATTAGGGAGTCCCGAGGGTAAGGCCAATAATGATGATTAATAAAAGAATGAGGCTTCAATATGTAATCATGATGGGACTAACAAGGACTCCCAAGCATATAGTCAAAACTGACAACATGGATGCCAAACTACAACAAAGGATTTACCTAGGGAATCCATGTAAAGGTAGGATCTACCACCTAATTATGACATGTCTAAAGCAGTTGAGAAGGTTACATGTCACACTTTAGTGGGGTCGATCCTAAGGACAAATGAACCAGGAAAAGGATAATGAAAAAATGAAAGTAGGGAAAAACCTAACCTATATACCAGTTTCGAGGTCAATACCTGTCAGAAGAGATCGATATGATGAACAAAATGTCAAAGAAAAATGTCTCCAAGATGTTGTATATAAGGCCAATAACACTCATCCAGAAGTCAATAAATCCAATATAGATAGGAACTTCAGAAAATTAGAGGTTCTATTGAATACAAAACTTGAAAACAAAAAAACTGGACTATACAATATGTACAAGGCACCACACAGTCACATGGCTCATGCATCGTAGTAGTTCATGTAGAGCCCGTTGCTAGGCTCTGACCAAGAGTGTCTTCGATAGTCAACCTCAAAAGTCTTTGAAAAGTGAAGAAAACAAAAAAGACGGTGTAAGTCTTCCCACGGTATCGAAACTGTAGTCATGGCTTCAAGGATAACCTCATCCGAAGGAAGTTCAAAATCTGAGAAATTACACGAACGAGGAGGCTCAACACTCCCAAAGGGTGAGGTAAACTGACCATATTCCATATGATGATGGAGGTTCTGGCCAGGACTGACAGAGTCTATCATCAAAGAATCACAAGCACAAGGGCTTGAGGATCTACAAACAGTGAGATCATACTCAAAAGGAGACTCAAGATCACTTGGACCAAGAGGGGGAAGGAAGGGCTCCAATGCCCCCATTAGATAAACCAATGGATCATTTTTTGAGACCAAGTCTCGAGAAGGAAAACATGATTGCACAGGTTTCTGCTCAGAAGCAATTGAACATCGAGGATAAGACGCCACATAATTAACCCGTGGCAGGGTAGAGTCTACGCAAACACTAGGAAAATATAAAGGAGCAGCCTAAACTAACGTCAAATTAGGATGGTGATTATCATATGCCAGTTGGTTGATAGTGACAATGCTTCCATTGTGAGGGAAATGCATCACTCGGAAGAGCATAGACACCATGACATTCATAGCATATACATAATCATGCCTGAGAAGCATATTGAAATCTAACGGGCCTTGCACCACTATAACATTGACAATGATAGTCTTCCCACCTAATGAGATATGAAACTGAGGAAGAATCCCCAAATATTCACTAGGACGTTTGTCAAAATCCAACAGCTCATGCGATGCAGACACAAGCTTGGGAGAACCCAAATCTTGCCAAGCCGAGGGGGATAAAATACTTGTAGAGGATCCTTCATCTACAATACATCGGTAAATTTTATTTGAATTAAACACAACCCTTATTTGAAAGGGTGCAGAAGAAGGAAGACAAGGCTCAACAAGGTCATTCCAATCAAAGTAAACCATCCTAGGACTTGGGGGGGGGGGGTGTTGCTCGAAGTGAGTGGAATTCCCCCTTGTTATGAAAGTACTGAAATGGAAATGCTAAAAACATAGTTGGTAGACACATCACTCCCCGAGAGAAGAGAGGGATTAGACGAAGATTGCATCGACGTGACCACTTTTAGATGCAAAAATCTCCAAGAGAAGAGTGGGATCAACCAAAGATTGCATCGGTGTGACCACTTCCTCAACCACTGGCTGAATAGGTTGCGAGACTACATGATCTATAGGTACCTCACCCCCCAAAATAGGAGTGGGATCAATTGAAGATTGCATCTGCAGGACCACTTCATCAACCAAAGGTTGAATAGACTTTGAGGAAACCTCAAAAGACTCAGAATTAGAAGAGCTTGTAGATAGGGACCACAATCTTTGTACCTCTGGTAGGCCATGGCATACATGAGTAAGGTGATCTCCCTTGCAAATCTTACAAGGGAACTTAGGCTTACGTCCTATCCGTCTAGGTTTCTCAATAGAATCAATGCCCCGAGCATGACTAGTAGTGGTTAGTTGTTTATCCCAAACATGACTAACAGAGGTTGGTGATTGGTCGATAACATGACTCGCAAAGGCTACAAACCTATTACCAGTATGACTAGTAGTAACTGGACTTTTTTCCCCAGCATGACTTGCGGAGGTTAGGTGTTGGTAGTTAACATGACTTGCATAGCTTGATGATCTATCTCTAACATGACTCGCAGAGGTTGGTTGTTTATCCCCATCATGACTTGCAGAGGCTGGGTGGTGGTGTTCAACATGACTTGCAGAGGCTGGGTGGTGGTGTTCAACATGACTTGCAGAGGTTGACGACCTATCTCCAACATGACTCACATAGTTTGGTGATTTCTTCTTCATATTCTTCCTCTTTCTATTTCATTTAGACTTCTAGTTACTAGTAGTTATACTTTCACCAGGGAAGGAAGAAGGAGGAGGAGAAGACTTTGTTGATGAAGGAACATCAACATAATGCCCATGACATAAGGCACTTAACTGGGAAGCGTCAAGAGAATTTGGGACATTTGGAATGGTACCCAACCAAATCAGTAGTCCCACATTCAACCTAGGAATGTACAAAGTGGCCATCAAAGGGACACCAACATTTCCAAAGAAAGGAAAAGAACAAGAATCCCCTTGTGAAGGGGTTCCTTGGTTGTTATCATCAGTAAATTTATCCATGAAGATCTTATGCACAGGTTCTCCCCTTGCGGGATCGTTCAAGTACGTAAAACTCTCACACACTGACTTTGACGAACCAATGTTATAAAAAACAACGCCTATAAAGAGGCAACTCCATGTTTCTAAGCGGAAGACCGAAAAGTCCTCATGACCGACAGAGTGGGTAGTCTACCACTTTAGGTCAGAGACCCAAAGAAATGACAGACTAACTCACTATGGAAAACTAGGGAGCACAGAGCACACACTAAAAGTTTCCTAAAGATAAATCAAGAAATCAACTAACTAGTGGGAATGATGGTTACACTAATTAACACTAGAGAAACTAACCGGTGCAAGTGCAACTCGAACACGGAAGCACCCTCTGGGTATACTCTGCAAAGCGTGATCCGACTTCCGCCCTAAGTACCACAGTATACCCCCGCAGTCACCTGTGTAAGTCCGTAAAATATGGGGAAATAGGTTGTCATCTCGCGGTCAGTCACCAGGAGGGTATAGTCGACAGTCAGGAAGATCATAATGAGCAGGATAACAAGTCTGAAGCCCTTCAAGGGTGTCGAAAGCAATTGGTCTGGAAGCCAACTGAGGATCTCAAACGGATTCGAGGTATATGAAGCTTCGTAGGAAAATTCAATTGGTATTATTCCCGAGAAAAAACTTTAATATACAATCCCCACTACGTTTAGTCCAACTTTGGAGGGGTTATCTCCTCTTCCTTTTCTCACATAACCTCATGTTTATCCCCTTTGTTAGAGTGGGGTCCCAGCTAACTCTTACGACGCTGGACTTAAAACAGTCCCTATCTCAGGCTACAATGTTTGTTTTAAAGTGGCCTTGAAGAGTTTCCTCTTCACACCTAATTCAAGGCCCTAAAACCCTAAGCTAGTCGGTGAACCCTACAAACAGAAAGTCTAATATATTTTATATTAAGCGTTAATTTTAAGGCTTGATTTATGCAAAAGGTACGGTCGTGCAACTAATGGTAATTCAGACTCTTGCAAAAACTAAAACTTATAAGAACACTGGCAAAGAAGGATTTTCTTTCTTATTTTTCTTTTGAAATTCTTTCAAGATGAGAAGAAAACACAACACTATGGTAATTTCTTTTTCTTTTTCAAATAACAATGAAAAGCAAATGCAAATAAAGAAAGAGACCTAAAAACTATGTTTTTTTATATTTTCTTCCAATCAAAGCAGAACTAACAAAATATGCTAAAAGAAACTGATGAATACACGATTCATGCCCCCCCCATGAATAAGCCAAAAAAGCTAGGAAAAACAAAGAGACAAGAGGATTTCTTTTTTATTTTTTTAACCGCTTTAACAAGAAAATTTGAAATAAAAACTTTTTTTTTTTTTCATTTTTCAAAGCAAGAAATGGGAACAAAGAGAAAATTAAAAACAAGATTGATAAAGACCCTAAGCCCACTGCAGATCACAGGGATTCAACCAAGAAACCAAAAGGCAGATCTAAGACTTGACTGCTCGCTCTAAACCTTTTAGACAAAACACAAGAAGACTAAGGAACAAGTAAACCAAAACTTCAACCCAAGGTATGGCCACAAACAAAGACTCTGACTAATTCAAGAAAGTCCCGAGAAGTCTAAAATTATATCAGGAAAAAGACAAGCTCTCTCTTTATTAAAAAATACCTTCATGAAACAGAGACGCAGGATGTTGCATCAACAACCTACGTATGTACGTGGGCTATCTATTGTGCAGAGCATGTATGTATGTGGGCTGACCCAAATAGGGCACGTACACCTATGAGACTTTTCAAAAATAAAAAGACAAGGAAAACTTATAGGGGAAGGAAGGCTGGTATGCACCTTGGAGGTGACTAAAAACCATTAAAAGACTTGGTAAACTTGACTGAAACTCAAAAGGCAAACAAGAAGCCAATCAATAACCCAAAAACCTCCCTAAAAACCCTAGAGAGATCCCTAGTATGATCACCAGTTCTGCTAGCGGGAAAATCCCCCCTTTAACTATACCAGGGTTTAAGATATAGACATAGCGAATGACCGTCTAAAAGTCAATCTAGTTTCTACTATACCACAAACATACCAAAATAAATGAAAATAAAGCAATAGAAGAGAAGATCAACAACTGTACCTTTTATCCCACGTCTGGTGATGATCTCCTCAAGCTCTCTAGTTCCAAAGACTGCAAGTTTCCTCCCAAGGCTGACCCACATCCAAGACTAGGCAAACAAGGACTACACACATGCTATTTCTATTCATAAATTAGGGTTAGATATCAAATGCTATGTATAAATAAAAGAAAATACATAAAACATCATCATTTGGGATAAGTAAAAGAGATTCTTTTATTCATCAAACAAAGACATAAACTTACAATCCATGTCGGTCACCGTTCCATGAACCTAGTCTGGGCTCCTCTTTACAATGCTCCAAGTGCACCTTCAATAGGCCTCTTCTCTCAATCTTCTGATCACCTCAAGGGAAGGGAATGGATTGAATTGAAGAACAAGGGGCTGAAGAGGGAATGCTGAGGCAATAAATCACAAATGGTAGCAAATGTTTGGGCAAGGAAGGAAAATGAAATTGGGCAGAGTTTCACTGTTCTTATGCTTCTTAGTGAAATGAGACCCCAACGCCTCCTTTTATATGAAAAAATGATGGTTATTCGTTTGGGGGACGGGCTATAGCACATGAATTGGTTGGGAAACCTTCAATAGCTTGTGAATTTCACCGAATTCCTTACAACTTTTGGAAGCATACGCGGGTTGTTTAGTGTGTAACAATTATAAGTACGCGGTCTGTCTAGCATGCAACAAGCGTATGCACGCGGGTTGTAGTGGTTCAAGGCGCGTACATGCTCTAAAAATTGGTTTTTTAAGTAGAGCTTCTCAACAATGATTTGGTAATTTATGCAAGTAAGAGGGCCAATGCCATGTATGCATGAGTAGGGCATTTTAGGGCTATAACACAAATCCACATGCACTAGCATTCTTCCACTAATTGTTTCCTTCATAGATTGTAATAGGTGCATTCTTCCACGATTTTTTTCCTTCATAAACTGTAACAGGAATCAATGGACACCATACACGATATTTTGGACATATTGGATAGATAGATCAAGACATGTTCAGAACAGTAAGAAAATGTAGAAAAAGAAAAAAAAGGTGGCAGCACTAGAAGACCAAATGGTTATTTTAGCCAAAGGATCGGATGCTTACCAGGGTATATATGTAAGGGGAACTTAGCAAAGTGGTGGATAAGCTGAACAAACATATGAAACTACTCATCTTGTATCTGATTTTTATAGGATATTTAATTTACAATGCTTTGTTTGTGTCTTTTTTTGATGACCCCGCGATTTCATACTCACCCTTACTCCATCTCTCCTTCTAGTTCTTCGACTGGAGCTATAACCTCTTCTTCCGACGATGGAATTGGTTTTTGTTCTTCAAGCCTTGATTATTCCTTTATCTCTGTGGCCTATGTGGTTTCCCTTACCTGTTGGGTAAACAAAGTAAATTAGTTGTTGATTCAATGCAAAGACTAGGCGGAAGAAAAATTAGTCTCGCATGGGAAGGGGAATTGAATTATCGTTGCAACATCCTGGTGTTTTCAATATCTTCATCCCTAGGGCGACATCTCGATTGAATCAACCTAGCCCATCATGGTGAACCTCTCCTTGTAATATGGAAGACCCCTTTATTGAATCGAGTCATTCACTTGGTTGTTCTCACTGGAAGTATTCGCTTCCTCGACAACAACCATAGTTCGAATCTCCTTACAAGCTCAAAAACAAGGACGAGTTTGGTCGAAAAGATCACTCTGAAGAGGAGGCACGTGATAAAAGAAAATGAACAGGTAGATAGGTAGGTAGTGATTGATTTATTTACCTTACCAACCAAAAGCATAGAAATTACATTAAACTTTATCAATTTGAATGAACATTAAAGGCAGGTGAAGCTTATATGCACAACAAGTGGAATAGCCATTTCGTTTGTGCCATTATTTGAGCTACTAAGAGTTGGCAGGTGTAGGTATAAACATATTTTATAACTAGTGGGGAATTAACAATGTGTGTGTAATCCAGATGCAAGGCATGTGCTCTCCTTTAATATTTGAGGGGAATAATAAATATGATATAAATTTAGAGTAGAAAGTC